>JAOPSE010000152.1:3362013-3854624 GCA_029449295.1 Zea luxurians
GGAATCGCATCCCAAATGTCACGGAGACCGCCGTAATCAAGGACTTCTACCGTGGGTCTAGTGACTCGGCTTTCGTTTGAGCCATTCTCCAAAAAGCTCCAGTGACCTCAGAACAACTTTTCTGAGAGGTAGACATCTACATCACCACTAATGAGTGGGCCTAGGACCTCATTGGCCACACGAAGCCAGCACCCTAGGCGTCGAAGGTGGGAAACCAGCAGCCAGACAAGCGCTGTGACAAGAGGCCAAGAGATGAAGTGCATGCCACAGGGCCCCTAGTGTCCCAGCCTCACGGCATGCCTCGAGGCAACGCTTGGACACTGGACGAGATCCACGATGCCTAGTGCCCGTACCACAAGGAGACGCGCCACACCCTATGTAATTGCAGGGACTTCAAAAACTTAGTCGGCAATGGCCGACCATTCCAACAGCTATCGTCGCCCCCACCACGAAGAGAGCAAGACACACAAGAATAGCATCAGCCTCGGGAGGGGGTACTAGCGGCACCTTCCCACACATTGATAGGGAGGTCAATGTCATCTTCCGGGTGGGTCCCAGGAGAGCAAGAGGCAACAGAAGCTAACAGATCGACAGGTCCTGGCGGTGCCCCATGGAGCCCCGATACCATATCGGTGGTCAAAGCACTCCATCACGTTCACCAAGATGATCAGTGGCTTAACTTTGATCGCCCCATCAAGTACCCTCTGCTTGTCAACCCCGCGATCCTAGAAAGTCGGGTTAAGAAGGTTCTCGTGGACGACGACAACAGCATCAACGTCACCCTCCCTAGAACACTCTAGGCCTTAGGGATCTCGATTTTTGAGCTCATTAAGTTGGATACCCCATTCTTTGACTTTGTACCCACTGAGGCAGAGTACCCACTCAGGCACCTCTTCATGACGGTCACCTTCGGTGCCCCAGACAAACTACCACATCCAGTTCCTGCGCTTCGAGGCAGCTCGGTTCGAGTGCGGGTACAACGTCAACATCAGGAGGCTGGGACTAGCCAAGTTCATGGCCATCTCACACTACCCATATATGATACTCAATATGTCCAGACCTCAAGGCATCATCACTGTCCAAGCCAATTTCCAAGGAGCGGTGGACTGCGATCGAGGGGCCGTCCAAACGTCACTCACCGCCGGACTCTCGGCAGCACCCCCAACGATGAGCGCCAACGCATCGCCAGGGGATGACCTCACATACCAAGCAAATGAAGCATCTACAAGTACCACCATGCGCTTGGTTGAAGAAACCAAGAAAGCCAACCTCGGCTTCCCCGACGAACGCAAGATGATGATCATTAGCTCTAGCCTCATCGCCAAATAGGAAGACACGCTCGTCCATTTTCTACATGACAACTAGGATGTATTCGTGTGGCAACCCATGGACATGTCGAGAGTCTTCAGAGAGCTGGCCGAGTACAAACTAAAGGTGTATCCTCAAGCGAAGTCGATCTGGCAAAAGTTGTGCCGCTTTACGCACGACAAGAAAGAAGCCATATGGGTCGAGCTAGCTCGCCTAGTAGCAGCAGGATTCATTAAAGTAACACACCCTGATTGTCTTGCGAACCTTGTTCTTGTACTAGAAAAGAATAAAGTTGATTGGTGCATGTGCATCGACTATACCAATCTCAACAAACATTGCCCGAAGGATCCCTTCGGGCTCCCTAGAATAGAGCAAGTGGTTGACTCCACCATCAGTTGTTCCATGCTCTCCTTCCTAGACTGTTACTAGGGATATCACTAGATCAGTCTGGTGTTGGAAGACCAGGAATAAACGACATCTGTCACACCCTTTGGAGCCTTCTGCTATACCTCCATGCCGTTTAGCCTAAAAACGCTGGAGCAACCTATTAACGGGTCATCCAAACATGCTTAGCCGACCATTGGGGCAAGGGGTTGGAGGCCTACGTTGACATTGTGGTAATCAAGACTATGAACCCGAAGAACTTCATCGACGACCTCCACGAGGTCTTTAGTAGCCTAAGGCGCTACCGCTGGATGCTTAACCCGGACAAGTGTGTATTTGGGGTACCAGCCGGGAAGCTCCTCGGGTTCATCGTCTGTCACCAGGGAATCGAGGCCAACCCGGAGAAAATCGAAGCCATCCTAAGGATGGAACCACCATGATCACAAAAGAAGGTTCAGAAGCTTACTAGTTGCATGGCAGCACTAAGTCGCTTCATTTCACGCTCAGTGAGAGAGGCATGCCATTCTAAAAAACTGCTCAAGAAGGTGGATAGATGCTAGTGGACCCCTGTGGCTCAAGAAGCATTGGAGGCACTCAAGAAATATCTGACCACGCCATCGATCCTCAAACCACCCAGTTGAGCCACCATCGACCAACCGACTGAAGACATATTGTCGTGCATGACTCATGTGGTAAGCACCACATTATTAGTCGAACGGACAGAAGAAGAGCATGCACATCCCATCCAGCACCCAGTGTACTTCATTAGAAAAGTCCTCGGGCCCTCCAAGATCAGATACCCTCAAGTCCAGAAGCTGCTATATGCAGTACTCCTCACCGTGTAAAAGTTATACCACTACTTTGGTGAACACAAAGGCGTAGTGGTTACAAGCTTCCTGATAGGAGACATACTCTATAATAAAGAAGTAGTGGGAAGAAAGTCCAAGTGGGCGTGCGAACTCGAAGCTCACAACATAGAATTTCGACCTCGCACGACAATCAAGACCCAGGCTGTAGTAGACTTCATATCAGAGTGGACCTAGCAATTGATTCCTAAAAACCTTGATCCAATGGAAGTATGGAAGATGTACTTTGATGGATCACTGAGATTACAACGAGCGGGGGAAAGCATTTTCATTGCCCCTAGAGGAGATCAACTCATGTATGCACTGTAACTCCTATTTCCCGCCTCCAACAATGCTACAGAATATGAAGCCTTGATACACAGGCTTAATATTGCCATGTCACTCAGAATCAAAAGATTGATGGTATACATAGATTCTCTGGTCGTCATTAGCCAAGTCAATAAAGATTGGGACTGCTCCACGGAATCAATGAGCAATTACTGTGCTGCGGTTAGGAAAGTTGAGGATAAATTTGAAGGGTTGGAGTTTCACCACATAGAGAGAGACTGCAACATGGCAGTTGACGCTTTATCTAATCTAGGATCGAGCCGAGCACATGCTCCCTCGGGTGTCTTCATCCAAGAGGTACAACAATCCAGTGTCAAGTCAGGGCCAGGGGAAGAATGCAAGGCAATAGAGCAAGCAGAACCAGATCCGAATGACTGGAGGGTACCAATCATCAAATACTAAAATGAAGAAGAGCAAGATGATAGAGCCACGGTCGAGCGTATCACAATGCAGTCGGCTCACTACTCAGTCATAGGCGATGCACTATACAAAAGAGGTCAAGGGTATTTTCATGAAGTGCATTGACTCGGGCCCTGGAAAACACTTACTGGAGTAAATCCACACGAGGCAATGTGGGGTACACGCAACATCGAGGACACTTATCGGGAAGGCATTCAAGGCTGGTTTTTGCTGGACAATTGCAAAGAAAGACGCAGCCCACCTAGTCTAGAGATGTGAATTCTGTCAATTCTTGGCCAAGCAACAACATCTGCCAGCATAGTAATTGCAGACTATTCCAATCACCTAGCCCTTCGCATTCTAGGGGCTGGACATGGTTGTGCCATTCAAAAAAAACTCATAGAGGATATACACATGTGTTGGTAGCTTTTTACACGTTTACAAAATGGATAGAGTACAAGCCAATTGCCACTTTGACCTCGGCCAACGTGGTGGAGTTCATCTAGAAGATTATCTTTAGGTTTGGGATACCCAACAACATCATCACAGATCTATGTTCAAACTTCACCAATGTCGATTTCTTCAACTTCTGTGAACAAAGTGCATCCAACACAAGTTTGCTTCGGTAGCGCACCTTAGGGCCAATGGGCAGGTGGAAAGAGCAAAAGGAATGATACTAGAGGCACTTAGAAAGAGGGTATTTGACAAATTGAGAAGTTTGTAGGGAAATGGATCAGGGAACTGCCCTATGTGGTTTGGGGCTTACGAAATTAACCCAGCCGAGCCTTGCATGAAAATACCCCATCTTCATGGTGTGCGGGCCGGAAGCAGTGTTGCCAGTAGACCTTGCTTTTGGGACACCCAGTCTAACCTTCAAAAACATCACAGAAGCAGAAGCAACCCGACTCAAAGAAATTGATGTGCTGGAGGAGGAACGGATAAATGTTGTTATTCAGTTGGCCAGATACCAGCAGACCCTGAGGCGCTACCACGACAAGGTGATACACCACTGAGTGTTTGCATTAGGAAATCTTGTGCTCTGGCGGATACAAAGGGGGAAAGGACGCCACAAGCTTTCACCACCCTAGGAAGGACCCTTCATAATCGTGAAAGTGGCTCGGTCGGGCTCATACCAGCTAACTCAGATGGATGGCACTCTAATTGGGAACTCCTGGAACATTGAGCATCTCAGAAAATTTTACCAGTAGCACCATAAACTCTAGAGGGTGGGCTACTACTTGTAATTCCATGAACTCTTTTTCAATAAAGTTCTACTTTCTGCCCACAAATAATTGTACTTTGGTATACTACTTACGGAGCAATCGACTTAATTTGGGATCGACTTAAGTTGGTGTTACATGCTCATGCTTACAAAAAAGGTGCACACCATACCCTACCACATGAGGCAATTGGCTTGAGCAGCGAAGTCTGACCCCGGTTCGGTGCTACATGCCTCACTTGACTCATGGGCGACCTCTAAGCCATTACTTACACAAGGCAATCAGTTCGGGTGGCAAAGTTCGACCCCAATTCACTGCTACATGCCTTTCTTAACTCATGGGTGACTTCTAAGCTCTTACTTACACGAGGCAATCAGCTTAGGCGATGAAGTACGACTCTATTTCGGTGCTACATGCCTCTCTTAACTCATGGGTGGCCTCTAAGCCCTTACTTACACGAAGCAATCAGTTCGGGCGGCAATGTCTGACCCCAGCTCGGTGCTACATGCCTCGCTTGACTTAGGGTGCACTCAAGCCCTACTTACGAAAGCAGTCACCAAAGGTTGCACTCCGACCCATGAACAATGTTACACACTCTCACTGCGCCTCGACAACACGGACTCAATTCTTAATGACACAGAGGTAAGTATTAATAGGATCTTCAAAGCTCAATACCTAAAGTTGCATGATCAAGCATCAAGCTCGCTGGAGCCACTACTTCGACAGCTTGGGGGTTGGGCTGATGCCCACGTCACCAAGTCATTACTTCACCAGCCGGGGCTGGGATGCTGCTCGCCTTGCCAACTAGTTGCTTCATCGGCTCAGGGGCTGGACTGCTACCTGCCTCATCGAGCCACTACTTCGACGACTTGAGGGCTGGGCTGCTGCCTGCCTTGCTGAGTCACTACTTCACAAGCTCGGGGGCTTGGATGTTGCCCACCTTGCCAACTCGTTGCTTCATCGGCTCTGGGCTAGACTGCTACCCGCCTCGCCGAGACACTACTTTGACAACTTGGGGCCTGGGCTGCTGCCCGCCTTGCTAAGTAACTACTTCACCGGCTCGAGGACTGGGCCATCTCCCAGCTCGCCGACTCACTACTTCGCTAGCTTGGGGGATGGGTTGTCGTCCGCCTCATCAACTCCGGGTGGCTACACCACTGTCTCGTTAGCTTAGGAGATGTGTTACCGTGCACCCCGGTGACCACTTTGTTAGCTCAGGTGTTGTTGTCCACCTCACTAAGACTACTTGGAGGAATAAGTTTTTTGATCCTCAACCTGATTATCTTAATCAGTTTGAGGTTTGGGGGCTGCAGGGAGGATACCATCAGAAAATTTTCGAAGACTACAAGACCAGACATTCTGAAAGCATGTTTTGGACCTTCAAGCTGATTGTTTCTCAAGTCAACTTGAAGCTCGGGGGCTACAACCATTGGGTGCACCTGGATGCAAAGGCAGAACAAAGCTACACCAAAAGGCATAAGACAATCAAATAGCACGATTCATTTTTGGAGTTTCGAACCAATTACCCTCAAAAATTGGCTTGAGCCTCGAGGGCTTGTGGGAGATAGATATCCCCTGGATCCTTACAAGCACTAAAACACAGTTCCGACTCAGCTGAGGCCAACCTCGGACGGGAGAGGCAGTTTCATCTCGTCCAAGGCTAACCCAGGCAGAGACATTGTTCCATCTCGCCCAGAGGCCAACCTCGGGTGGGAGACACTGTTTTGACTCACCTGAGGCCTACCTCGAACGGGAGATGTTATTCCGTCTCACCTAAGGCCAACCTCGAACGGGAGACACTATTCTGTCTTGCCCGAGGCCAGCTCTAGATGGGAACCTGAGGCCAACCTCGGATGGGAGATGTTGTTACGTCTCGCTCAAGGCCAACTTTGGGTTGGAGGCGCTGCTCCGTATCGCTCGACACCAACCTCCAACGGGAGACGCTATTCGATCTCGCCTGAGGCCAACCTTAGACGAGAGATGGTGTTCCATATCGCCCGAGGCCAACCTTAGGCGGGAGACGCAATTTCATTTTGCCCAAGGCCAGCTCTGGGCGAGATACGCTTTTCCAGCTCACCCGAGGCCAACCTCGGGCACGAGCGCAGAAATGCTCCATGGGCCGCTTGATGGGCCTCCCGATGGTTTGCCTAGCAAGGCATGCATTCAGGCCGCAACCAGGCTAGATAAGCTCGACCCAACGAGGCGAGGACCGGACGACCAAGTCATGTGCAGAAGGAGCGCTGGAACTTCGAGCAGGGAGGTTGAGCATACTAGAAGAGCTAAATACTGAGTGATAACATGGATGAAGGCAACTGAACTCCGGATAAGCAGGAATTCATGCCACATTAAAAGGATAGATTTAGTTAGAGTAAGATAGTCATCACGACTTGTAAAGGGATAACTGTCTAGTCATTTATATAAGGCAGAGGGGGTACCCCTACAATCTGATATCTCATCTCGACACATCCCATCACAACCTCATAGCTCATCAGTCTTATCGTAGCAACCACGTCACAACTAGATCAATAGGAGAACTCACCCTTCACCGCCCATAGCTCATCTGTAATCCTTGAACACCAGTGAAACTCAAATACTCAGCCTCGACAGATAGTAGGGTGTTACGCATTCTAGTGGCCCAAACCTATATAAACCCTTGTGTGATCCGACATGCAGCCGCATGTACCAACGAGTCGCAATCAACGACATCGTCCTGCTCAAAAGCATCACGTGGGGACCCCATGGTGCACAATCGGGTCATAAACACCGACACTATGTGTCCCTAGTTATACTTTCTACATGCAAACAAGAAGAGTCCAAAGAGAATTTTGGTCCATTCCAACTAACTATCGAGACTCAAATTTGCTTCAATGCTAATACTTCAATTGGAAGGTTTCTTTAAATACTTTATCACCCAAAAATTGTTAATATAAAAAACATTAGAGTCCAATAATTCCAAAAGATGGTCTCAAGTTGTACCTGTGCTTTCATGCCGTCTTCTGCAAGCCAAAAGTAATCTTAGATCCTTGGAAGATGTTGCTTGAATGCATTTGAATTTGGATTTTCTACCCAACAACAAATCATATTAAGTGCCTAAAAAGAATATCATATGTTCCATCAAATCTACTTAGACTTCAATACAAGAATAAGAATAAAGAAAAGTAGCTATTTAGTACAATATTTCCATAATGGCCTATTAGACAATTTCAACAATACACCACATGGAAACACCACCATATGTGACCAATCAACATTTAGCTCCAATATAATGACAAGAAAAGGTATAAATATTAGTATGATGTGAGTATGAACAAACAACAATTACCAAGATGGAAATCTTGAATTAAATGCAAGAACATTCCAAAAAGGGCTTATGAAACCATGGTTAACTTTAGGATAGTTGTGTTTCTTATTATTTATATGATTTTCCCTAGAATAAACAAGTATACACCTTTAATAAAAGGTACAAAGATAGTTCTACAATACCTTGTTAACAGGACAAAGGCAAATATATTTAGTAGTTTCATCTTCATAATGTATATGTTCCATGAGGTTATGCAGAGCTCTCTCTCTGAGTTTGTTAATTGGCCAACAATTTAACATTGGCTCCACAAACTTGTTGAGACAAGTAAAAATAATATTTTTCACTTGTGAGTATGGATAGAGAAGATCTTCCTGTAACAAAAGAGAAGTGAATTAAGCATCCAAAAAATTGTTTATATTGTTCTAAAGCTATATACATATTAACATGTATATAAAGCATATATATATATTATAGATGTATATAAAGCTAGCCTAGCTAGCTTGGTTTGGCATATAAAAATCATTCAAGATTTAACTTTTTACTCAACAAGAAAGATTGACCATTTAAGCTAAATTTGGTATGTCAGTGATTGAAGCTTCATGGAATGATGGAGAGAGTAATAAGGTGCCATAGGGTAGGATAAGACAAGGGCTAAATACATTGATTATTCTTGGAGCACGGATTTTTTTGGAACCAGATAAATCACTGTGTTTTTATGGTATTTCTCCTAACCTGACTTGTGTGTTACTGCAAGATGGAAAGGAGAGTCGCTTCTAGGAGTGGTTGGAGCAAAGGGAATTTCTTTTCTGGTTTCCCCAATGAAGACGTGTGTCCCAGACACTCGGCAAAGATATTTTTGTACTCGGTAAAGTCTTTGCCGAGTGTTACACTTGGTAAAAAAACACTCGACAAACATTTTATTGGTAAATGGTTCTTTGCCGAGTGCTTTCTCGGATATTCGGCAAAGACTTTATCGATTTTAAAAAACACTCGGCAAATTAAGAATCGCAAAAACCTCAAAATTAGCATTTTTAATTAGGGGAACCAGCCTCCCACCAATTAGCGCCATTGCCCTATCCATCGCCCTATCATTTTCACCATTTTCTTAAATTGAATTCACATGTTTTGTGACCGATGAGATTTGAACTCGCAACCTCTCTTGTGCGAAACCTTATCTACCACTCCACCCCTATATTACTTATGTCTATATTACATTTTCCTTTCCCACGTAATATAACAAACTGAGAGTAAAGTGATTATTTGAGGCACTAAATGAATTCAAATGAAAAAGTCGTTGACTACAAAGTTCAGTGACTCTTTGAGACCTAAAACTTTCATTTTAGTAGTTTTTTCATCCGATATCATTTACAAAATTTGAATTTTAAATTTGAGAACTTCAAACATACTTTTATATGATAAGATGATTTCAAATAAAAAGTTATCAACTATAAAGCTACATAATTTTTTGAGACCTACAACTTTGATTTTGGTGGTTTTTCCATACAAGACGGTTTGAAAAATCCGTAATTTGAATTCAATATAGTTTTGCATGACTAGATGATTTCAAATAAAAAAGTTGCCAACTACAAAATTTCATAACTTTTTAAGACCTACAACTATCATTTTGGTGGGTTTTCCGTCCGAGATCGTTTCACAAATTTGAATTTTAAATTTTTTGAATTCAGACTTAGTTTCTATTGACAAGATGACCTCAAAGAAAAAAAGTTGCAAACTATAAAAGTCTATAACTTCTTAAGATCTACAAAGTTTATGTTGTTTGTTTGACTATTTGTTCATCCAACATGGTGGTTCTAACATTGTTCACAAATTTTATAATTTTCTCTTATAGTTTCATAAACTACAAGAGAGATATATAAGTTTTGTGAACAAATTTACTTTAACTTTGTCATACGAAGAAATGGTCAAAATAAAAATTATACATCTTAATGAGTTATACAACTTTATAGTTGAAAACTTTTTATTTGAATTAATTTACTGCTTCAAAATTTGATCTAAAAATTATCTTTGTCTAGTGTAAAAAAACACTCAGCAAAGAAGCTCTTTACCTAGTATCGAAATAACGCTCGATAAAGAAACTCTTTGTCTAG
The DNA here is from genome assembly GCA_029449295.1 of Zea luxurians. Lineage (NCBI taxonomy): Eukaryota > Viridiplantae > Streptophyta > Magnoliopsida > Poales > Poaceae > Zea > Zea luxurians. Next base: position 3,371,927 of record JAOPSE010000152.1, read on the forward strand.
TATCAAAAAAATATTCGGCAAAGCAGCTCTTTACAACACTCGGTAAATAAGCTCTTTACCGAGTATCGAAAAACACTCGGCAAAGAAGCGTTGCCCAGTGTATTTTTACATTCGGCAAAGAGCTTATTTGCTGAGTGCCGAAAAAAACACTCGATAAATCACTTGTCACTCGACAAAGAGTTGGATTCTAGTAGTGGTTTTAGGTCGTATGTGTTCTTTCCTATGTAATAGCAGTAGAAGTTTCATGTACGTATGTGTGTGTTGTGTGTGTGAGTGGTTGTAATAAGAATTTCTGTTTTTTTCTTATTATAAAGATACATAGATCCCTTGTATGTTTAAAAAAAGTGAGATACGTTATAGTCACATGCGGAATTGCCTGCAGCATGGCTACATGACAATAAACTATAGATAGTTTCCATCTATTGCATGCACATAAAAATCGTGCTTGTGCCTTTTTCTTATATTGCGCAATATTTACCAATCCCAATAAATATCAAATGAGAGAGATGATCTTAATTTGGATCTACATAACATGGTTAATTCTTTATACAATCAATATATGAGTATCTGACAAACTAGGATACCTTTTTCACCAAAAAAATCATTTGGCAACGAAGCTCCCTCTTAGTATAAAAAACTTTCTTGGCATCTCTAAAGAGGTGTTATCTCAATAAAGGATAATTAGCTAGAAAAATTGGATTGGTAGCTAAAAGTGTTGTTTCTATTATTAATAAAAACAATTAAGGACCTTTTTGTAGTTTTGCAGCTATGGCTATTTGGAATATTGTTTATATAACTACTGGGTTAACCCTACTGAAAGGGAGATGGGCTAAATAGTTATTTGTACCTATTTTGGTGATTGAATGTCCACAACAACATTGTGGACTATTACATTTTGCTAAGTGTATGAGCATAAGTTTACTCGGATACAATTTGGAAGTTACTAAGTCCAAATGTTCTCAAAAGAAGCCTAGAAACGTAATTATGTGTAAAAAGGGTAAAACTGTGACGTTTGAACCTTATATAAGTTGTGTATGCCTATTACAATGTTTTTAGAACTTGTTTTTGCACTCTAACTCATTTTGTAGAGAAAAGTGTGTTTTAGACTTAGTTTGAGCCATAATTCAAATCATGGAGAAAAGATGAGAAAGAGGTGAGTTTCCTAGACTTGGTTCAATTGGTTATACTCTAACAATGTTTGTCTAAGTAATATAGAAGCTCACAAGAAAGGACAAATCAAAGTGAAGAAGTAAGGCTCGAAAGAGCTTAATTTGGGTTGGTCTAGGACTCACTAGATCAGTCTAATGGTGCACAGGACCGGGTCCCCAGGGAGCCTAGTCTTGATCTACAGAGGCATGGTGCTCCGGACTGTCTACAGTACTGGTCTGGAGGTGCACTGGACCCCATCCGTACAAACTCTACATTCTCAAGAATTTTAATTATAAAGTTCACTAGATTGTCTGTAGTAGTGGTCCGGTGGTGTACTGGACCGCGTGGTAACGGCTACTTCGGCGCCCAACAACTACTTCAATGGGAAGCAGAAACATGGAGGTGCCTACCCGTTTTGGAAGTGCCCAGTCAGAATCTCGGAGGACCTATCCCCTGTTCCCGGTCCGATGGGGCACCAGACTAGTCCAGTGCGCCAATTGAGAGCTAGTTTTCAACATGTTTTTAGATGAAGGTTCAATGATTCCTAGCTGCCTTTGGGATATAAAAGGACCCCCATTTCGACCTCCAAGGACACCCAAACATGCCAAGATCACATACCTCACTCCTACACATTTGTGAGACACCCCAAAGAGATCTGAGCACCAGTTCTTGCGAGATAGTGTTGTTCTTTTGTTGTGCGTTTGTGTTGTGACTTTGCGGTGCTATGCTTTGCTCTTGTGTGTGTTCTCCCTCTCTATTGTTGTATTCTTTGGAGTTGTAACTCCCATCAACCTATGTACGACTGCAAGAGACTCCAACTTGTGGAGATTCTTGCGAGGAGACTAGTATTGAGATAAGGAAGATTGTGGCACTCAAGTTGATCATTGGATCGCTTGAGACGGGTTGAGTGCAACCCATATCCATCGGGACACCACAACGTGGAGTAGGAAAGCATTTGAGGCTTGACCGAACCACATGAAAAATCATTGTGTCTTGTGTGCTTGATTCTTTGCGATTGATTCTTCCTAGTTTTTCACTTGTGATATTGCTCAAGTTAATTCCACAATCTTATGAGAGCAATCAAATGATAGAACTCATCCTTCTTCTCAGTCTGACTTGGTTTAGTTTGCACTAATACTTAATTCATTCAAGTTTTTTTGTTTAAGTTGTGTTTTCACGAGTCACCTATTCACCCCCTCTAGGTGACTATGAATTGGTATCAGAGTCTAGCACTTCTTGTTGAGTCTAACCACTCGAAGTGATGTTGGGAGAAGGTCCTAAAGGGAAGGGTATGATGGTCGACAACACCAAAGACACTGAGACGACACCACCCATCAATGACAAGCCCAAAGGGGAGAAGCCCGTCGACTCGGGAATAAAGGAGGGAAAGATGAAGAAGCACATCAATAAGATTGTCTACTATGAGAGCGATACTTCTACTTCTTCGACCACTTTTCACAAGGACTCCGCCTCCAAGAAATAGCTAGCTAAATCAAACTACTCCAAAGTATCTTTTAAGTATTCTTGCATTCCTTACAATTCAAATGCCCATTTTCTTTCTATACCTCTTGGTAAACCTCCTCTCTTCGATGGTGAGGACTATTCTTGGTGGAGTCATAAAATGTGTAGTCATCTTTTTTCCCTCCACCCTAGCATCTCAAATAGAGTAGAAAATGGATGCATGCATGTGCTAGATAATGATGATGAAATTTTAATGTTGTAGAAGCACAAGAAATAATAGAAATTCCCAAGCTACTACTGTCTTGCTAGCATCTTTATGCAGGGAGGAATATAACAAAGTTAATGGCTTGGGGAATGCAAAAGAAATTTGGGACACACTAAGGAGGGCGCATGAGGGCAACACCATGACAAAAATCACCAAGATGGAGCTCATCGAAGGTGAGTTTGGGAGATTCGCCATGAAGATGAGAGAAGGGCCACATGAGATGTACAACAACCTCATGTCCTTGGTGAACCAAGTGTGGAACTATGGGAGCACAAGATGGACGAATCATGAAGTCGTGCACCTAATGCTAAGGTCATTTACTGTTTTAGATCCTACACTTGTCTCTTTGATCCATGAGAACCCTAGGTACATAAAGATGGTGCCTGAGGAGGTACTTGGCAAATTTGTTAGCCATCAAATGATGGTTAAGGATGTCAAGTACATTGACGACATAGACAACAGGAGCACCCCCTCCACCGAGCCACAAGTCATTGCTTTCAAAGCAATAAATGAGAAGAAGACGCTCCCAAGCAAGGTGGCACAAGTCGAGGCTACCAGCCTCAATGATGAGAGATGGCGTTTGTCATCAAGCGCTTCAAGAGCGCATTGAAGGGGCCCAAGGACTACAACAAGAATAAGTTAAAAGGGAAGCGTGCCTGCTTCAAGTGCGGTAAGTCTCATCATTTCATTGCTGACTATCCAGAAAATGAAAGCGATAACCATGAAAAGGCAAATAAGAGAAGGGGGTAGAAAAGAAAAATTCTACAAGAAGAAGAACGGTGAGGCTCACATTGGAAAGGATTGAGACTCACACTGCTCCTCCTCCGACTCCGACGACGAGGGACTCGTCAACATCGCCTTCGACAAGTCATCACTCTTCCCCAATGAGCGCCACACATGCTTAATGGCGATGGAAATAAAAGTATTTTCTAGATCCACGACTAAGTATACCTTCTCAAGCGATGATGATTCTAGTGATGACGAGAAGGATTATAACATGTTGTTTAAGGGCTTATATAGAACTAAAGTTGACAAATTAATGAAATAATTAATTCCCTCAATGAAAAGAATGAGCTTATTGAAAAGCAAGAGGATCTTATTTTTAGGAGCATGATAAAATTTTTAATGTAGAAAAGGCCCTTGCTTTAGAATTAGAAAGGAATAAAATTTTGTCTGTAGAGCTATCTGATTGTGATTCTTCAATTTATTATATTGAAACGGATAATGATGAATTGAATGATAAGATAGAAAATTTGAATGGGTGCCATTTTTCTACATCCTCCCTTGAACATTTTTCTATTTGTACTAGATGCAAGGATGTAGACGTTGATGCTTGTCATTCTCCTGTTGGTATTATTGCTATAGTTTGAATGATAAAATTGCCAAATTAAATGCTCAAACTAAAACTTGCAATGATGAGCTAGAAAAAATTAAATTGGCTAGGGGAGCCTATACAAGTGGTAGGCATCCCATGATTAAGGTTGGTGTTGGCTTCCAAAGGGGAGCAAACACCAAAAAGAGCCATCAGGTCCCCAAATTCGTTAAGAAAAAGGAGAATGCACCTATGTCTAATGATGTTCATTCTTATGATAAGATTTATGTTTCTCATGCTAAGAATCCTAAGAATGTACGTCATGTACATGATGTTGGTTATATTATTCATCCTACTCATGTTGTTTATCATGCTACCCATAATGCTAATTCATCTCATGCTATGGTTGCTAGTTCATCTCATACATCTTTTGCTAAAGCAACTCATGCCAGAAGTAGGCATTATGTCCATAATGCTAAATTTATTAATATGCCTAAGAATAAAAATGCATCAAATGGTCCTTTTATTTCATATAATACTTTTGATGTATCAAATTGCAAATCTGGTAAGGTAGTTGCCTCTCATGTGGGACCTAAACACAAGAATGATAAAACTTGTGTTTAGGTCCCAAAAACTTATGTGACTAACCTTAAAGTACACAACTCTGTTTGGATACCTAAAACCCTAGCCTAAATTTATTTTGTAGGTTTATGCATTCGGGCGCAGAAGATAGGTTATTGATAGCGGATGCACAAACCACATGACGGGGGAGAAGCACATGTTCTCATCCTACGTCAAGAACAAGGATTCCCAAAATGTGATTATATTTGGTGATGCGAATCAAGGAAAGGTAAAGGGTTTAGGTAAAATAGCAATCCCCACCGAACATTCTATTTCTAATGTATTTTTGGTTGATTCATTAGATTACAATCTGCTTTCCATTAGTTAATTATGCTATATTGGTTGTAATTGCTTATTTATCGATGTTGATGTTACAATCTTTAGGAGGAGTTATGGTTCAATTGCATTTAAAGGTGTGTTAAAGGGAAAACTTTATCTATTAGATTTTTCAAATGATAATGTTGAACTTGACGCATGTTTAATTGCAAAGACCAACATGGGTTGGTTATGGCATCATCACCTAGCACATGTTGGAATGAAGAACCTTCACAAGCTTCTAAAGAGTGAGCATGTTTTAGGACTAACTAATGATTACTTTGAGAAAAGACATGCCTTCTGCAACCTGTCAAGTAGGAAAGCTGGTTGGTTCAAGTCATCACACAAAGAATCTAATGATGACATCAAGATTACTGAAGCTACTACATATGGATATCTTTGGCCCTGTTGCTTATATTAGCATCGGCGGGAGTAAGTACGGTCTTGTTATTATTGGTGACTATACATGCTTCACTTTGGTATTTTTCTTGTAGGATAAAGGTGAAACTCAAGGGACTTTAAGGCGATTCTTGAGGCGAGCTCAAAATGAGTTCAACTTGAGGATCAAGAAGATACGAAGCGACAACAACACGAAGTTCAAGAACTTGCAGATAGAAGAGTACCTTGAGGAGGAATGAATTAAACACGAGTTCTGCACCCCTACACACCACAACAGAATAGTGTGATGGAAAGGAAGAACATGACGCTCATCGACATGGCGTGGACGATGCTTGACGAATACAGACACCGGACTAGTTTTGGGCGGAAGCTGTGAACATAGCTTGCCAAGCCAAAAACCAGTTGTATCTTTACCACCTCCTCAAGAAGACATCGTACAAACTCCTAACTGGTAACAAACCCTATGTTTCTTATTTTCAAGTATTTGGGAGCAAATGTTTTATTTTGGTAAAGAAAGGTAGGAATTCTAAGTTTGCTCCCAAAGCAATTGAAGGGTTTTTAGTTGGTTATGATTCAAACACCAAGGCATATAGAGTCTTAAATAAATCCTCTAGATTAATTTAAGTTTCTAGTGACATTATGTTTGATGACACTAATGGCTCTTAAAGAAAGCAAGTTGATCTTGATGAACTAGATGAGGAGGCTCTAACGACTAGACTAAGGAACATGGTGGTTGGAGATGTGTGATTGCAGGAGCCACCACTAGATTAAGATCAACCTTCACCTTCTACAATGGCGTAACCCCCTACTCAAGATGATGAACAAGTTCCTCAAGATGATGGCATTGATCAAGGGGATCTCATGAGGAACAAGAAAAGGAGGATAAATGCGAAGGTCCACAAGTGCCACACCCTCGAGTCCACTCCACCATACAAAGAGATCAACCTTGTGATAGGATTCTAAGAGACATCAACAAGGGAGTAACTACACACTCTAGAATAGCTAATTTTTGTGAGCATTGCTCTTTTGTGTCTTTGACTGAGCCTTTTAGAGTAGGAGATGCTTTGAAGGATATGAACTGGGTGATGGCCATGCAGGAAGAGCTCAACAACTTCAAGAGAAATGAAATGTGGTATTTAGCGCCACGTTTGAAGCAGAATGTTGTGGGCACCAAGTGGGTGTTCCGCAACAAGTAAGACGAGTATGGAGTGGTGACAAGGAACAAGGTTCGACTTATGGCAAAAGGTTATGCCCAAATCGCAGGTTTGGACTTCGATGAGATTTTTGCTCATTAGCCAGATTAGCATCAATTTGCATTTTTTATCGACCTATGCTACTCTCCACTCTTTCAAGCTGTTTCAAATGGACATGAAGAGCGCCTTCCTAAATGGACCAATCAAAGAGAAAGTCTACGTAGAGCAACCTCCTAGCTTTGAGGATGATAGGTATTCGGACCATGTGTATAAGCTCTCTAAGGTGTTCTATGGGTTTAAGCAAGCACCAAGAGCATGGTATGAATGTCTTAGAGATTTCTTAATTGCAAGTTCATTTAAAGTCGGGAAGGTTGATCCCACTTTGTTCACAAAGACTGTTGATGGAGATCTATTTGTGTGCCAAATATATATTGATGACATTATATTTGGTTACACTAATCAAAAGTCTTATGAGGAAATTAGCAGGATAATGGTGCAGAAGTTCAAGATGTCTATGATGGGCGAGCTGAACTATTTTCTCGGGTTCCAAGTCAAACATCTCAAGGATGTCACCTTCATCTCCCAACCCAAGAACACGCATGATATCCTCAAGTGGTTTGGGATGAAGGATGCAAAGCCCATCAAGATGTCGATGGGAACGAACGGACGCCTCGACCTCGACATCAGAGGTAAATTTGTAGATCAAAAGGTATATCGGTATATGATAGGATCCCTACTTTATTTATGTCACTACAGGAAACTAGTTAAAGAATGTGGGTGGCAAACCATCGAACTTAATGTAATAAGCCGACGAACTTAAGTTAAGTTCATCGTTTTACCGACGAATATAGTCGATGGTGATTTTTCGACGAACTTAGTATATTAAGTTTGATGGCCCCAACGAACTTAACGTGTGTGCATGTGTGCAAGGTTCCAATCTGAATATAGCTTCTATACTGGATATTATACTTTTAGTTTGCATGCGTGCAAGGTTCCAATTTAATCCTAAGGAATGCCACCTTAGGGTCATCAAGAGAATCTTGAGGTATTTAGTCCACACGCCTCACTTCGGGCTCTGGTATCCTAAGGGGGTTTACCTTTGACCTGATTGGATATTTAGATGCTGATTATGTCAGATGTAAGGTAGATAGGAAGAGCACATCCGTGATTGCCAATTCTTTGGAAGATCTCTGGTGTCCTGGAGCTCCAGAAACATAATTCCATTGTCCTATCCACCACCGAGGCTGAGTACATTACCATAGGACACTATTGTGTGCAATTACTTTGGATGAGGCAAACTCTCTGAGACTTTGGCTATAATCTAAGCAAAGTCCCACTCCTACGTGACAATAAGAGTGCAACCCACATGGTGAATATCCTGATGAACACAACCACACTAAACACATAGACATCTGGCACCACTTCTTAAGGGACCACCAACAAAGTGGAGATATCGTTATAGACCATGTGAGCACCCATTCCCCATTAGTCGGTATCTTCACCAAGCCATTGGATGAAAAGACATTTTGTGAGTTAAGGAGTGAGCTTAATATCTTAGATTCTTGATACGTGGATTGAAGTGTTGCACACTTGCAAATTTGTCTTATACTTTTGATCATGGTGTTTTAATTGATGTTGTGCTTAATTTTTTCATATTATGCTTATATTGTGGTTCAAAGTGTAGAAAATCATCCCCGGACCTCACAAGTCCAAGTGCAGTGATGCACGCATTTACGAGAGGATTGTCTACATTTTGACCCTTTGGGACTAACAATGCTTTTGAGTTGATAATGTGTGTAGTACCAATGTTCTTGAAAGGGAAATGGTGAATTTGGAAAAAGAAAAGTGCTTCTACTGCAAAACTGTATCAAGGTTCTTTGTCTCAATTCCCTTGTTTTTTATTGCTTCTGGCTTTCATTTGCTATTTTTGGTGAGGCAATGGGATTGGGCCACTTAGTTTCTCTATTTTGGTGCTTAATGCCAAGGTGGGGGGAATTAGAGGCCAAAGCAACTGGACCAACCACCACTTTAGTTTACAAAATAGTTTTGAGTTTTTAACTTGTCTTTTGATCTAGAACCCTATTGATTGCAAAGAGGAGCTATCTTGTTGTAAAAATTGCTTAGAGTTGAGTTTTTGATGAAAAAGGGTTGCTTTAAGTCAAAAAACTTTTGATTTTCAAAACTCCAAAAAGTATTTGGCTTAGAAAAGTGAAAACATCAAAAATGGCTTACTTTGCAAACCAAAAGAAAGTGGTGGCTAAAAGGTCCAAATATGCCAAATCTAAGAAACCTTTGTATTTCTCATCTCAACTTGGTTTGAAATTCATATTGAAGCTTTTATGTCATATTGCATAGCAAACTGGTTTAGAGTTAGTCACACTCTTGTTTTAGTTGTGTTGGCATGAATCACCAAAAAGGTGGAGATTGAAAGGGGAATGGGCTAGATAGCCATTTCTACCTATTTTGGTGATTAAATGCCCAACACAACATCATGGACTAACTTGTTTGCTAAGTGTATGAGTATAAGTTCAATCGAATGCAATTTGGAGGTTACTAAGTCCAAATGTGCTCAAAAGAGGCCTAGAAATGCAATTGTGTGCAAAAAGGGTAAAACTGTGAGGTTTGAATCTTTTGATAAGTTGCATATGCCTATTACAATGTTTCTAGCACTTGTGTTTGCACTCTAACTCATTCTATAGAGAAAAGTGTATTTTGGACTTAGTATGAGCCACAACTCAAATCCTAGAGAAAAGGTGAGAATGAGGTGAGTTTCGTAGACTTAGTTCAATTGGTTATACTCAAACAATGTTTGTCTAAGTTGTAGGGAAGCTAACAAGAAAGCCCAAATCAAAGTGAAGAAGTTAGGCCCAAAAGAGCTTAATTTGGGTTGGTCTGTGACTCACCGGATCGGTCGGATTGTGCACCAGACTGGGTCCGCAGGGAGCCCAGACTTGGTCTGCGAAGGCCTGGTGCTTTAGACCATCTACAACATTAGCTCGGAGGTGCACCAAATCATCTATAGTAGTGGTTCGGTGGTGCACGGGACCACGTGGTAACGACTACTTCGGCTCCCAACGACTACTTCAACAGGAGGCAGACACATGGAGGTCCGGTTGCCATCTAGACCGATCCAATGCCTACTCGTTTTGTAAGTACCAAGTCAGGATCCCAAAGGACTCGTCCCTGTTGCTGGTCCGATGGTGGGCCGGTCTGATGCGCTAGCCGAGAACTGGTTTTCAGCAGGTTTTTGGAGGAAGGTTCAATGGCTCCTAGTTGTCTTTAGGCTATAAACACTACAGGAAACGCATAAATTTTCGTGGGTTGGAATATTTTTGTCGGTCGGCCGACGAAAATACGGCAGTTATTTTCGTCGGCCTCAGTGGCCAACGAAAATAGAGGTTATTTTCGTGGGCCGCTAATATGTTCGTCGGCCGGTCGACGACAATACGACACTTATTTTCGTCGGCCACTGAGGCCAACGAAAATAGCAGTTATTTTCGTGGGTCGCTATATTTACGTCGGCCGGCCCACGAAAATAACTTCTATTTTCGTCGGCCTAAATCAGGCCGACGAAAATACAGCGACCCTAATCCCGCGGACACGCTCGATTCGAATCTGTTTTGCCCAAACTCACCGTCGCTCGCCGCAGCCCGCTGTCTGCCGCCCTCGCCGCGCTCGCTCCTCACCCCGCCCCTCGCCGCGGCAGCCTGCCGTCCGCCGCCCTCGCCGCGCCCGCTCCTCACCGGCTCGCGGCGGGCACGCCCTCCTGTTTGCCGCCCCTCGCCGCGGCAGCCCACCGTCCGCCGTCCGCCGCCCTCGCCGCGCCCGCTCCTCACCGGCTCACCGCGGGCACGCCCGCCCGTTTGCCGCCCCTCGCCGCGGGCAGCCCATCGTCTGCCGCCCTCGCCGCGCCCGCTCCTCACCGGCTCGCCGCGGGCACGCCCGCCCGTTCACCACCCCTCGCCGTGGGCAGCCCGCCGTCTGCCGCCCCTCGCTGCGCCCGCTCCTCACCGGCTCGCCGCGGGCACGCCCGTCGTTCGCCGCCCCTCGCTGCGGGCACGCCCGTCGTTCGCCGCCCCTCGCCTCGCCCGCTCTTCACCGCCGCATGCCACACGCCCTCGCCCCTTCCTCACCGCCGCACGCCCGCCCACCGCCCCTCGCCGCGGGCACACCGTCCGCCGCTCCTTGCCGTGCCCGCTCCTCACCGCTCCGTCGAATTCGAACCCGCCCAGGCTCTGGACACGCGCCGTCGACGTCCTCCCACGTTCGCTCCGGTATGGTCGCCCTATGATTAAGATTTGAGTTAACTTGTCGAGTTATTTTTTTAATGTTTAGAGTTTAGTTTTAATCATTAACCGTAGCAAACCGTATGCGTCACCCGTTCAGGAACGGCGAACGTCACATTGGCTTGTGAGGTTTGCCGTTCCGGAATTGTCCACGTATTTTGGACAGCTTGAGAGTGTAGACCGATGCTTGTGATTTGTGACATGTGCCTTACGATTGACGCGAAATTTTGGTTGTGTATCCCAGTTGTTCTCCAACACACCATGTTCAGGCGTGTGCTTGGAGAGCAGCACGGTTATGCTGCCGAAATTTCACGGCAATCGTAGGCTACACGTCACAAATCACAAGCATCGGCCTACACTCTTGGGTGGGTTTAGGGCCTTTACCTAATAGGGAGTTCACCTAAGCCACGGACGATTGTTGATGTTCTTTGTCTTTCGTTTAGCCTTTGAAATGGACGGTGATCGGAGGGTGATGTATGACGGGTGGAGAAAGGATGGGGCACATTCGAATGAATGGATGGTTGTAACAAAGGCTTTTCTTGAGCACGCTTTCAAAGATGCAACTGGTCGTCTAGTGAAGTGTCCTTGCAATCGCTGCAAGAACAAGTGGCCTCAGAAGAAGGAAGAAATGGAGAAACACCTTTGCAAAAGTGGGTTTATGCCGAACTACCTTATATGGTACCGGCATGGAGAGTCTATTGGACACGTTGACGCGGAGGTGGAACTTGATGATGATCATGATAGGATGGACGACATGTTGCATGATCTTGTTAGGGAGGTTGAAATGAACGCTGAGGAGCCGGGGCAGCTTCCATGCGATGCTCAAGAATTCTTCCGGCTACTCGCCGCGGGAGAAGAGAGACTGCATGAGCACACTCAGATGTCAGTTCTTGGGACTCTCACAAGACTAATGGCGATAAAGTCAAAGCACAACATTTCAAACAGTGCTTACAACGACATCGTCGAACTGATGGGTGAGGTTCTCCCGGAGAATCATAAGTTGCCAAAGAATATGTACTTCGCAAAGAAGATGTTGGCTTGTCTTGGGATGACATATGAGAAGATTGACGTGTGTCCCAACAGTTGCATGCTATTCTTTGAGGAGGATGACAAGCTGGACCGTTGTAAGCATTGCGAAGCTTCTAGATATGTCGAGGTGACAAATGATGAGGGTGAATTGGTAGTTACGAAGGTCGCAGCTAAACAACTTCGTCGGTTGCCCATCATTCCTCAGCTTTCAAGGTTGTTCCTCAACAAGGAAATAGCTCTACATATGTGAATTGGTAGTTATGGCTTTTTCAAGGCACCTCACATAGCCGACAGAGGCAGCAGTAGCTTCTCGACTGTCTAGATGAAGTGCAGGGTGAGGAGGGTGAGCAGGAGGCTCCTGCGGAGGATGCTCATGTGCAGGGTGAGGAGGGTGAGCAGGAGGCTCATGTGCAGGATGAGGAGGTTGACCCTATGGGGGCAAGCGGCGCGGGCGACACGTCGGATGGTTCTACGTCCTTCAGGTATTATTAATTAATATTGATTCAACTTACTTATGCATATTAGTTTTTAATCATTTCATCATATTGAATTTACTTGTATATACTTAGGTATAAGAAGAGCAATGCGCTTGGTCCGAGACCTACCGAGAGGAGGCTCATCCGGCTGCATGGAGAATGGTGGGGCTTATTTATGTTGTGTTAATTTTTTAATGTGAACGTGATTACACTGGTTTACTTGTTTTATTAATGTTTGTAGGTCATGGGAAGACTTGACTTGGGATGGTACAGGCAGACGTCCCAAGGTGAACGCGGTGTTGGGTAGCCTCTATCGCTTCTACTACCCTGGCATGGTGGAGCTCAATGGCGAGAGGTTCGCGGCTATGCAGTGGGCCGACTGGGGGTCTGAAGGACTATGTCCAGCCAGGGGAGCCAGGGGAAAGCAGTAGCGGAGGGGAAGTTCGGAACAAAGACGAAGGATTTGTCAGGTGGCTGTGTGGGACGAGTTCTGGGTGAGATTACTTTCGTATATAAGCAATTCACTGAATTATTGCTTCTCCTAATCTTACTTTAACTTAACATCTCCGTTGATATGTAGGAGAGGTTCCAATTGCTGAATGAGATCGAGGAGGATCAGGCTCAGTGGGCACGTGTGAAGAGGCACTTTTGGAAGTGCGCTGATAAGGTCATCAAGGATGCATGTACAATGCTCGCATCGCGGCCGTCAACTACTACTACAAGAAGATAAAGGGGCAGAACATGAGCAAATTAAAAGGGGCCAATGAGATCTACCTCACAGAGGAGCAGTACCTGGAGAGCATTATGGATTGGCTTGCGAAGGACATGGAAGCCTGGAGGTGGTTGGCAAAGAGATGGGCGTCGCCTGAGTGGATTGCAGAGTCCTAGAAGCACCGTGCCAACCGTGGCACTGAAGGACCGGGGCACAGGTACGACGCCGATGGACACCTTGGTACCGCACGCCGCATGGTAAGTATATAAATCAAACTTATATGTTACATCTATGAAAATTCTATGGTTTAACTCTTCTTTTTCATGCAGGAAGCTGAAAGTGGAGTTGCTCCAAGTTTAATGGAGGTTTATGTCCGTGGTCACCGTGGCCCTGATCCGGCGAACCCTAATGTGCTATGCAGCGAGGCGACAAGGGAGAAAATGGTAAACAAGTTTGTATTTATGAATTAAATTGCATGTTTTGTGTCTAACTCCAACTCTAACTTTCTTTGCAGAATGCATATGGGGAGGAAATGACTCAATGCCATGGGCCTGACTTCGACTGGATGCATTCGGACTTAGATGCCTCGACGTTGTACCACAGTGGTGGGGGTAGAAAGCATGGCAGGTGAGGTGTTTGTGTTTGATTCGACAATTTCATTAACAAGAATGTGTCCACTTAATGCCTCAACTATGTGTATCATGCAGGTTTGCCTTTGGCACCGGTATTGTGGAGTATAACAGGACAATAGGTCAAGGGAAGGCATCGTCTTCGGCAGGGAGTTCTCGCTCCTCCAGGTCTGCTCGAGAGGCTCAGCTGGAGGAGGAGACTCGGGCAGCACAGGAGCAGGCTCGAGCAGCACAGGAGCAGGCTCGAATAGCACAGGAGCAGGTCGGATAGCTGACGCAGTATATGGCTTCTTATTTTCAGGTAATTCGTCTATCTCATCACGTGTCATTGAATTCAAAGTATAATGTTGTGATTCTAACGTTTCATCCATTTGCAGGAAATGACTACTCGACTCGGCCCTAATATGAACTTGCCCACTTTTCGCCCTCCCCAGGTAACACTATCTGAACACTTCAATTCCATAGCAACTCTTTTTTGATTATCAAAAATGGCTCGCAGGCACAAGGATGGGGACAGTGGCCAGGACAAGCTCCAGCGTCGCAGCCACTGTGGACCGGTGTTGGGTGGACGCAGGCACCTCCAGGCACTTGGACGGCTCCACCACCCCAAGGATCGCAGCCAATCCTGGGATGGGTGCCACCGGTCTCCCAGCCACCGGCGGGCTCTCAGCCATTTCAAGCGTGGATGGCACCACCACCGATGGGGTGGGTGCCACCACCTCAGGGGTGGCCAGCACAACACTACCCGTGGATGCATGCACAGCCTCCTCATCACAATGGATCACAGGTGACGTTCCATGTTTAGTTTTATGCAAATAGTGACCAAACATAGCAATGTATAGGTATAGGGATAGCAAAACACAGCCTTATTTGAATGATTGATGAATTGCAGGGTTCAGTGTCACATGCTCAGGGATCGGAGGGTGCTGTCAACGTCCAAGACTTCCTCGTCCATGGTTCTGGAGGGAGTGGCCACCTTCCTGGTGGCGGAGGAGGGAGTGGCCAAAACTCCCACAGCCCGTAGGAGTGAGTAGTGAGTTTGTTTATGGACTATGTATGGACTTTCTTATGGATGTGATTGTGGTAATGAAACTATGTTTGAAACAGTTATGGACTATGTTTGAAACAATTATGATATTGCTTGTGAATGTGGTTTGTGAATTCTGTATTGAAACTGTTTATTGTATATGTGATTGTGGATTATGTGTATTTTGCTGTGAATTAAAAGGTGCAGAAAAATCTGTTTTGGGGGGGGGGTACCATGAATTTTCGTCGGCGTGAACGGAGGCTGACGAAAATACATGCAGGCCGCTAGCTATTTTCGTGGGCCACAGGGGCCGACGAAAATAAAGCTCCCTATTTTCGTCGGCCTCGGTGGCCGACGGAAATCCCAGCCGAGCACCCT
Organism: Zea luxurians; assembly: GCA_029449295.1. Lineage (NCBI taxonomy): Eukaryota > Viridiplantae > Streptophyta > Magnoliopsida > Poales > Poaceae > Zea > Zea luxurians. Next base: position 3,387,179 of record JAOPSE010000152.1, read on the forward strand.
AGCCTGTTTTCGTCGGTTTACGCTTATTTTCGTGGGTTTTTGGCCCACGAAAATTTAGGCGTTTCCTGTAGTGAAAAGGACCCCCCATTTCAACCCCAAGGATACCCAAGCATACCAAGAGCACATACTTCACTCCTACACATTTGTGAGACACCCCGAAGTGATCCGAGCGCCAGTTATTATGAGATAGTGTTGTTCTTTCATTGTGTGTTCATGTTGTGACTTTGCGGTATTGTGCTTTGCTCTTTTGTGTGTTATCTTCTCTCTATTGTTGTATTCTTTGAAGTTGTAATTCCCATCAATCTCTGTACGACTACAAGAGACTCCAACTTATGGAGATCCTTGCGAGGAGATTGATATTGAGATAAGAAAAATAGTGGCACTTAAGTTGATCATTAGATCGCTTGAGAGGGGTTGAGTGCAACCCTTGTCCATCGGGACACCACAACGTGGAGTAGGCAACATTTGAGGCTTGACCGAACCATGAGAAAAAACTCGATGTGTCTTGTGTGCTTGATTTTTTGCGATTGATTCTTCCTAGTTGTTCACTTTTGATATTGCTCAAGTTAATTCCACAATCTTGTGAGAGCAATCAAGTGATAGAATTCATCCTTTCTTACTCTGACTTGATTTAGTTTGCACTAGTACTTAATACAGATCATGTTTTTTGTTTAATTTGCGTGTTTCAGGTGTCACCTATTCACCCCCCTCTAGGTGACTGTCACCTTCCTAGATCTACTATTGCCAAGCTTGGAGGCTAGCCTAGACATTGAGAGAAGATAGAGGATAAAAGATATTTTTGTGAGGGGAGGGGGTGTTGCTATTATTTGGATAATTTGCTCTACACATGATGATATTGATTGTTTTATATAGGCTATTTTTATATGATCATATTGGCTATAGTTATAGGCACTCCCGCAACATGACAATAATAGAAACAAGTTTTAGTTAGCAATCAATTCGTTAGAGGTTATTGTTTTAGACATGTTTGCTAAGAATGGATGGTAAAGTAAAAATTAGACTTTGCCTATAATTTTCTACTATTTGAGTGAACTCTTTTTTGTTTACTTCCATAAGCAAATAAATTGGTAATGCTGTAAGACTTGGTTGTTGGTGGCAGAGACTGAAATTTTACATTTTCTTAAAAAATATGTACCAATCAAGGTTAATTGAGTTGTATTGCATGAAATATTTCCACCTTCATGGTATCATGAGCGATTATAAATCATATCCACCCTTTCATACACTTTCCTTCCCCTACCCTCTCTCCCTGCTTTGTTACTCTTTTCCTTTGTTTGACTACATATAATGGGTAACAATACAGAGCATCTGCACAATGAGTAGGATAAATGCACAGGACATGAGATTCTTCTAAGTTTTTTTAACCTTGAAGCACAATGTGCAATTGACCAACAACCACCACTTGAGATTTAGTTTCTCCTAGTACAAATAATATTATGAGTGAGTAGGTATGTTGTCACAAAATTTATTCTGATCACACTCTTGATCATAATAAGCCTCAATAGGTTCTAGATAGATTCATGCGCAAGTCAACTAACATTTCTCCAAACAAATCTCTAATAAAGCGCCCAAATAAAAAACATTCACCCTTGCAGACACTCATCAAACTAAACTAGCATCAGCTTTTAGTGTCATTTAAATTTATATATTCCATGTGAAATCAATTGTATCCCCTAAAACTTAGTTGTATGTAATAAATATTAAAATTTCAACACAACTTTTAATTAACCAAAATTGTCTAATAAATGGATAACCTGACAGTATTTTAGCATTTCTTTTAATGTGTGTATATATATGGCCTATGAAGATTAAAACAATTGCATAGACAACGGTTGCATGCTGAGCTCTTGGGGTGTTAGTTTAGATTGAAACAAACCTTGGAACAAGAACGACGAGCTTCTTTCCAATTAATATTACCATATGGGATGTTGTAAAGCTCCTCCCTTAATGCCAATACAGTTGGAGTAATCGGCCCAACAAATTTCTTTCCATAAATATACGCCATTGGCATATATACCAACCGAAAAAACAATAGAATCGTCCTACAAAGGAGAACTTTTCTTGTATTAGATATGTCAACGTATCATATACAAACTAAGTTTTCGTACAAATTCCGTATAAACCAACTAACAAAAGTTACAAAAAAAATTTCAAAAAATTATATATGTACTTCATTGCCTACTATACTACTGTATAAAATTTCAAGTTAAAATTCATCATATGCTAAGTAATACAAAAAACCGAAAATTATCTTGGAATAAAATTCATCGGAATTTTCTCTTTTTTGCATATTAGAATTTTCTTTTTTTTATCTCCTAACATATGATGAATTTGAAATTTTATACAATGGTAGAGTAGGCAACGAAGTACATCTATAAATTTTTTAGAATTTTTTGTGACTTTTTTTTGTTGGTTTACACGAAGTTTGCACGGAAACTTAGTTTACACCTGACACATTACCATTAGATATATACATTTAATGATTATTTTTCATAAAAAATGTTTTGTTTCAAATTAGTCCTAAAACTAATAAAGTTTTCATGTTTCACTAATAACGTTGTAACACCCTAGCCGCGGGCCGGTTAACCCTTTTACAAGAAACGAGAACAAGAGATGTGCTATTGACTGACCATAAAGGTGAACAAAGCTCATTTGTAGTTTCGTCGCAACATGTTGCATGAAAGAGGTTCCGTTTACTGTCCATAAGGGTGATGAAAGATAAAACCAAACATTAGGCCTAAGCCGTCTGTAGCAGTTTATCTATAGTTTAACCAAAAACATTGTTTTGTACGATTCTGCACTATAGATTGCACTGTTCGCAGAGTGGAGTTTGAATATAGCTACGAAAAGATAGTCTTATGGGCATATGACTGACTTTATTGGCTTCTTACCACAAAAGTTGTGGGGATCCATCCCTTGTTCTTGGAAGGTTTACTGATGGACACAAATACGATGAATTTCACTAAGGGCCCGTTTGTTTCGTTGGAATTGAATTCCATTTTAATAATTATAATTTAGACAAAACTAATTAAGTTTATATATTTATATATGTAATATATTTGTATATTATCCTAAATCATATGAGAGAGATAGTTATATACTACATTTATGTTATAGAGGCGCAAGTAGAAGAATGTGCTATAAGTTGTACATCGGAAAAATAGCATGTAAATCTATAGAATCAATTTCCGTCTCTCACCCCATAAATTTGAGGTAGTCTTATATGATAACTTTGGAAAGCGGTGGAATGTCATATTCTAAAAAAATAGCCTATTCCATTAGTAAGATTCCAATTCCTCGAAATGAAAGGAAACAAACGGGGCATAAGAGGTTAATATATTGCAGGTTCGTGAAATCTAGTCTATGAAATAAACTGTACTATTATCTGGAAGAAGGCATGCATGATGCATTCTATGGTGGTACACGAAAAAAAGAAACTTGTAGATCTAAAGGGATCAAACAAATCTGAATGGTGCATACTTAGATGATGAGCATTATATTATGCTCTTAATTACTTTAAGTTTGTAAGATAAGCTTGAGAATAAGCTTAGTAGTTGGAAAGAAAAATTTATGTCGGTAGGTGGTCGATTGATATTAATAATTTTTGTCCATTCGAGCCTAGCTATGTTTATACCGTCGTTTTCTGAAGTTCCTAGGAGAGTTTTGGACATGATAGATTTATTTCGAGCTAGGTTCTTCTGGTAAGGAGAATATCATAAGAGAAAATATAGGCTTGCTAAATGAGACATCCTTTGTCAGCCCAATGAGTGTGGGTTTTAGGAATTTAGAATATTGATTTGTAGAATAAGTGTCTGCTAAGCAAGTAGCTTTTCAAGTTGATTAATGAGGATGGCATGTGTCAAGATCTTCTACAGAAAAAATATCTAAAAAAAATATCCTCTACTAAAGTTTCACAAAGCTTGGTGACTCGCACGTTTGGTCCAGGCTCATGAAAGTAGTGAATGTTTTCTTCGGTCTGGGTGTTTTTACCATTAGAAATGGTAAACAAATTAGGTTTTGGAAAGATAAATGGTTAAATAACCAACACCTCATGGTTGAATACCCATTTTTATACCAAATTGTTCGGCAAAAAGTGCCATTTGCCAATGTCTTCATATATGTCCCGCTTAATTTATCTTGTCGTAGAGCTTTAGTAGGTCATAACTTGGTTTTATGGCTTAACCTTGTTCAGTGTCTTGTGCATGTTAGATTAAATACTAAAAACGATTATTTTAGTTGGAATCTAATGTCGTTGGGACAATTTACTATTCAATCGATGTATAGGACTTTGATCAACAATGGCTAAATCTTCCATCCCAAAATTCTTTGAAAATTAAAACTGCCTTCGAAGATAAAAATCTCCGTATGGTATTTATTTAAAGGAGTGATACTCACTAAAGATAACTTAGCAAGATGGAATTGGCAGGGCAATAAAAAATGTATGTTTTGTGGTAAAGATGAAATGATTTAACATTTATTTTTTCCATTGCCGTTTTGCCAATCATTTTGTGTCAGCTTTTGTTTTGGTGTTTTGGTCTTAGACCACCTCTGTCAATTCGCCATGTTTTTGGGAACTGGCTCGTGGGCGTGGACTAAAAAACTAGAAAGCTTATTATTTCAGGTGTTTCGGTTTTATGCTGGACTATCTAGGTAACTAGGAATGATTTAGTTTTTGGTAACATCTCAATGCTAACTTCTCTATAGATGCTTTTTAGGGGAACCTATTGGCTTAGTTCTTGAACCATACTGTAGATAAAACGAAGAGAAAGGAGACCAAATAAAAGCCGAGTAGAACTCACTACATGCACGGCACATTGGAGGGTCAAAGCTACCACTACCATACAACACCTTCGTTGCCATACACAAAGATACATTACGTCATAACAAGTTCTCCACCACCGGTTAGAGATGGTGGCTTGGAGATTTGTTCTTTTTTTTAGGGGCAGATGGATGAGCTGCTATCCTCCTTATGAGATGGAAGCCAGATATTTTTTCCATTATCTAAAAAAAATTCAAGCATACCCTATATGTATGTTGTAGTATAACTTTTTTCCATCAAGCCTATTGCTTGCTTGTAATAAGCTGAAACGTCGCATATACTTCTTTGTAAAGCCGGCCGTACACATGTTCATGGATCTTTTCCCCTACTTACTTACAAAACACATGGTACGATATGTAGAAAAAATAATTAATTCAAATAGCACTTTGTCAAAATTTCTAAAAGAAGTTAATGTGAAATCACATGTTTTTCATGGTGTAAGAACCATTTTATGTATCAAGGACAGACGCTAAACCTAAGTTACCCCCACAAAATGAACAGTTAATTACCTGGATGTATTGGAAGAACATATGGCACCATCCACAATTCAGGGATAATTGGATTATTTCCTGACCAATCATAAGCACCAATTATCTGTGATTTCAAATATATGGTAGCTTACATTAGTCAGAGCATAACCATGAGTTAAATGTGGTTGATGATGTCTTGGTATGTGATTTCACATTATCCCTTTTTTGAAAGAATATTTCACATTATCCTTAACAATGTGTTGCAAAATGTTGTTGCTATAGTGTGATAAAAAATAAAAAAGTTTGTGTCACGTAGTGCAATGATTCTCATCTTAATAAAATAAAAACCAAGTTTAAGGATTAGTTTGGAAACCCTATTTTTTTAAGGGATTCTTATTTTCGCAAGAGATAATGAACTAATTTCAATGAAGAAAATAAAAATCTTTAGAGAAAATAGGGTTCTCAAACGAGCCATAAGCATTTTTTTCTTATTATAGCATAAAAAGTAATGCTTTTTTATAGCTTTCTTTTTCATACAGAGAGCCATATCTTTCCCCATTGTGGTAGCGCAGCTGCACTTCCATGGGATAAAATCCAGGCCCGTCCTTTTGACAAAGCATCTTCCTCCCCATGTGCCACCTCGCCGAGAAGCCTCAAGGCTGCATAGTTCAAGCATGATCCTAGCATGGTGCTTGTCGTTAGAACATGCGTGCTCCAACCGCCATCTTCATTCTGCATTTTTATTTGTTTTGTGTATAATTTATAGCAAAAAAAAAGGAGAGCTCTTACAAAATTTATTCAATTGTTGGACTCGAATAAGAATAGTACCTGATGGTTGTAAATGTAGCGCAATATCTCGTGCCGATGTTCCGGTGATATGATTGTATTAATTGATCCAGTAACATATAGAGAGAATATCTGCGAGAGAAATAGAACATCCATATTGTACGTTAATAATGTCCTCAAACCGTCAAATGGAATTCGCTTACAATACATGAAGACATTTTAAATCCTAGTGGGTTGTTGTTAACCATTGAGAGCCAGAGAAAAAATGATTGCTCTATATGTATTAACATATGTGACACGACTGTGGTAGTAATACCACATCAAAGATAACTTGTTCTATGTATTAATGCACGAAGTGAATGATACTTATTTTCTTTTTCCTCGTATGCCCCGTTTGGATTCCATTCTAATAACAGTAATTTATGCATGTATCAATTAAGATTATTCAATTTTATGCAAAATATGTTTATATATTATTATTAGAAAGATGTCAAAGATATATACATTTTTACCTCTAGAGGAAGAGTGTCCTTTAAGTTACTAATACATAAAATTATTTCTAATCCTTCATCCTATAAAATCGAGATAGGTTTATATTTGAACTTTAGAAAATGGTAGAATATCAAATTCCAAGCTAAATATATTACTTTATTGAGTGAATTTAAATTTCCGTAAAATGAAGGGATTCAAACACAGAAAAGACAGATGAAAACAATCAGTTGCTGACGGATGAAGCCTAAAGTACTTACAAACATTGGCATAATAACCAGAAATCCACTGTAATCTCCAGGCCAATGACCGTCATGTGCTTGTAAAGTAGACTGTTGACTTAAAGCTCGCCGTAACGAAGTTAGTATTATTTCTTCAGTCACTTCTTCACTGTTTTCAAGCTTCATCGATGGAGTTGAAGGGCTTAATCGTTGGTTTGATTTTGCATACTGCATATAAATAAATACAATTTGAGTACACTATAGCAAATCCAAACAATTATTTATATTAACTATAAAAAACAGACATAGATTAATTAGTTTACATCGACAAATAAAATAATCAATTATTTATATCAATGTAAAGATGGTCGACATAAATAATCTTATTTATATCGGATAGAAAAAACCGATGTTTATTTACGTAAATTAGCACCCCGCCTTCTTGCTGTCGCAGTACTGATGGGTTGCAACTTGCTGTCGCAGATCATGGTAGAGATGGACCCAGATGCCCCTAGCCCCAACAACCCGGACATGAGGGAGTACCGACCACCACTGGTATGCAGTACTGATACTGCTAGCTAATTTTTATCTCTGTCAGCAAGCTCACCTACACGCACCCACGCTCTCTCCTATACATGTGCTTGTCCTCCTCATATATATTATCACACAAATTGAAGTCTAAGGATCGATGCAAATACATGTATATATTATTTCGTATTCTCTTCATTCCAAATTATAAGTCGTTTTTAGATGTGTTGGCTTGGCTATATTGTTTAAAGAGATGTTTAATAGTGCCATCCTGATTGTTCGCTAAAACGGGTCTTATGTATCACATATGATGGCTTAGCAGTTGACCTAAATAAATTATGGGTGCTAAATTTGTGATAGTGTAGCTCGAGTAAATTATGGTAAAACTTGGTAGGTTAATGGTTGGTATGAATCACAGGTATAATTACCTTGCGATGTTTCTTGCTTACTCCCTCCGTTCTTTTTTATTTGTCGTGTTTTAGTTCAAAAATAAACTAGCGGACGACAAATATTTGATAACGGAGGTACTACTAAATTATGAGGTTGCATGTTAGTATCGGTTTCGTTGTGAATAAGTGTATAGAGAACGCCTAGCTCTTAATAATCAGTTATATGGTTTCATTTTGAGATAAAGAATATGTGCTCCTTGCATCGCCTGATTTTTCTGTCATGGTTGCGGTGGAGTCTTGATTATATACCTTCTAGAATATGGGCCTTCCTCTTTACTGTTAATCTCATCAAGTGGTAAGCCATGTTATTAACCTGCATGAACCTTAAGGAACTCCTAAGGGATGAAAGATGTTTTGTTGGAAGCATGAGCCTCTTCCTGTGTTGCCCAAATAGTTGTGTGTTAAGTAAGTATATGTAACTCTGGATTGTGCTACTGCCAGGTATACCTTCACTTTGAACCTGTTTATGGTTGAACAAATAAATTCTTTGTGCGTAATTGAGATGATGGCTTACTTGTATGTTTAGTATTTTTTTTTTTGCTAAGAGAATAAAGCCATTTATGTGCTGCCTTGTTTGGGAAACAAGCAGTTAGATGCTTAAATTAAAGGATGAAGAAACAATAATTGACATGTGTGATGAAATTTCTGCTTGTATAGTTTTGCTTGGATAAAATTCATGTACTTAAACGATTGTTTCTGTAAATCTTAATAATATAAAAGTTGCAGAGAACTTAGATATCTTTGCTGCACTAAAAATTCTGGATTTTAGTCCGGCAGGTTTGGAAGGTTCCGGTCACATTTTAATCGTGAGCTACGCAGTTTTAAAGTAATGCGTATTTCGTTCATGTTAACTTCAAGTTTGTCATGTTGTGGTAGGGGTTCAGCTATAAAGATATCAAGTTGTCATGCGTGCTTGCTGTATGAGGGTATCATGATGCTGCAGAAGATAAGGTTTGTCATGAACATAGCGCTGAGATCAATACCTCGGAGATCAGGCTATGTTTTTATCTTTCTTTTTTCCCCGAGGTATATCACCTGTAAAATAATCAGTTTCTACGAGAAATACTGGATCTGCAGTGTGTTTTGTTGACTCGTGTGTTTATTTGCCAACGTTGTTATTTCACACAATGGTTGCTGGTCGTTGGTGGTGGTGCTAGTGTCATTTATGCTGATACAGTAAGCATCAATTTGTATCCTATTTTTATTTACACATAAAAAGTTTTTTTTTCAGTTGATGCCTGTTCACCTATATTTAGCTGCCATGATAAAAATTAATTCCTCCAGTGTACCAGTTTGGAGACTTGGAATACACGTCAGAGCTTGGAAACTATGTAGAGTATAGTGGTGCTCCTAATGAGGAGGTTCTGAATTATGTTAGAGTTGTACTTGATGTAAGCAAACACAATAACTTTATCCATTTTTCTGGTTTTCTGAGTTCAAGATCCAAGTAACATAGCATGCCAACTTTGATTTACTCTTGTTTTTTTTCTTTTATTTGTTTGAGCCGGTACGTTGTAAAATGTGGCACATGCCTGACCTAATTTTCTTGTGGTGAACCTGTGTACAGCTTAAAGCTGTCAAGAGTATCTTATATTACAAATAAGACGGAACAAGGAGGAGAAAAATGCAGCATATGTGTGCGCCATGTTGAATGATCGGAATAGTAATAACCAATGCACCTCACCTGCATGCGCAGTAGGAGGTCCTGGGACTCTTTCCTCTGGAAGCGGTGGCGGGTGAACTCCTGGCGAAGCCTCTCCACCTCGGCGCGCTCCTCCGGCGTGCCGGCGTCGGCGTCGAACTCCCATACCTGCCTGCCGAGGAAGCCGTTCTCTGTCCGCAGCCACGGCCCGCCACCTTCACTAACCTTCAGCCTCCACATGACCGCGAGCACTAGATCAGTATCGTTCGTTCCTGCTGCGAGCTGCGCTAGAGCGTGACGCCCTCCTCGTTCTTATATGGAGATGGAGTTCCTCACGCAGACTCGTAGAGTCGAGAGAGGCCGTCGGCCCTCGTCTTATCTGAACAGTCTACGCATGAATGAATGAATGATTGCTTGACTGACTTGCAGGCCTCCTCAAGCTCCCCTTAGTCATCAGTGTCTCTGTCGTCTAAAAAAACATATAATTTTTTTTGGTGGTCTCTTGCGGTCGAAAATAAACTAGCATGTAGTCCGTGTTAACCTTACGATCTTGAAAAGGGAAGGGTTTGATGTCGGTGCGAGCGAGGGGAGGGGGTGGCTGGGTTGCGGAGGAGGGGACGCTGGGGTGGCAGGGTCGAGGGGAGGGTAAGGGATGATTCAAACAATATTATCTATTGGATTTGAGTTTGTAAGGGATAGAAGGTTATCTAGCAATATGAACCATTGATTTTATTGGTGTGTTAAGTCTGGGTGCAATTTGTTTGATGAATTTAGTAAAGGTTATGAATGTAGTGATTTGGTTGTGTGGGTGTTGAGCACCAAAATAGGCGAGCGGCCGGACGGTCCGCGCGTGCGTAGAATCAGTTACAGTTCCTTGTTTCTTATGAGATTTGTTAGCGATCTCCGCGGGATTAGCTAGGAAACCGACTTTTAACGGGTCCAGACCTCCCCTTATATAGATGAAGGGATACGGCCAATTGAGCCCCCCACAATTGATCTAATCAAAACTATTTACCAGTTTTACCTTATTTTCACTGTTCTTTCCATTTCCTAGGAGTAGGAGTAATCTAGTCTTAGTTTACATCTAGTTTAGTCTTCCACACCCATCCCTCTTTGACTCTACACCGGTTAGGGACGCCCCATGTGGCCTACCGACCCCGGAGCAACCCCTGGAGCTCTCCTCCTCAACGGGATCTACCCGAAGGTGAGTTCTAGGGTTCTTCATGGAGAAGAAGACCTTACACCATCGCGGACAGTCTGGCCCTAGGTGTAGACTGTCCGGAAGCGTGCAGGGAAGGAGCCATTGTTGCACCCAGGTCGCGAACCATCTAGTCTAGGGTCGCAGACTGTCTCCGTCGCTGCAGAGAGCACCGCTAGGTGGTTCATTCTGTGTTTAGCACCTAGATCAGCGTCAACATACTTTTTGGCGACTCCGCTGGGGACAAGGGTGTCTAGATCTACTAAATTGCTACCCAGATGGCCAGTTCCAAGGATCACACCAACATCATCAAGTCAGCTATTGGATACTTGATTTCGATCCCCTGAAGGCATTGAAAATCAAGGCAACACAAGTGTTGGGGGCTTGTTCTCAAATGCTAAGAATTAAGAACAAGGCAACATAGAAAATGTTAAGTGTTAAAGTCCTTCGTCCTCCAAAACATTATATCCCTTCAGGATATAAAGAATTTCGGACGAAGGTTGCGAAGGACGTACCTTCGTGAGCATAATAACAAGGAACGAAGTATTCATACAAATCATGAGGTATAAAATAAACATTTAAATATTATCATAGAATCATCTCCATTTTATTATCATGAATGAATATAAACGACTTCAAATTACAAATGTACCTTCGGTCCTGAGGAAGGCAAAAGTGCAAGTGTGATGCGAAAGCAAAATGCCAAGTTCGCGTGAACAGTACAGGGGTACTGTTCATCTATTTATAGACACAGGTCACAGCCTGTGACGAATTACAATTATGCCCCTTACAAAAGTTTACAACATTGACTCAGACCTCTATGGATAAAAAGGTCATTCTATCTCTATGTCGGTTTGTAATGCCGAAGCTCCATGAAAAGGAACCTTCGGCCATCTCCTGGGAACAACTTCAGCCGAAGCTGCTTCTTCGTGTAAGACCTTCGGCGCACCGAAGCATGGCCCCAACAGTAGCCTCTTTCGTGGTGCTAGATCGTTTTTTGTAACGAGCTTGATCCGTGAAAAATGCCTCTTAAGCTTCGGGAAGCCGAAGGTCCAAAAAACACCTTCCCTGAGCTCGTTGCCGAGAAACGATTCAATTCCCGAGCTCGTGTCGGTCCCACCTTGCAGAGTTACTGTTTGATCTTTGCGGTCCACTGCGCAGCGAGTACAAGTGACTGCCCGCCTGGTGTAAAAATCCTGCCGCTTCGCCTTCTTACCTGCAGCACTATATAAACAGACGAGTAGGTGTGAAGTTACCACAGCATTCATTGCTATTTGCACTGTTTTGCTGCCAAAATTTTTAACTATAGCCGAAGCTTGATTCTCAGAATCGAACGAAGGTCCATCTCGAAGTCTGCTTCGTCAGAAAGAAAAGCTTCGGGAGAAAAGGAAAAAGAAAAAAGTATCTAACTTCCCCAAACTCAGAATCATATGGCCAGAGTGCGATCTACTGCCAGAGTTGAACGTGAAGGAGACGAAGCCGAAGGTTCGAATACTGTGCCCATCTCCGAAGCAATGCAGCGTTCCGGACTGGTGACTGCGGAAGAAATGCCCGCTGCTGAAGCAGACCCAACAATTGCCGAAGGGGAAGAAGAGAACATTGAAGAAACTGATCCTGAAGATGACTATCGCATTGCCATGCCCAGCAAGCCCAGTCACTTGGACTTCGGGAAATCGACTGTTTCAAAGGCTGATCTTTCCAAGATGGTGAAGGCAGGTTATTTTAGTGAAAATCAGAAGAAGCTACTTCGCTTCGGGGGAGAAGAAACTACCCCGAAGCCAGAGAAGGACGAGATTGTCATTTTCAAGAGCTTTTTAAAAGCTGGGCTGAGATTCCCTCTTCATGGAATTATTGCAGATGTATTGAAAAAGTTTGGTATTTACTTTCATCAATTGACTCCTAACGCTATCGTTAGGCTTAATGTTTATATCTGGGCCCTTCGAAGCCAAGCTGTGGAACCGTTTGCCGACAGTTTTTGTCGAGTTCATGAGTTACATTACCAAACAAAGGCCAGAAAAGATGGGCTACATGATAACTTCGGTTGCTACAATTTTGCCTACCGGAAGACAACAAAGTGTCCTGTTATCAGCTACCGAAGCAAATGGCCAGCAGGCTGGAAATCTGAGTGGTTTTATGTGAAAGTTGACGAAGACGAAGAAAAATTGGTACAAAGCCCTCTTGATTTAATCTTCGGAGAAACAAGGCCGCGATGCCACATGAAATTGGAGGGTCCCACCTGGGCTGCACTGGGTGAGTTTGAAATTATTTCAGAGCATATCGGTACCAGGGATCTGGTTCAAGAATTCTTGGCGTTCAGAGTCTTCCCTACTCTGAAAGAATGGGAAATGCCAAAGCTAGAGGGAGAGAAGAAGAAGGGGGAACTTGTCCGGCTTCCTTATCACTTCAAATTCAAGAAATACTTTAAAAAGCCTTGCCAAGAGTGGCTGGACACAGTTGAGGTGATGTGCAATGAAATTCTTGGGAATTATTCCAAAAAAGAAGATCAACTGATGACCGCGGCCTTCGGCACCCGTCCGAAGCGAAGGCTGAACCGAGTGCTTGATGCCCTGGGCTTTGAGTACCCTGACTGTGAACGGTTGAACAAGGGTGCTGAGGGCCAAAAAAGGAAAAGAGTGGCCGAAACTTTGAACAAGGATGAAGAAAAACCACCAAAAGAGAAGAAAATTCCCAAGAAGAGAAAAATATCAACTCCAAAGCGAAAATTATCCGATGAAGAGGGGACCCCCGCACCACCTTCTACCAGCGACGTGGAGGAAATCTTAAAGGTAATGACTGAAACCCTGCCCACGAAGCTAAGTCCATTAAGGCCTCAACTGACGAAGCTTTTTCGAAAGGTGGAGGAACCCGAAAAATCGAAGAAGATAACAAAAACAAAAAGACAAAGAATTATTGCAGTGACTGAAGTTATCGACAAGACGCCACCGAGGGCGTCAATTCAGAAAACACCAGCTGTTGAGGGCACAACAAACGTCGAAGTCGCACCTTCGGAGGTCGCGGCTACCGAAGCCGCTACAGCCGAAGATGTGAACTTAGAAACTACCATTGAGGACATCAACAAAATTTTGCAAGACATGGCTGCAGAAGAAGCTGCCACCGCTGCTGAAGAAACCATGGCCACAGTGCCTGGGAAGGGGAAAGAAATAGCCGAAGACACTTCGGACGACGAAGCCTACACATTTCAAAATTTAGTTGGGCAAAAACTGTCGAAGGCCGAAATAGAAGAGCTTAAGGAATATGCCAAATCTTGCGGATACAAGCCAGGAGCTCTTCTATTTGGAGGCATTGATGATAAAAAATTGGGCTGCATTCGTGATCAAATTGGGGCTAAGGTCATCGGTACTCTATCAAAGAGTATCGGTTTTCCGAAGCTAGAAACAGATATCAGCCGCTACCGACGACAACATATCGTCGGCAGCTTATTTTATTCCAATTTCAAGGTAAACAACCTTTTTTCTGGCTTTTATTGCTTTTAATAATGAAAATGTTACTAACGAAAGTTGTTTCTGTGCAGAGCATGTTACTGAGCAAAGCTCTGAAGATGCAACAAGATCTAGAGGATAAAAAACACGAAGCTATAATTGAAAATCTAGAGAGCAAGATAAAAGAGCAGTCAGCCATTATTGAGAAGAAAGACTTTGAACTCCAAACAACTGAAGGCTTGCTGGCAGAGACTGAAGCTAAAGTATCAGAATTGAATTCGAAGCTTATCTGCCAATCAAAACAATTTGAACAAGAGAAGCTAGAGCTTAATTCAAAACTTGAAGCCGAAGTCCAGACCAACTCAGACTTGAAGAAATCATTAACAAGCCTTCAAGACAAGTGCTTGAAATTTAGCAATAACTGTATTGAACAATTAAAAAAGATCTTTTACTCAGTTGGAGCCAGCAGCGGGAAGTTTAACCCTTCAGCTGAAAATTTACCAAAAGCCTTCGATCATATTGAAGCTGAAATTGAAGAACTTGACGAAGTTATAGCCGGGCACGGTGACTTCTGTGCCTGGGTAGCTTCTCGGGGTACCGCTGCAGCGTTCCTGAAGGCCGGCTGCGAGCATGGAAAAATCGTCAACAGGCCCAACTTCACCCTGTCTCCATCAATTCTGGACGATATTCCGGACCTCGCCCGAAGCATCTCAAATAGATTTATAAAAATGATATGGACAAAAGGCGGGCGAGAGAAGGCCGGAGACGAAGCTCGAAGTCATCTTGATCCAGTAAGAAATCATACTTTGTACTTAAAATATGTTGATTCTCCTTCACACTTGATTTTTACTGGCGATACCTTGATTCATGTAGGATGACGAAGCTGAAGATGATGCTTAAAATATGTTGCCGAAGCTGAAGCTTAGCGAAGATCAGTAGGAGTATACTATAGAAAGAACTCAGGAGACTTTTGTAACAACTTTTGTAAATACAATTAAACTGTTCTCAAGGAACTCTGTACATACCTTGTAATATATTCTTACCCTTCTATTGAGGCGCTTTGATGTGGACGAAATTAGTATTTTGAGCCGAAGGCGAAAAAACACCTTCCCTTCTTTTCGTACACAACGAAGCATAGAAGACCACTTCTTCTTTTTGCCGAAGCTTTTCTTTTTTGTACATAACGAAGCATAAAAGACCGCTTCTTCTTTTTGCCGAAGCGACCACTTAGGAACACAAATGCTATGAATGAATGCTTATGAATGCAAATGCTATGATGTAATGTAATGTGCGAATGAATGTCCAAAACATATGTCCGAAGCCACACTCTCAGCCATTATTTCCTTAGAAACAACCACACATCAGCTCTGCATTCCCTTAGGAACGACTTTGGAGCTTCTTCGCCTTTTACTTAGGCGGTATCAGCGTTGACTTTTCGCTGTAAGCTCTGCATCCCCTCAGGGACGTCTTTGGAGCTTCTTCGCCTTTTACTTTCGGCGGAATCAGCGTTGACTTTTCGCTGTGAGCTCTGCATCCCCTTAGGGACGTCTTTGGAGCTTCTTCTCTTTTTCAGTTTCGGCACTCGATGGTGCGTTCTCAGCTTTTACATTTACATTCTTTGGGGGATTTTGCTCTTATAAAACTAAAAAGGAAATTACATATGATGGCCCCATTAAAAACCTTTCTCCCCCTTTAGAAAGGAAAAGGGTGCCATGAAAAAGAAAAGAAAAACATAAAAAGTTACATCAAGTTATACATAATATCGCCGAAGCTCATCCGCATTCCAAGATCTTGGAATTTCGTTGCCGTCCATGTCCTTTAATCTGTACGAACCAGGCCTTGACGAAGATACTACTAAGAAAGGTCCTTCCCATTTCAACTGTAGTTTGCCCACTGTGTCTGGGTTGGCCACTCTCCGAAGCACCAAGTGTCCCGGCTCAATATTTTTTAGCCGGACCTTTCTATCTCGCCATTTGACTGTTTCAGCCTGGTATTTATTGATATTCTCCACAGCTTGAAGCCTGATCCCTTCTAAAGCATCTTTTTCCACAAAACAGGCATCTTCAGGACTTGATTCTGCCGAAGCTACCACTCTTATTGATCCAGCTTTAGCTTCTTCCGGAGTTATTGCTTCGTCTCCGAACAATAACTTGAATGGAGTAAAGCCTGTAGACCTTGATGCTGTTGTATTGTGGCTCCACACCACTTTGGTTAACTGATCTGGCCACTTTCCCCTGGGTTGATTGAAGATTAACTTCATTATTCCTGTCATTATAATGCCGTTGGCCCTTTCAACGAGCCCATTCGACTCCGGATGCCTGACTGATGCAAAATGGATCTTCGTTCCAATTTGATCACAGAAATTTCTGAAAGCTTCGGAGTCGAACTGCGTTCCATTATCTACAGTGATGGCCTTCGGTACCCCGAAGCGACAGACAATATTCTGCCAGAAAAACTTTTGGACAGTGGCCGAAGTTATTGTGGCTAATGGCTTCGCCTCAATCCACTTGGAAAAATACTCCACAGCCACTATAACATATTTTAGATTCCCTTGAGCCGGTGGTAATGGACCCAACAAGTCAAGGCCCCACCTTTGCAATGGCCAGATGGGTTGTATCAGCTGTGTCAAAGACGAAGGTTGCTTTTGATCTCTTGCACATTTCTGACAACCTTCGCACTTTTGAACTAACTCCGCTGCATCCGAAGCTGCCTTCGGCCAATAAAACCCTTGGCGGAAAACTTTTCCAAGTAACGGCCTAGATCCGATGTGGGATCCACACAGGCCTGCATGTATTTCTTTCATTAACTCTATTCCTTCGGTTCTAGACAAGCATTTGAGCAGCGGGGCGCAAACTCCATGTTTGTATAATTCCCCTTCTATCATGACATACGGACGAGCTCTTGCCTCTATTCTTTTATTGTAAGCTTCGTCATCTGAAAGGAACTTACCCTGAAGGTAAGAGATTATTTCAGTTCTCCAATCTTCGCTGTAAACAGGAGATATGTTGAGGACTGCTCTTTCAAGGAGCTCCACTGAAGGTGCCTTTATTGTTTCGAAGAACACATCCAAAGGTAACGGCAGCCCCTGTGCTGCAGACTTGGCTAGCAAATCAGCATGCTCATTTTGTCCTCGAGGGATATTCTTGACAGAAAATCCTTCGAAGGAGGCTTCGATCCTTCGGACCGTGTCTAGATATTTTTCAAGCTTCGGATCTTTAGCCTTGCAACTTTTGTCAATATGACCCGAAACAACCTGGGAATCAGTTTTAAGAATCGCCCTTCTGATTCCCATTGCCTTTAATTTCCGAAGGCCCAGGAGCAGGGCTTCGTACTCAGTAATATTGTTTGTACAGCTGAAGTCAAGTCTTGCTGCATAACAAGTTTTAACCTTGGATGGTGAGACCAACACAGCAGCTGCACCTGCTCCGAAGGTTCCCCAAGAGCCATCACAAAACACTGTCCACACTTCGGCATCTTTATTTGCTTCTTCATCCTGAGCCCCTGGCGTCCAGTCGGCGATGAAATCTGCCAATGCTTGAGACTGGATCGAGGATCTATGCACATAATCAATGTAAAATTCATTGAGCTCTGCAGCCCATTTTCCAATCCGTCCAGTAGCTTCTCTATTTCTCATGATATCCTTCAACGGCTGCGAAGAAGGAACAATAATGTTGTATGCCTGAAAATAATGCCGAAGCTTCCTGGATGCCATTAAAACGGCATATAATACCTTCTCCAGCTCTGTATATTTTTTCTTTGATACACTAAGGACTTCAGATACAAAATATACTGGAACCTGCTTCTTGATTTGGCCATCAAGCTTCTCCTGGACAAGTGCCGCACTTACTGCTGAGTGCGAAGCTGCCACATATAACAACAGAGGAGCCCCTGGTGTTGGCGGAGTTAATGTTGTTAGATCTATCAAATATTGCTTCAGCTCTTCGAAGGCTTTTTGTTGACTTGGTCCCCATTGAAAGATTTCAGCTGACTTCAGCACCTCGAAGAATGGTAAATTTCTTTCTGCTGATCTGGATATAAATCTGTTGAGAGATGCCAGCCTTCCTGTCAATCTTTGGGCCCCCTTTCTTGTGGTTGGTGGCTCCATTCGAAGTATAGCTTCGATTTTATTTGGATTAGCTTCGATTCCCTTTGTTGAAACCAAGCATCCAAGAAATTTCCCCTTCTTTACTCCGAAGACACATTTTTCTGGATTCAGCTTCAGACCAGCTTGTCTGAAACTGGCGAAGGTCTCCTGCAGATCAGCAATATGATTTTCCTGCTTCGTGCTTTTTACAATGATGTCATCGACATAAGTCAACACATTTCTGCCTATCTGAGACTGGAGGACCTTCGCTGTCATTCTGCTGAAACTTCCTCCAGCATTTTTGAGCCCCTCAGGCATCCGAAGATAGCAATATGTGCCACTTGGGGTTATGAAGCTAGTCTTCGGCTCATCTTCCTTCTTCATCCAGATTTGATGATAGCCTGAGTAACAGTCCAGGAGACTCATGAGCTCTGAAGAAGCTGCTACATCGACTAAAGAGTCTATCCTTGGCAGCGGGAATTCATCCTTCGGACAAGCCTTGTTGAGATCTGTGAAATCGATACACATTCTCCACTTGCCATTGGCCTTCTTCACCATAACAGTGTTAGCTAGCCACTCTGGATACTTTACTTCTCTGATAACTCCTGCACTGAGGAGTCTTTTTACTTCATTGCGAGCCCCTTCGGCCTTGTCATCCGACATCTTCCGAAGCCTCTGCTTTCGGGGTCTGAAGGATGGGTCAACATTGAGCGAATGTTCAATAACATCCTGATTTACTCCACAGAGATCATTAGCTGACCATGCAAAAACATCTTTGTTGTTGAATAAAAACCTTATCAAGGTTTTCTCCTGGTCTTCAGATAGTTGCGAGCCCAACAACACCTTCTGCTCTGCTATGTCCTCACACAATAGCATAGGCTTCGGCTGATCTGCTGAAGCTGCTTTCTCCCTTCTGAATTTGTACTGTTCACAAGCTTCAGCTCCATCTATGTTATGGATTGCTTTGGAGTCAGTCCAGCTTCCTTCGGCCCTTCTAGCAGCTTCCTGGCTTCCATGAATAGCAATAGGCCCTTGGTCCGAAGGTATCTTCATGCAGAGATAAGCTGGGTGAAGAATTGCTTCGAAGGCATTAAGAGTACCACGGCCAATGATAGCATTGTAAGGATACTCCATGTCAACAATATCAAAAACAATTTGCTCAGTCCTTGTGTTGTTAACAAATCCGAAGGTTACCGGCATGGTAATCTTCCCAAGTGCTACAATCTGTCGCCCTCCGAAGCCACAAAGAGGGTGCGTAGCATCATGGATCTTGTCTTCGGGCTCTTGCATTTGTCTGAAGGCCTTAGCAAATATAATATCAGCTGCACTGCCTGTATCAACTAAGACATTGTGGACCAGAAATCCTTTGATCACGCAAGAGATAACCATGGCATCATTGTGAGGATAATCCTTAAGCTGAAGGTCTTCCTGAGAGAAAGTAATTGGAATGTGGGACCATTTTGACTTGATGAAGGGTCCCTGCACTCCAACATGCTGCACCCTTCTCTGAGCCTCCTTCTTCTGCTTCTTGTTAGCCGGCTCTGAGCAAGAACCGCCTGTTATCGGGAGTACCATCTTCGAAGCCGAAGCAGCTTCAGCTTGATTGTTGAACGAAGCCATCAGCTCAGAAAAGTGGAAGTGAGTTCACCGGAGGTGGGCGCCAATGTTGGGGGCTTGTTCTCAAATGCTAAGAATTAAGAACAAGGCAACATAGAAAATGTTAAGTGTTAAAGTCCTTCGTCCTCCAAAACATTATATCCCTTCAGGATATAAAGAATTTCGGACGAAGGTTGCGAAGGACGTACCTTCGTGAGCATAATAACAAGGAACGAAGTATTCATACAAATCATGAGGTATAAAATAAACATTTAAATATTATCATAGAATCATCTCCATTTTATTATCATGAATGAATATAAACGACTTAAAATTACAAATGTACCTTCGGTCCTGAGGAAGGCAAAAGTGCAAGTGTGATGCGAAAGCAAAATGCCAAGTTCGCGTGAACAGTACAGGGGTACTGTTCATCTATTTATAGACACAGGTCACAGCCTGTGACGAATTACAATTATGCCCCTTACAAAAGTTTACAACATTGACTCAGACCTCTATGGATAAAAAGGTCATTCTATCTCTATGTCGGTTTGTAATGCCGAAGCTCCATGAAAAGGAACCTTCGGCCATCTCCTGGGAACAACTTCAGCCGAAGCTGCTTCTTCGTGTAAGACCTTCGGCGCACCGAAGCATGGCCCCAACAACAAGTTAGAAGTGTGGACCTTCGTCCTTAGCTTAATGTGAAGGACGAAGCTCTTCAGAAGGAAATGCATGTGAAAACAATGCATAATGAAATAATATTGCTCAGTGGAGTATGAACACTCATCTTCTTTGCCTCAACATTTCTTATTCCATCTCCCATTATATTAGATGAGTTTACAATCATACCTTCGGTTCCTTAATATAAGGTAGCACGAAGGTTCTTCGAAGGCTGAGTGACATGAAGCTTTGTCCCTCAAAAAGGTACTTTATGCAGGGCATTGTTCATCTATTTATAGGAAAGACGAACCGCCATTGTATAGAATTACAATAATGCCCATCAAGGCTTTACATACATTGTTTACAAATGACATAAAGACAATAACGTATTTTCTTCATCTCGCTGCGTAGGTTTAGGCCTCTGTTGTTTGGTAGCTTCTCATCTAGCTTAAGTCCGAAGTTATTGACTTCGCCTATCATCTTTGCCACTTGCGTGCACAGGCGATGCTTCTTTGTATGCTGCCTCAGCTTAAGGCCAGCTTCGTTCGTAGTAGAAATGTTCCTGAAATACACTTACTTGTGCTGAAGCAAAAAGTTAAACGAGTGATCATCGGCATAGAAGGCCCCAAACAGTAGCCCCTTGCGGGATGAGTTTGTTTCTTCGTAACGAGCTTAGATCGTAAAAAATATAATTTGGAGGCCTCATGCTGAAGATCTGAAAACACCTTCCCGAAGCTCGTTATGAAGAAAATGGATTCAATTCAATGAAAACAGAAGGTTTGAAGTCGAATCGACGGAGGAGAAACCGGGGTGCTGTGTGGAAATATTTTCAGTGACCCACACCGCTTCGCATGAATTTTTCAGCAGCGTAGATCACATTTACTGCCCTCACCTACACGCTACCAAAATTTTCTGTGCCACTGAAGCTTCCCCTCCAGTAGTGCTTCGGAATCTAGCTTCGGGTGAACCACTTTAGAAAGACTTTGTGTCTTGCTCAGATGGCCAGAATCCGAACCACCGCAAGCTGATCACTCCTACCTCCTCGGAGGCACGACAAGGTACCCTGCCTATTTTTGAGGCAATGAGGGCTTCATCGACATCAAAACCTACCGTAGAGCTACCGAAGGATATACCTTCGAAGCCAAGCTATATTGATATTTGTCGATCTACTCTGAAGGAGAAAGACTTGCAATCTATGAGGAGGCTTGGCTATTTCAGCAGAAAGGTGAATGTGTGCCTTCCTGGAGAAGAAATGATGTCAAAGCTAGGAAAAGACGAAGTTGTTGTTTATAGGAGTTTTTTCAAGGCAGGACTTCGGCTACCCATGTACAAGATGGTTGCGAAGGTACTGCAGTGATACGAAGTGTACATGCATCAATTAACTCCAAATGCCATGGTTCGCCTTAGTGTTTTCATATAGGCTGTACAAAGCTAGGGGGGCTGTACCAACGCTAATGCATTTTGCAAGGTTCATGATTTACATTACCAGACGAAGCAAAAGGTTAGTCATGCCTTCATAATAACTTTGGGTGTTATAACTTTGCATATCGCAAGGATACAACTGGTCCAGTTCTGGCCTACCGAACCAAGTGGAATGGCAACTGGATGAACAAATGGTTTTATGCCGAAGTTGATTCTGAGCAACATGAGGATTTTAAGGGTATACTGATGAGCCCTTTGGATGTTAACTTTGCCTTGAAGAGGCCTGTTGGTCCTTGTTCTCAGATGCTATACACCAAGAACAAAGCAACACAATAGTTAATGATTAGGGACCTTCGTCCTTCGGAGCATTATATCCCTTCGAATATAATGGCCCTCAGACAAAGGTTATGAAGGACATACCTTCATCACCTCAATAAACAAGTATAAATGAGGACGCATGAAACACAAAAGAATGTAAACTGTGAAGATATATAAATAAGGACAATGTAGAAATAGATTATTTACATTCTCATCTCATTTCATAAACATGAATAAATGCTCATAATATTTATATTTCATTAATACCTTCGGCTTGGTAGAAGGCAAAAGTGTGAGAGATGCGGGAACGGTTATAACGTAGCGTGAACAGTACGATGTTACTGTTCATCTATTTATAGGCACGGGACGCAACCCAGGCAAAATTACATTCATGTCCCTAACATTTTCTATTAACCATAAGGCAAGCTGCTAAGGACTAAGCAGTCTTTTCTCCTTTAGATCGATTCCATTTTTCACCATTTTCATCGTGCTAAGCCGAAGCTCCTTCAGCCGCAGCTTCGGAGCTCGTTTGTCCTTCCTTCAGACCGCACCTTCATATCACGCACACCTTCATCTCAAAGCCGAAGCTTCCTGTAACAGTCTATGTTATACTAAAAAACATGTTAGTTAAGTTTTTGAGGACCTTCGCAAGAGGAAGGCCCCTAACAAGGCCGAAGTGTGAGATGAGCGAGGCTATTGATGAATGCTACAAAGCCTTCAATATAGTCATCAGAAAGATTGGATCTTGGGATCTAGTTCAAGAGGCGCTTGCTTACAATATATATCTGACTCGGACTGGATGGAAACTACCGAAGCAAGTGAAATCGAAAGATGAAGAACTTGTTACATTGGCTTTTGACTTCAAAGAACAGTCCTCATATAAGGTTCCTTTGGCTGGGTGGCTGAGTTTATTGAGCAGAAGTGTAATGAAATGTGTGGAAATTACCTTATTAGAGAACACGAAGATATGAAATCTATCTTCGGGAGCTGAGGGAAACTTTGGCTTAACAGAGTCATGGATGCTCTAAGGTTTGAATACCCAGACTATGAAGATCCTTCGGACAATGTTAGAGCTAGAGAGAAAAGGAAGAGAGCTGCTAAGATTGAGGCTGATGAAGAGCCACCTTCGGGTCTGGTAAAGAAGAAGGCTAAAATGTCTATCCAGAAAGATACAACTGTGAAGGCCTCGGCTCCAAAGAAGACCACAGCTGCCCAAGAGCAGGAAAAGGGTAGCATCACTACCACTTCGTCATATAACTGCATCCGGATTCTCGAGGTAATGACCCAACTGCTACCATTTTCCCCTTTAAGTCCCTTGGGACCAACATTGACTTGGTTTATGCCAACTTCAAAGGATTCTGCGAAGGCAAAAAATCTTCGAAGGGCCAAGAAATTTTATCTGAAGAGGAGGTAGAGAGCTTGCGCATTCTAGGTCTTGTCAGCACTGCCTTCGGGGGTTCATCATCTTCTGAGAGAAAACGGTGCAACGAAATCCGCCGAAGGTTACGGCACGGTTCTTTTGGTCGATGAATCAAATCTTCCATCTAATACGCTAGGCTAGTTTCTTTCCACAACTCTCGTTCTTTACACGACTGATTGGCTGCTTGGTCTATAGTAGGGATCTAGTTCACTGCTTTAGGTATTAGGTCTTTAGGGCATGAGAAAACAGAAGGAGACCCAAAAGAGCAAAATATTACACTTGAGACAGAGGCTACCGAAGCTACCCAGACTATTGGCGAAGAAATGGAGGAGCTTCAATTTTTTATGAGGCATATTGGTGGTGGCGAGTTGAATGAAAAAGAAGTTTCTGAGTTCGAAGACAAAAGTGAAGCTTTGGGCTATGGTCTTAGGGCCATGCTCTTCGACGGAGAAGACCAAATGCTGATGTGCGTGCCTGATTCGGAAGAATCAATAATTATACAAAACATTACCTGAAGCATTGGTTTTCCGGATATCAAAGAAAAACATTGCCAAGTTAAGAAACAGAAGCTTTCTCATAGCTTAGCCTACAATAGTATCAATGTACCAAGAATTTTTATTTTGATGTAGCTTCGGGGAAATTTTGTATTTTGACTAAACTATTTTTGTTTTGATGATGCAAGGTATATTGTTAAGTAAAGCCTTAAGGATACAAAAAGAGAAGGAAGAAAAGGAACTAACCACACTTCAAGACAAAGTTGCAGAACATTGGAAATCCTAAGAGGAGAAAGAGGCAAAGATAACTTACTTAAAAGAAAAGGTAAACAAAGTCAAGAAGAAGAATGAAGAAGCAGTAAAAGTGCATAATGCTGATATGGCAAAAATGAAGAAACAAGACGACTCAATGAATGAGCTTTGGACTAGTTTTGAAGCTGCAAACGAGAATATTGCTAACAAGGACATGGAAAATAAAAAGTTACTAGGAATGTGCCCGTGCGATGCCACGGAACACAAATTGCGACCCTCCAATGGACTTAGGGCCCTGGCGATGGGCGGCGTGAGTACAATAGTGATGGCAAAATCTATGATTAAACATAGATACAGAACGATATAAATATGTCTATCCAAATAGATTGAAATGGAATCGCACAAATAATTTCTAAAGATTAAATATATAATGCTTAAGAATAAGCAAATATGTTGACACCTTGTACACTAATATAATCTTTTTTAACAATATTATTAACTCTCTGTTGTATGTTTGCTGGGATGGCATATCTGCATGAATTGTCCTCATAACTTAACAGTTCGATAATAAAGTTCCTCCGAAGAATCTTTGCATCCTACACATAAGACATATAAGAGAACAAAACGTCAAAAATCTTCATCACGATAGTCGTCGAACAACCTGAAGCTTTATTAACCATGCGATTAAATAATGGTCATAAGTTTGATAGATAAATCGTATGTAACCCCTTAATATAACTTACATAGGCATCCTTTTTGGACGGTCCGCTGCAGCTCTTTCACGATTCAATATGACGCGTTCCATGGAAACTTTGTATCCTTTAACAATGTTTAAAATTAATTTTTTGATAACCGAGTAGAGGGGGCAAGCGGAACAAGGTTTAGTACATGATTATTTGTTTAAACACCAATGCACGATAAATTTGCTGAGCAATAAAGGGTCTTTGTCTTTGTGTTTAATGTTAGACCCGCTAAAGAAACAGAAAGAGAAGCAAGTGAGAAAGAGAGTTGTGAACGGATGCAAGCGCACTGTACTCAAAGTATACTACCAGCTAAGCCTTCCCACTATCATGTTATCTCAAGTTTAGCATCAACCTATATATACAGGAAGCATGCATATAGAATTTTATACCCCAAAAAATACCCCCAATACGCACAATGTAATTAACCTATGACATATTTTAATTACAAATTTTACCATATATCTGACTAAACTCAATGATGGGAAGACCAAAAGTTATTATAGAAAGAGGACCTCTAAACTTCAGTAGATTCAAAAAGAGAGGACCATAAAGCATAAAACGTAAAAAATGGAGTTAAGTCAAAAAGTTTTTCGTGATGAAAGTGAAGGCCAGGCATAAAGGGAGCAAATCAAACTGTTAAGGGTTGCAAGTATATCCAAGACAGCTTGAATGTTGAACTGGATATTTTAGCAAGTAGACAACATCCAGATAGTGATGTGTCGCCATCAAATTGTTCCTACCTGCAGAAAGAGGACAAAACGTGCACCGGTGTTCAGAACTTTTATTTTTCTAAAGAAATGTAGCCATCAATCCCATTGAGCAGTAAGGTTTGTGTCCCATTTAATTACATTATCACAAGATCATATGCATGCCCACAATATTTGCATACAAATGTTTGAAAGCTAACATGCGCAAAAGTGATGTTTCTAGGTTTGCTCGTAGCCCATGAAGTAGAGAGCAAGGACATGGATATTGAAGGCTACACTATAACAAATATTATTTGACATGAAAAATCTATGATTGCAACAAGGGACATTTTTTTCTTTTATGGATCGTCGTCTTGCGTGGAATCTAGAATGCACTTGTAGCTTCCTTGTACTCTTTGCTGGCCTCCATTTGCAACACCGTAATAGTGCAACAAATGTTCGGATGTTTGGTTCCCTTTGAGCAATTTCAACTCGTATCATGTGCATCCATGATCTGCTTTTCTAAAAAATCCTAGAAAGAAGGACCCACCCCTGCCCTGGTGCTCTATCACTACTCACTCCACAGGAGTTTCGGCGAACAGCTAGTGTGCGCCCATGCTGCAAAGGCAATCATAGTCTTTCAATAAAGCAAAGGCAAACTGCGGCTCCATCCCACGTTAGCCACGCCGTAGGCAGCCATGCTCGACTATACACCCGACTCTACGACCGACACCAATGCTCCAACTAGAGTTGCTTCATTGGACGACCAACATAGGGCTTGTCATCGTGCTTACGTCATTTGTTACTCATGTGTGTAACTGAGTACATGTTTATTGATTGTGAACTTAAATAGTAGCCTAACAAGTGAACAATCCATCTAAGTTCATTCTACTTGGTTGAGGAAATTTTCCTTTGGCGTGGTATGAAATACTTGCAGAATTAGATTCAAAAAGGGTTGTAGCTACTCAAGCCGATACTATGAACTCGAGTCGAGTCAAGGCCTTAATCTACTTTCCAAAACTCGGTTGCCCCTGCAGATCCAACCAACAATATTTCCAATCAGCAGATAGACATTTAAGAATGTGAAGAACAATAGGTAAATTTATCCAAACGATCTTGAAAGGGAAATAGGCTTACACCTTTTCCTAATTGATTTTGGTGGTTGAATTGCCCAACACAAATATTTGGACTAACTAGTTTGCTCTAGATTATAAGTTTTATAGGTGCCAAAGGTTCACAATAGACCAATAAAATGACCAAGAAAGGGTTCAAATAAAGAGAGCCAAAGACAACCAAAGTGTGCCCTGGTCTGGCGCACCAGACTGTCCGGTGCACCACCGGACAGTGTCCGTTGTACCAGGGAACTCAGCTCCAAACTCGTCACCTTCGGGAAACTCAGAGGGCGCTCCGCTATAATTCACCAGACCGTCCGGTGATGCACCGGACAGTGTCCGGTGGCGCACCGGACTGTCCGGTGTGCCAGCGGAGCAACGACTACTTCAGCGCCAACGGTCGACTGCAACCGCATTCAATGCGCTACAGTGCGCGCCAGAGTCAGAGCAGCGTCAGAAGGCGCACCGGACAGTCTATAGTACTTGTCCGGTGCACCATCGGACAGCCAAAAGACCCCACTTGTTAGAGCTCCAACGGTCGAACCCTAACGGCCGGGTGACGTGGCTGGCGCACCGGACTGTCCGGTGCGCCCGTCGACAGCAGCCTCCACCAAACGGCTAGTTTGGTGGTTGGGGCTATAAATACCCCAACCACCCCACCATTCATTGCATCCAAGTTTTCCACCTTGCAACACATTACAAGAGCTATAGCATTCAATTCTAGACACAACCAAAGAGATCAAATCCTCTCCCAAGTCCGGAATCACTCCAAATCAATAGTGACTAGAGAGAGTGACATTTGTGTTCATTTGAGCTCTTGCGCTTGGATTGCTTCTTTTCTTTCTCATTCTTTCTTGTGATTCACTCACTTGTAACCGAGGCAAGAGACACCAATTGTGTGGTGGTCCTTGCGGGGGCTTAGTGTCCCGTGTGATTGAGAAGAGAAGCTCACTCGATCTAAGTGACCGTTTGAGAGAGGGAAAGGGTTGAAAGAGACCCGGTCTTTGTGACCATCTCAACGGGGAGTAGGTTTGCAAGAACCGAACCTCGGTAAAACAAATCCTTGTGTCTCACTCTTTATTTGCTTGCAATTTGTTTTTCACCCTCTCTCTCGGACTCGCTTATATTTCTAACGCTAACCCGGCTTGTAGTTATGATTAAGTTTATAAATTTCAGATTCGCCCTATTCACCCCCCCTCTAGGCGACTTTCAATTGGTATCAGAGCCCGGTGCTTCATTAGAGCCTAACCGCTCAAAGTGATGTCGGGAGATGACGCCAAGAAGGATATGGTGACCGGCGACAAGCCCGCTACAAGCCACGGGAAGGCTCCACCGGGAGAGTCCCGCAATAAAGGGAAGGAGAAGGAATTCTCTTCCCTCAAGTCGCGTCGGAGTGGCGACAAGAAAAAGAAGATGAGGAAAGTGGTCTATTACGAGACCGATTCTTCATCGCCATCCACCTCTGGCTCCGACGCGCCATCCATAACTTCTAAGCGCCATGAGTGCAAGAAGTATAGTAAGATTCCCCTACGCTACCCTCATATTTCAAAGCGTACTCCTTTACTTTCCGTTCCACTAGGCAAACCACCGGTTTTTGACGGTGAAGATTATAATATGTGGAGTGACAAAATGAGGCATCATCTAACCTCACTCCACACAAGCATTTGGAACGTTGTTGAGTTTGGTGTACAGGTACCATCCGTAGGGGATGAAGACTATGATTCGGATGAAGTGGCCCAAATTCATCACTTCAACTCCCAAGCCACTACTATACTCCTCGCCTCTCTAAGTCGAGAGAAGTATAATAAGGTGCAAGGGTTGAAGAGCGCAAAGGAAATTTGGGACGTGCTTAAGACCGCGCACGAAGGAGATGAGGTGACCAAGATCACCAAGCGGGAGACGATCGAGGGGGAGCTCGGTCGCTTCATGCTTCACCAAGGAGAGGATCTGCAAGCCATGTACAACCGCTTGAAGACCTTGGTGAACCAAGTGCGCAACCTCGGGAGCACCAAATGGGATGACCATGAGATGGTCAAGGTTATTCTAAGATCCCTCGTTTTTCTTAACCCTACGCAAGTTCAATTAATTCGAGGTGATCCTAGATACACGCTAATGTCTCCCGAGGAGGTTATAGGGAAGTTTGTGAGCTTTGAGCTAATGATCAAAGGCTCAAAGAAAATCATCGAGCAAGGCACCTCCTCCACGCCCGAGGCACAACCCGTCGCATTCAAGGCAACGGAGGAGAAAAAGGAAGAGTCTACATCAAGTAGGCTCCCCATCGACGCCTCAAAGCTCGACAATGAGGAGATGGCTTTAATCATCAAATGCTTTCGACAAATCCTCAAGCAAAGGAGGGGGAAGGACTACAAGCCCCGCTCCAAGAAGGTTTGCTACAAGTGTGGTAAGCCCGGTCACTTTATAGCAAAATGTCCTATTTCTAGTGACAGTGACAGGGGCGACGACAAGAAGGGGAGAAGAAAGGAGAAGAAGAGATACCATAAGAAGAAGGGCGGCGATGCCCATGTTTGCCGGGAGTGGGACTCCGACGAGAGCTCCACCGACTCCTCCGACGAGGATGCCGCCAACATCGCCGTCAACAAGGGACTTCTCTTCCCCAACGTCGGCCACAAGTGCCTCATGGCAAAGGACGGCAAAAAGAAGAAGGTTAAATCTAAATCCTCCACTAAATATGCCACCTCTAGTGATGAGGCTAATTCTAGTGATGATGAGGATAATTTGTTTACTCTTTTTGCCAACCTTAACATGTAACAAAAGGAGAAGTTAAATGAATTAATTAGCACTATTCATGATAAGGATGAACTCTTGGATAACCAAGAGGACTTCCTAATTAAGGAAAATAAGAAGCATGTTAAGGTTAAGAATGCTTATGCTCTAGAGATGGAAAAATGTGAAAATTTAACTAGTGAGCTAAGCACTTGCCATGATTTGATTGCCAACCTTAGGAATGAGAATGCTAGATTAATTGCTAAGGTTGATGCTAATGTTTGTGATGATTCAATTTCCAATCTTAGAAATGATAATGCTAGTTTACTTGCTAAGATTGAAAAATTGAATACCTCTCTTGCTAGCCTTAGAAATGAAAATGAAAAATTGATTGCTAAGGCTAGTGAATTAAATGTTTGCAATGCTTCCATTTTGAAAGGGAATTAGGCTTACACCTATTTCCTAATTGATTTTAGTGGTTGAATTTCCCAACACAAATAATTGGACTAACTAGTTTGCTCTAGTGTATAAGTTCTACAGGTGCCAAAGGTTCACAATAAGCCAATAAAAAGACCAAGAAAAGGGTTCAATAAAGAGAGCAAGGGACAACCGAAGGCTGCCCTGGTCTGGCGCACCGGACTCTCCGGTGTGCCACAGGACAGTGTCCGGTGCACCACCCGACAGTGTCCGGTGCACCAGGGAACTCTACGTCCAACTCTTCACCTTCGGGAATTTTCAAAGGAGCTTCACTATAATTCACCGGACTGTCCGGTGCTCCACCGGACAGTGTCTGGTGCTCCAGGGGAGAGCAACTCTGAACTCGCCAGCTTCGGGAATCCGCTCCGCTATAATTCACCGGACTGTCCGGTGTGATAGGGGGGCAACGGCTACTTCGCGCCAACAGTCACCTGCAGAAGCATTTAATGCGCGCCAGAGCGCGCAGAGGAGCAGAGCACGCGCGGGTGGCACAACGGACAGCCTACAGGGCCTGTCCGGTGCACCACCGGACAGCCAGGCGGGCCCACAAGACAGAGCTCCAACGATCGGAACCCTTCGGCCAGGTGACGTGGCTGGCGCACCGGACAGTCCGGTGGCGCACCGGACTGTCCGGTGCGCCATGCGACAGAAGCCTCCACCAACGGTCAAGTTTGGTGGTTGGGGCTATAAATACCCCAACCACCCCCACATTCAAGTCATCCAAGTTTTCCACCTTCCAACTACTTACAAGAGCTCTAGCATTCAATTCTAGACACATCAAAGAGATCAAATCCTCTCCCAATTCCACTCAAACTTTAGTGATGAGAGTGATTGTTGTGTTCATTTGAGCTCTTGCGCTTGGATTGCTTCTTTTTCTCATTCTTTCTTGCGATCATCTCAATTGTAATCAAGGCAAGAGACACCAATTGTGTGGTGGTCCTTGCGGGGAAGTTTGTTTCCCGTTTGATTGAGAAGAGAAGCGCACTCGGTCCGAGGGACCGTTTGAGAGAGGGAAAGGGTTGAAAGAGACCCGGTCTTTGTGACCACCTCAACGGGGAGTAGGTTTGAGAGAACCGAACCTCGGTAAAACAAATCCTTGTGTCTCACTTATTTATTCGCTTGCGATTTGTTTTTACGCCCTCTCTCGGACTCGTATTATAATTCTAACGCTAACCCGGCTTGTAGTTGTGATTAACTTTGTAAATTTCAGTTTCGCCCTATTCACCCCCCCTCTAGGCGACTTTCAATTGGTATCAAAGCCCGGTGCTTCATTAGAGCCTAACCGCTCGAAGTGATGTCGGGAGATCATGCCAAGAGGGAAATGGAGACCGGCGACAAGCCCACTACAAGCCACGGGAAGGCTTCATCGGAAGAGTCCCGCAACAAAGGGAAGGGGAAGGAAAAGAAACCCTCCTCCCAAAAGTCGCATGGGAGTGGTGACAAAAAGAAGAAGATGAGGAAGGTGGTCTACTACGAGACCGACACTTCATCACCATCGACCTCCGGCTCCGACGTGCCGTCCGTTACTTCTAAGCGCCATGAGCGCAAGAAGTATAGTAAGATTCCCCTACGCTACCCACGCATTTCAAAGCATACTCCTTTACTCTCCGTTCCATTAGGCAAACCACCAGTTTTTGACGGTGAAGATTATAACATGTGGAGTGATAAAATGAGGCATCATCTAACCTCACTCCACACAAGCATTTGGAATGTTGTTGAGTTTGGTGTACAGGTACAATCCGTAGGGGATGAAGACTACGACTCGGACGAAGTGGCCCAAATCCACCACTTTAACTCCCAAGCCACCACTATACTCCTCGCCTCTCAAAGTCGAGAGGAGTATAATAAGGTGCAGGGGTTAAAGAGTGCAAAGGAAATTTGGGACGTACTCAAGACCGCGCACGAAGGAGACGAGGTGACAAAGATCACCAAGCGGGAGACGATCGAGGGGGAGCTCGGTCGCTTCATGCTTCACCAAGGGGAAGATCCACAAGCTATGTACAACCTCTTGAAGACCTTGGTGAACCAAGTGCACAACCTCGGGAGCGAAAAATGGGATGACCATGAGATGGTCAAGGTTATTCTTAGATCCCTCGTTTTTCTTAACCCTACGCAAGTTCAATTAATTCGAGGTGATCCTAGATACAAGCTAATGTCTCCCGAGGAGGTTATAGGAAAATTTGTGAGCTTTGAGCTAATGATTAAAGGCTCAAAGAAAATCATCGAGCAAGGCACCTCCTCAACGCCCGAAGCACAACCGGTGGCATTCAAGGCGACGGAGGAAAAGAAGGAGGAGTCTACATCAAGTAGACAACCCATCGATGCCTCCAAGCTCGACAACGAGGAAATGGCGCTCATCATCAAGAGTTTCTGCCAAATCCTCAAGCAAAGGAGGGGGAAGGATTACAAGCCCCGCTCCAAGAAGGTTTGCTACAAGTGTGGTAAGCCCGGTCACTTTATTGCCAAATGTCCTATTTCTAGTGACAGTGACAGGGGCGACGGCAAGAAGGGGAGAAGAAAGGAAAAGAAGAGGTACCACAAGAAGAAGGGCGGCGATGCCCATGTGTGCCGCGAGTGGGACTCCGATGAGAGCTCCACCGACTCCTCCTCCGACGAGGACGCCGCCAACATCGCCGTCACCAAGGGACTTCTCTTCCCCAACATCGGCCACATGTGCCTCATGGCAAAGGACGGCAAAAAGAAGAAGGTTAAATCCAAATCCTCCACTAAATATGAGTCCTCTAGTGATGATAATGCTAGTGTGAGGAGGATAATTTGCGTACTCTTTTTGCTAACCTCAATATGCAACAAAAAGAAAAACTAAATGAACTAATTAGTGCCATCCATGAGAAGGATGAACTCCTGGACTCCCAAGAGGACTTCCTAATCAAGGAAAACAAAAAGCATGTTAAGGTTAAAAATTCTTATGCTCTAGAAGTTGAAAAATGTGAGAAATTAACTAGTGAGCTAAGCACATGCCATGATTTAATTGCCAACCTTAGAAATGAAAATGATAGTTTAAATGCTAAGGTTGATTCTCATGTTTGTAATGTTTCAATTCCCAATCTTAGAGATGATAATGTTGATTTGCTTGCTAAGATTGAAGAATTGAATAATTCTCTTGCTAGCCTTAGAAATGAAAATGAAAAATTAATTGCTAAGGCTAAAGATTTTGATGTTTGCAATGTTACTATTTCCAATCTTAGAAGTGAAAATGATATATTACATGCTAAGATTGTAGAATTAAAATCTTGCAAACCCTCTACATCTACCATTGAGCATATTTCCATTTGCACTAGATGTAGAGATGTTGATATTGATGCTATTCATGATCATATGGCCATAATTAAACAACAAAATGATCATATAGCAAAATTAAATGCTAAGATTGCCGAGCATGAACTTGAAAATGAAAAATTTAAATTTGCTCGTAGTATGCTTTATAGTGGGAGACGTCTTGGCATCAAGGATGGCATTGGTTTCCAAAAGGGAGACAATGTCAAACTTAATGCCCCTCCTAAAAGATTGTCTAATTTTGTTAAGGGCAAGGCTCCCATGCCTCAGGATAACGAGGGTTACATTTTGTACGCTGCCGGTTATCCCGAGAGCAAGATTAGGAGAATTCACTCTAGGAAGTCTCACTCTGGCCCTAATCATGCTTTTATGTATAAGGGTGAGACATCTAGCTCTAGGCAACCAACCCGTGCTAAGTTGCCTAAGAAGAAAACTCCTAGTGCATCAAATGATCATGACATTTCATTTAAAACTTTTGATGCGTCTTATGTTTTGACTAATAAATCCGGCAAGGTAGTTGCCAAGTTTGTTGGGGGCAAACACAAGTGCTCCAAGACTTGTGTTTGGGTACCCAAAGTTCTTGTGTCTAATGCCAAAGGACCCAAAACCGTTTGGGTACCTAAAGTCAAGAACTAAATTTGTTTTGTAGGTTTATGCATCCGGGGGCTCAAGTTGGATCATCGATAGCGGGTGCACAAACCACATGACCGGGGAGAAGAAAATGTTCTCCTCTTATGAGAAAAACCAAGATCCCCAACGAGCTATCACATTAGGGGATGGAAACCAAGGTTTGGTCAAGGGTTTGGGTAAAATAGCTATATCTCCTGACCATTCCATTTCCAATGTTTTTCTTGTTGATTCATTAGATTACAATTTGCTTTCCGTATCTCAATTGTGTCAAATGGGCTACAACTGTCTTTTTACTGATGTAGGTGTCACTGTCTTTAGAAGAAGTGATGATTCAATAGCATTTAAGGGAGTGTTAGAGAGTCAGCTATACTTGGTAGATTTTGATAGAGCTGAACTCGACACTTGCTTAATAGCTAAGACTAACATGGGTTGGCTCTGGCACCGCCGACTAGCCCATGTTGGGATGAAGAATCTTCATAAACTTCTAAAGGGAGAGCACATTTTAGGATTAATAAATGTTCATTTTGAGAAAGACAGGATCTGTAGCGCATGCCAAGCAGGGAAGCAAGTTGGCACTCATCATCCACACAAGAACATCATGACGACTGACAGGCCACTGAAGCTCCTACATATGGACCTATTCGGCCCGATCGCTTACATAAGCATCGGCGAGAGTAAGTACTGTCTAGTTATTGTGGATGATTATTCTCGCTTCACTTGGGTGTTCTTTTTACAGGAAAAATCTCAAACCCAAGAGACTTAAAGGGATTCTTGAGACGGGCTCAAAGTGAGTTCGGCTTGAGGATCAAGAAAATTAGAAGCGACAACGGGACGGAGTTCAAGAATTCACAAATTGAAGGCTTCCTTGAGGAGGAGGGCATCAAGCATGAGTTCTCTTCTCCCTACACGCCACAACAAAATGGTGTAGCGGAGAGGAAGAATCGAACTCTATTGGACATGGCAAGGACCATGCTTGATGAGTACAAGACGCCAGATCGGTTTTGGGCTAAGGCGGTCAACACCGCCTGCTACGCCATCAACCGGTTGTATCTACACCGAATCCTCAAGAAGACATCATACGAACTCCTAACCGGTAAAAAGCCCAACATTTCATATTTTAGAGTCTTTGGTAGCAAATGCTTTATTCTTATTAAAAGAGGTAGAAAATCTAAATTTGCTCCCAAGACTGTAGAAGGCTTTTTACTAGGATATGATTCAAACACAAGGGCATATAGAGTCTTTAACAAGTCCTCAGGACTAGTTGAAGTTTCTTGTGACATTGTGTTTGATGAGACTAATGGCTCTCAAGTAGAGCAAGTTGATCTTGATGAGATAGGTGATGAAGAGGCTCCGTGCATCGTGCTAAGGAACATGTCCATTGGGGATGTGTGTCCCAAGGAATCCGAAGAGCCACGACATGCACAAGATCAACCATTCTCCTCCACGCAAGCATCTCCACCAACTCAAAATGAGGACGAGGCTCAAGTTGATGAAGGAGAAAATCAAAATGATGAGCCACCTCAAAATGACGGTAATGATCAAGGGGGAGATGCAAATGATCAAGACAAGGAGGATGAAGAACCAAGGCCACCACACCCAAGAGTCCACCAAGCAATCCAACGAGATCACCCCGTCGACACCATCCTCGGCGACATTCATAAGGGGGTAACCACTAGATCTCGTGTTGCATTTTTGTGAGCATTACTCTTTTGTTTCCTCTATTGAGCCACACAGGGTAGAGGAAGCACTCCAAGATTTGGATTGGGTGATGGTGATGCAAGAGGAGCTCAACAATTTCACTAGGAACGAGGTATGGCATTTAGTTCCACGTCCTAATCAAAATGTTGTAGGAACCAAATGGGTCTTCCGCAACAAGCAAGATGAGCATGGTGTGGTGACAAGGAACAAAGCTCGACTTGTGGCCAAGGCATACTCCCAAGTCGAAGGTTTGGATTTTGGTGAAACCTATGCACCCGTAGCTAGGCTTGAGTCAATTCGTATATTATTAGCCTATGCTACTTACCATGGCTTCAAGCTTTACCAAATGGACGTGAAGAGTGCCTTCCTCAATGGACCAATCAAGGAAGAGGTCTACGTTGAGCAACCTCCCGGCTTTGAAGACAGTGAGTACCCTAACCATGTATATAGGCTCTCTAAGGCGCTTTATGGGCTCAAGCAAGCCCCAAGAGCATGGTATGAATGCCTAAGAGATTTCCTTGTTGCTAATGGCTTCAAAGTCGACAAGGCCGATCCTACCTTATTTACTAAAACTCTTGACAATGATTTGTTTGTATGCCAAATTTATGTTGATGATATTATATTTGGGTCTACTAACGAATCTACATGTGAAGAATTTAGTAGGATCATGACACAGAAATTCGAGATGTCAATGATGGGGGAGTTGAAGTATTTCTTGGGAATTCAAGTAAAGCAACTCCAAGAGGGCACCTTCATTTGCCAAACAAAGTATACTCAAGACATTCTAAACAAGTTTGGAATGAAGGATGCCAAGCCCATCAAGACTCCCATGGGAACCAATGGGCATCTCGACCTCGACACGGAAGGTAAATCCGTCGATCAAAAGGTATACCGGTCGATGATAGGTTCATTACTCTATTTATGCGCATCTCGACCGGACATTATGCTTTCCGTATGCATGTGTTCAAGATTCCAAGCCGACCCTAAGGAATCTCACCTTACGACCATAAAACAAATCTTGAGATATTTGGCTTATACTCCTAAGTTTGGGCTTTGGTTCCCTCGGGGATCCACATTTGATTTAATTGGTTATTCCGATGCCGATTGGGCAGGGTGCAAAATCAATAGAAAGAGCACATCGGGGACTTGCCAGTTCTTGGGAAGGTCCTTGGTGTCGTGGGCTTCAAAGAAGCAAAATTCTATTGCTCTTTCAACCGCCGAAGCTGAGTATATTGCCGCAGGCCATTGTTGCGCGCAACTACTTTGGATGAGGCAAACCCTTAGGGACTATGTTTACAAATTAACCAAAGTTCCTCTTCTATGTGATAATGAGAGTGCAATCCGCATGGCGGATAATCCCGTTGAGCATAGCCGCACTAAACACATAGCCATTCGGTATCATTTTCTTAGGGATCACCAACAAAAGGGAGATATCGAGATTGCATATATTAACACTAAAGATCAATTAGCCGATATCTTTACCAAGCCACTAGACGAACAAACTTTTACCAAACTTAGGCATGAGCTAAATATTCTTGATTCTAGAAATTTCTTTTGATGTCTTGTACACATAGCTCATAAATATACCTTTGATCATGTCTCTTTTATATATGCTATGACTAATGTGTTTTTAAGTGAATTTCAAACCAAGTCATAGGTGTATTGAAAGGGAATTGGAGTCTTTGGCGAAGACAAAGGCTTCCACTCCACTCCATCACTCTTCCTTCGCCGTTGCTCCGAGCATCTCTTCGTCTTTTGGTATAATCTTCACTCATATTATTTGCCAAAGGGGGAGAAAGTAGTTCACAAAAGGGCTTATATTTCACTCAAACATCCGTTTTTGGCGATTCATGCCAAAGGGGGAGAGTATTAAGCCCAAAGCAAAAGGACCGCACCACCACCAAATTTTAAAACTTATGATTTTCAAATTGGTATCTCATTGTGTTCAAAAGGGGGAGAGAGTAGTATTTTTCAAAATTGATATCTTAAAACCCTCTTGAACACTAAGAGGAAGATTTTTACTAAGGTCAAAGGAAAAGCATTTGAAACAAAGTGTGAAAATTTCAAATCTTGAAAAATGCTTCTCTAAATCTTATTCATTTACCTTTGGCTATTTGCAAAAGGACTTTGAAAAAGAGTTTTACAAAAGTATTTGCAAAAACAAAACTTGTGGTGCAAGCGTGGTCCACAATGTTAAAAATAAAGAAACAATCCATGCATATCTAGTAAGTAATATTTATTAGCTCAATTCTAAGTAACCTTTGCACTTACTTTTTGCAAACTAGTTCAAATTATGCACTTCTATATTTGCTTTGGTTTGTGTTGGCATCAATCACCAAAAAGGGGGAGATTGAAAGGGAATTAGGCTTACACCTATTTCCTAATTGATTTTGGTGGTTGAATTGCCCAACACAAATAATTGGACTAACTAGTTTGCTCTAGTGTATAAGTTCTACAGGTGCCAAAGGTTCACAATAAGCCATTAAAAAGACCAAGAAAAGGGTTCAATAAAGAGAGCAAGGGACAACCAAAGGCTGCCCTGGTCTAGCGCACCGGACTGTCCGGTGTGCCACAGGACAGTGTCTGGTGCACCACCGGACAGTGTCCGGTGCACCAGGGAACTCTACGTCCAACTCTTCACCTTCGGGAATTTTCAGAGGAGCTTCGCTATAATTCACCGGACTGTCCGGTGCTCCACCGGACAGTGTCCGGTGCTCCAGGGGAGAGCAACTCTGAACTCGCCAGCTTCGAAAATCCGCTCCGCTATAATTCACCGGACTGTCCGGTGTGACAGCGGGGCAACGGCTACTTCGCGCCAACGGTCACCTGCAGAAGCATTTAATGCACGCCAGAGCGCGCAGAGGAGCAGAGCACGCGTGGGTGGCACACCGGACAGCCTACAGGGCCTTTCCGGTGCACCACCGGACAGCCAGGCGGGCCCACAAGACAGAGCTCCAACGGTCGGAACCCTTCGGCCAGGTGAGGTGGCTGGCGCACCGGACTGTCCGGTGCGCCATGCGACAGAAGCCTCCACCAACGGTCAAGTTTGGTGGTTGGGGCTATAAATACCCCAACCACCCCCACATTCAAGTCATCCAAGTTTTCCACCTTCCAACTACTTACAAGAGCTCTAGCATTCAATTCTAGACACATCAAAGAGATCAAATCCTCTCCCAATTCCACTCAAAGCTTTAGTGATTAGAGAGAGTGATTGTTGTGTTCATTTGAGCTCTTGCGCTTGGATTGCTTCTTTTTCTCATTCTTTCTTGCGATCATCTCAATTGTAATCAAGGCAAGAGACACCAATTGTGTGGTGGTCCTTGCGGGGAAGTTTGTTTCCCGTTTGATTGAGAAGAGAAGCTCACTCGGTCCGAGGGATCGTTTGAGAGAGGGAAAGGGTTGAAAGAGACCCGGTCTTTGTGACCACCTCAACGGGGAGTAGGTTTGAGAGAACCGAACCTCGGTAAAACAAATCCTTGTGTCTCACTTCTTTATTCGCTTGCGATTTGTTTTTACGCCCTCTCTCGGACTCGTATTATAATTCTAACGCTAACCCGGCTTGTAGTTGTGATTAACTTTGTAAATTTCAGTTTCGCCCTATTCACCCCCCCCTCTAGGCGACTTTCACATTTCCAGTCTTAGAGATGAAAATGCCATATTATATGCTAAGATTGTTGAATTAAATTCTTGCAAACCCTCTACATCTACCGTTGAGCATGTTTCTATTTGCACTAGATGTAGAGATGTTGACATTGATGCTATTCATGATCATATGGCTTTAATTAAACAACAAAATGATCATATAGCAAAATTAGATGCTAAAATTGCCGAGCATGAGCTAGATAATGAAAAATTTAAATTTGCTCGTAGCATGCTTTATAGTGGGAGACGCCCTGACATCAAGGATGGCATTGGCTTCCAAAGGGGAGACAATGTCAAACTTAATGCCCCTCCTAAAAAATTATTTAACTTTGTTAAGGGCAAGGCTCCCATGCCTCAGGATAACGAGGGTTACATTTTGTACCCTGCCGGTTATCCTGAGCATAGGATTAGGAGAATTCACTCTAGGAAGTCTCACTCTAGCCCTAATCATGCTTTTATGTATAAGGGTGAGACATCTAGTTCTAGGCAATCGACTCGTGCTAAATTGCCTAAGAAGAAAACTCCTAGTGCATCAAATGAACCTAGCATTTCATTTAAAACCTTTGATGCATCTTATGTTTTGACTAACAAATCCGGCAAAGTAGTTGCCAAGTATGTTGGGGACAAACACAAGGGATCAAAGACTTGTGTTTGGGTACCCAAAGTTCTTGTATCTAATGTCAAAGGACCCAAAACTGTTTGGGTACCTAAAATCAAGAACTAAATTTGTTTTGTAGGTTTATGCATCCGGAGGCTCAAGTTGGATCATCGATAGCGGGTGCACAAACCACATGACAGGGGAGAAAAGGATGTTCTCCTCCTACGAGAAAAACCAAGATCCCCAACGAGCTATCACATTCGGGGATGGAAATCAAGGTTTGGTCAAAGGATTGGGTAAAATTGCTATATCACCAGACCATTCTATTTCCAATGTTTTTCTTGTAGATTCTTTAGATTACAACTTGCTTTCTGTTTCCCAATTATGTAAAATGGGTTACAACTGTCTTTTCTCAGATACTGGTGTTACTGTCTTTAGTGATGATTCAGTAGCTTTTAAGGGAGTATTAGAGGGTCAGCTATACTTAAGCTGAACTCGATACTTGCTTAATTGCTAAGACTAACATGGGTTGGCTCTGGCATCGCCGACTAGCCCATATTGGGATGAAGAATTTTCACAAGCTTCTAAAGGGAGAGCACATTTTGGGACTAACAAATGTGCATTTTGAGAAAGACAGGATTTGTAGCGCATGCTAAGCAGGGAAGCAAGTTGGTGTTCATCATCCACATAAGAACATCTTAACGACTGACAGGCCACTCGAGCTCCTCCACATGGACCTATTCGGCCCGATCGCTTACATAAGCGTCGGCGGGAGTAAGTACTGTCTTGTTATTGTGGATGACTATTCTCGCTTCACTTGGGTATTCTTTTTACAGGAAAAATCTCAAACCCAAGAGACCTTAAAGGGATTCTTGAGATGGGCTCAAAATGAGTTTGGCTTCAGGATCAAGAAAATTAGAAGCGATAATGGGACGGAGTTCAAGAATTCACAAATTGAAGGCTTCCTTGAGGAGGAGGGCATCAAGCATGAGTTCTCTTCTCCCTACACGCCACAACAAAATGGTGTAGTGAAGAGGAAGAATAGAACTCTATTGGATATGGCAAGGACCATGCTTGATGAATACAAGACTTCGGATCGGTTTTGGGCCGAGGCTGTGGGGGATAGATATCCCCCGGGTCCACTGAAAGAGTAAAGGACCTCACGAAAGGCCCGAGGGCCCAACAAATCGTAAGGCTATTCTTTCGTGGGCCTGGGGGGAAACAACCAGCAAGGCAGAGCGACGTAAGGCCGGATTGGTGCAAACCCGGACGGCCCATAGCGTCGAGCGAGTGGCTGCAACAGAGATCCAACTTTCCCGCGCGGGAGCCTCCATGCAACGAAGCCATGCGAGGATAAGTCGGCGAGGGTTACGTAGGGATAATCACAAGATGTTCACTATCTTTTAGCTACTCGTTACTATCTTATCCACGTGTATTGCCCCACGGTCGAGTATATAAGGCCTAG
The DNA here is from genome assembly GCA_029449295.1 of Zea luxurians. Classification (NCBI taxonomy): domain Eukaryota; kingdom Viridiplantae; phylum Streptophyta; class Magnoliopsida; order Poales; family Poaceae; genus Zea; species Zea luxurians. The sequence continues at coordinate 3,428,554 of JAOPSE010000152.1, forward strand.
GGGGCACCCCTTCAGAACGATGGACCCATTACTTAGCCATCCACATCAACTCTCTGTATTCTTAATCCAGAGAGCTCTCCTGTAATCATTCCCACCAAGCATACTCATCAGGACGTAGGGTGTTACGCATCACTAAGCGGCCCGAACCTGTAAACCTTGTCTTCCGTCTCTCGTGCGATCGGCACGAACCATTTTGCTACAGTTGTCGACACCTTCCTACTCCTAAAACACCTCGAGGGGCAACCCCAGGTGTGCGGTCGGACCCAAAACACCGACAGCTGGCGCGCCAGGTAGGGGGTGTGTCGACAATCCAAGCTAGCTCAATGGCCATCTCCTTCTACAGCAAGATCACCCTACGCCCCGGATCAATGTTCTGCTTCGGAACGATCTCATTCGTAGCGGACGAAGAAGGAATTCTGCACCGTATCGCGGATCCGCCGGAAAAGGAACCTTCCCCAACAAACTCCGAAAATACCGGAGAAGCGCAACCTCCGGCTCTCCGAAAGAAGATCACCACGACGACAGCACCGTTCTACCCCGACATTTTCTTCATCGGAAGAGCGGAATCGCCCGCCATCTTCGACGACGAGCCGACCGTACCCGGAGAAGAACCGCCTCAACGAGAGTCCCGACGACGGAGGAACCGGCGCAGGAACGTTCGACGACATCACGCCGCCGGAGAGCGGAATCCAGAACAACCTGTCTCGCGAGACGAGGTCTCGGAGGTAGGAGAAACCCCGGAAGAACGCGTCTTCAGAGAGCGAAGGAACTCCCGACGACGTGATCGCCGACGAGCTCAGGAACAGGCTGAGCAGGATGCAAGGCAACGTCGAGAGAATCCATTCTTCGGGCGCAACCTGAACCCCGACTTCGCCCGAGCCATGAACACGCCGAGCGAGGTCGGAGGGGTACTAGCTCGGATAGCTGAAGGACTACCTCGGACTCCTGACGCCGATGGCTACCGGCGACTACTCACCCAGGCGGCCAACCATCTTCTACCGCTTGCTCACCCGCCGAACGATCTACGACACGCCATCAACAGTCGCCGAGACGCGCGGAGCTCCATCAATGCTTCGCGAGAACGGCGGCATGAGAACGAGATTCGCCGTCGAGAGGAGTATGACAGGGATCATGGCACCCCGACTCAGAGCCAAGCTACCAGGACTGAGTCGGCAACGGCTTCAACTGGCGGAACCACCCGGGGACGGTCGAGGAATCACAATCACAACTCCCCTCCCCGGGACACACATCGACCCCGACGACAGGAGGACACGTGCGGAGTGTCCGCCCTTACTCCGCGCCTTAGGGCCATCCAATGGCCTCCCAACTTCAAGGTATCCAATGTTGACAAATATGAACCTAAGCAGGATCCGTGGGGTTGGCTAGCCGTCTACACCACCGCTGCTCGAGCTGCCGGGGCGTCCGAAGACGTGATGACCGCGTACTTACCCATTGTCCTCGGGCAAGACGCGCTGCAATGGCTGCGACATCTACCCCGACACTGTATCGATGTCTGAGGAGACTTCAGTCGACGCTTCACCGCCAACTTCCAGTCCCTCTCCGACAAGCCGGCGCAACCGTGGGACCTCAAATCCATCAAGCGCCGGGGGGACGAGACTCTCCGGTCGTACCTCAAGAGGTTTCAAACCATGAGGAATCGTATCCCCGATGTCACGGAGGCGGCCGTGATCGAGGACTTCTACTGAGGATCCAATGATTCGGCTTTCGTCCGAGCCATACTACAGAAGGCGCCGACTACTTCCGAGGAGCTGTTCCGGGAAGCCGACCTCTACATCACCGCCGACGAGCGAGCCCAGGACCTCATCGGAGGAGCAAAGCCCGCACCGGTAGCACCACGACGCGACACGAACCAGCAACCTGACAAGCGGTGGGAGAAGAGGCCACGCGAAGAAGTGCACGCTGCCGGACCACCTGCCTCTCGCGCTCGAGGAGGACCTCGTGGAGGTGAACGTACGCTGGACGACATCCTCGACGCCCAGTGCCCGTACCACAAGGACATGCGCCATACTCTTCGCAACTGCCGAGACTTCAAGCACTCCGTCGGACATGGCCGACCCTTCCAACCTCTACCTCCTCCTCCGCCGAGGGGAGGACCAGATGAACCACGACAACCCCATCGGCAGGAGGAGGGAGGAGGAGGAGGAGCTTTTCCACGCGTTGACAGGGAGGTCAACGTCATCTTTGGCGGACACGGATCGCAGGAGAGCAGAAGACAGCAAAAGCTCAACGATCGCCAGATACTGGTGGCGACCACCGGCCCTCCCGCCCCATACCGGTGGTCGGAGCACCCGATCACCTTCACTCGGGCAGATCAATGGCTCAACTTCGACCATCCGGGCAAATACCCACTTCTCGTCGACTCGGTGATCCGAGAAAGCCGGGTGAAGAAGGTGCTAGTGGACGGGGGGAGCAGCATCAACGTCACCTTCCCCCGGACACTACAAGGCTTGGGAGTTCACCTCAAAGAGCTCCACGAGTCGGACACTCCTTTCTTCGGCATCGTGCCGACGGAAGGGGAATACCCGCTGGGCCACATCTACATGCCAGTCACCTTCGGAACTCCGGAGAACTACAGAACCGAGTTCCTGAGGTTTGAAGTGGCGAACTTCGACTGCGGGTACAACGCCATCATCGGGAGGCCTGGATTGGCCAAGTTCATGGCCATTCCGCATTACACGTACATGATACTGAAGATGCCAGGGCTGCAAGGGATCATAACTGTGCGCGCCGACTTCCAAGGCGCCGCAGAATGTTTCCGAGTGGCTATTCAAGCAGCCCTCACCGCCAAGCCATCGACAGCTCCCTCCGCAATGGCGAACTCTAAGCCTGAGGAGGACCTCACAGTACCGGCAAGTGAAGCTCAGACCGCGACCTCTATGCGGCCGACTGAAGAAACCAAGAGAATCAACCTGGGGTTCGCTGATGAGCGCAAGACGGCCATCATCAGCTCCAGTTTGGATGACAAATAGGAAAGCGCGCTCGTCCGGTTTCTGCAAGATAACCGAGACGTATTCGCATGGCAACCTGCGGATATGCCGGGAGTCCCAAGAGAACTGGCCGAGCACAAACTGAAGGTTTTTCCCCAGGCGAGGCCGATTCGACAAAAGTTACGTCGTTTCACGCCTGATAAGAGGGAAGCCATTCGTGCCGAGTTAGCTCGTTTGGTCGCAGCTGGATTCATTAGAGAAGTATTACATCCCGAGTGGTTAGCCAATCCTGTTCTTGTACTCAAAAAGAATAAAGTGGACTGGCGCATGTGTGTTGATTATACAGATCTCAACAAACACTGTCCGAAGGATCCTTTCGGGCTCCCGAGGATAGATCAGGTGGTGGACTCCACCGCTGGATGTTCTATGCTGTCTTTCTTGGATTGCTATTCCGGGTACCATCAGATCAGTCTGGCAAAGGAAGACGAAGAAAAAATGGCATTCATTACCCCGTTTGGTGCTTTCTGTTATACCTCCATGCCGTTTGGCCTCAAAAACGCTGGAGCGACTTACCAGAGAGCTATTCAAACATGCTTAGCCGATCACTGGGGCAAGCGTGTGGAGGCTTATGTGGATGATGTGGTGATCAAAACACAGGACTCAAAAGACTTCATCGAAGATTTGCAACTGGTTTTCAACAGCCTGAGGCGGTATAGATGGAAGCTTAATCCCGAGAAATGTGTTTTCGGAGTACCAGCCGGAAAGTTGCTCGGGTTTATTGTCAATCACCGGGGAATTGAAGCTAATCCAGACAAGATTGAAGCTATCATGAAGATGGAAGCACCTCGATCGCAAAAGAAGATCCAACGGCTTACTGGATGCATGGCGGCTCTAAGCAGATTCATATCCAGGCTGGGAGAAAAAGGTCTGCCATTTTACAAGTTACTCAAAAAGGTGGATAAATTCCAGTGGACTTCAGAAGCGCAAGAAGCTCTAGATGCTCTGAAAAAATTCTTGACAACACCACCAGTACTGAAACCACCTTGGCGAGCTACGTCAACTCAACCAGCCGAAGATTTGCTGCTGTATATCTCTTGCACGACTCACGTGGTAAGCACCGCGTTAGTAGTCGAGCGAGTAGAAGAAGGGCATGCCTATCCAATACAACATCCTGTCTACTTCATTAGTGAAGTCCTCGGCCCCTCAAAGAGAAAGTACCCTCAAGTTCAGAAGCTATTGTATGCAGTACTTCTAACTGCCCGCAAGCTGCGTCACTACTTTGACGACCACAAAGTCATAGTAGTCACAAGTTTTCCAATAGGGGATATTCTTCACAACAAGGAAGCCATCGGTCGAATAGCCAAGTGGGCTTGCGAGCTGGGATCTCATGACATCGAGTTCCGACCTCGCACCGCCATCAAAACTCAAGCACTGGTTGATTTCGTATCGGAGTGGACTGAACAACAAGTGCCAGATAACCCGGAGACTGCAGAAGTATGGCGAATGTATTTTGATGGCTCACTAAAGCTGCAGGGAGCAGGAGCGGGGATTCTCTTCACTGCGCCTGGAGGCGAACACCTCAAGTACGCCCTCCAGTTGCTATTCCCAGCCTCCAACAATGCAGCCGAGTATGAAGCTTTGATCCATGGATTGAACATTGCCATATCATTGGGCGTCAAGAGATTAATGGTATACGGGGATTCTCTGGTAGTCATCAGCCAGATAAATAAGGAGTGGGATTGCTCAAACGATTCGATGGGAAGATACTGCACTGCCGTCCGAAAGCTGGAGGATAAATTCGAGGGTCTAGAATTTCATCATGTGGAAAGAGATCGGAACACGGCAGCCGATGTACTATCCAAGCTAGGGTCCAGTAGAACTCAGGTCCCACCCGGGGTTTTCGTGCAAGAAATTCTGCAGCCGAGTATCTCAATGGATCAAATAGAAGAGTGCAACATCATAGATCAACCCGAGTCAGATCCTGATGACTGGAGAAGGCCAATCATTAAATACATAAAGAATGAAGAAGAACCAGACGACAAGAATTCGGCAGAACGCATTGCAAGACAGTCGGCTCACTATACACTTATTGGAGAGACATTATACAGAAGGGGTGCATCGGGTGTCTTCATGAAATGCATCCTCCCATCTACTGGAAGGCAACTCCTGGAAGAGGTCCACGCTGGACAATGTGGAATACATGCAGCCTCCAGAACACTGGTCGGGAAGGTCTTCAGGTCAGGATTCTATTGGCCAACAGCAAAGAACGATGCAGCCGAGTTAGTTCAAAGGTGCGAGGCCTGCCAGTACTTGTCAAAGCAACAACACATGCCAGCACAGCAACTGCAGACCATACCAGTAACTTGGCCTTTCGCATGCTGGGGACTGGATATGATTGGACCTTTCAAGAAAGCTCAAGGGGGATACACTCATGTATTGGTAGCAATTGACAAGTTCACTAAATGGATAGAATTCAAGCCCATTGCCTCCTTAACCTCTGCTAAGGCCATGGAATTCATACAAGACATAATATTCAGATTCGGGATACCAAACAGCATCATAACTGATTTAGGATCCAACTTCACGAGTTCAGAATTCTTTGACTTCTGCGAGCAAAAGAGCATTCAGATCAAGTATGCATCTGTAGCCCATCCAAGAGCCAACGGGCAAGTTGAGCGAGCCAACGGGATGATATTGGATGCACTCAGGAAAAAGATTTTTGATAAGAACGAAAAATTCGCAGGAAAGTGGATAAGGGAATTACCCTATGTTGTTTGGAGCCTAAGAACCCAACCTAGCCGAGCTTTGCATGGAAACACTCCTTTCTTCATGGTCTATGGGTCGGAGGCAGTGCTGCCTGCTGATCTCAAGTTTGGGGCGCCAAGGCTGATCTTTGAAAGTATAGCAGAAGCTAAGACCACCAGACTGGAGGACATAGACGTACTCGAGGAAGAACGGTTAAACGCAGTAATCCAATCAGCAAGATACCAGTAGACTCTAAGGCGCTATCACGACAAGGCTGTGCGGCAACGATTCTTCTCAGTAGGGGAGCTCGTCCTTCGCCGAATTCTAACGGGAGAAGGACGACACAAGTTATCACCCTTATGGGAAGGACCCTTCATAGTAGCAGAAGTCACTCGGCCCGGATCATATCGCCTCACTCAGATGGACGGCACAGAAGTTGGGAACTCCTGGAACATAGAACACCTGAGAAAGTTTTATCCTTAGCCATACCTCAAAACTGCTGGGATAACGGTGATGTACTCTGTAAAGTGGAAATATGTCATCAATAAAGAAAAGGTCTCAAGGATACTCAATTTATTTACGATTGACTTGCATTCTTACTTAACTCGGGGTGACCACTATGCCCTGCTAACGGAGCAATCGGCTTAAGTCGGCAACGACTTAAGGCGGTGCAACATGCTCACGCTTACTTAACTCGGGGTGACCACTATGCCCTGCTAACGGAGCAATCGGCTTAAGTCGGCAACGACTTAAGGTGGTGCAACATGCTCACGCTTACTTAACTTGGGGTGACCACTATGCCCTGCTAACGGAGCAATCGATTTAAGTCGGCAACGACTTAAGGCGGTGCAACCTGCTCACGCTTACTTAACTCGGGGTGACCACTATGCCCCGCTAACGGAGCAATCAACTTAAGTTGGCGGCAACTTAAGACCAATGCAACATGCTCGCGCCTATATAATTCAGGGGATGATTTCCATATCCCACAAACAAAATTCATAGTCATCATGCGTCATTACTACCAAACTCATTAACTAAAAAATTCTGATACAATGAGAGAGTAACTATGTCATTCAAATAAACCGGTGACCTCTAACAAATATTCCATCATGCAAGCTGCGCGCTTGGAGCACGCGAAATGTTTTCTCTATTTTGCAATGTCTTTTCCAGGAGCAACTGACGAAGAAGGACGACTCGAGGAGTCAGGGGCAGCATTCACGTCAGCCCTTATATCTTCGGGAACAACCACGCCGGGTCTCCTCATCAAAATTCGTCCCGCCCGAATAGCCTTGTCCAGGGCTTTGTCGCGTTGGGCCTTGAGAGTAACAGAAGTTTCTTCAGCAGTTTTAACAGCCAGTCGAGCATTCTCTAACTCCTGGGCAATGGATTTTTTGGAAGCCCGGAGCCCTTTGATAGTAGCATCCTTCGCTGATATCAACTGTTTAAGCCAGTTTACCTCCCCCATGGATTCTTGCAGCTTATGACGATGAAGGTCTAATTCTTCCATGGTGAAGCGATGACTTCTTTCCAAAATAGTCAGCGAATTGCTAGAATCTCGATACAACCTATCAATATTGTCACGAGAAGCAGCAAGGATGCGTTTTTCTTCCTGCAAGCACAAGTCAGTTCCTTCAAAAACCAGGCAAGTAATAGGAGCGCAGTAAGGCAAAGCACAGTTTCGTATATCACCTTTTCGGAGTCAAGCTGAGCATGCAGGGAAGAACTCAACGCATTGGCATCGTCTAAGGTGGCAGAGACCTGACTCAGCTCAATCTGACTTTGAGAGTACTTTTCCTCAAGATCAGTGCATCGCTGAGACAGTTCAGACTGATCTTGAGAATGTTTTTCCTCAAGAATTGCAATCTGTCGAGTCATTCCTAGCAAGAAGTAACCAAACAAAACGAGGTCATAAGGTAAAACAGTCCACAACAAACATGAAGGAAGGAAAAAGGGCACTAACCAGCGTTAGTTGCCTCCAACTCGGATACACGACGATGAAGTGACACTGGATTCCAACACGAAAGAGACGAAGCCACTTCTGGAACAGGAGCACCCTGCAATCTCAGCTGGCTGGTCATCCCATCCACCAAAACCTGATGAGAAGAACAGATGAGCATAATGGCAAAAGTTCATGCAATGTAAAAATCAAGCCAAAAAAAAACAGCACAGTACCTGGAGATTGGAAAAGAATGAAGGGATCCCCAGATCAGGAGAAATCAGCTGATAACCAGGCGCAAGGTCACCACCCGAAGCAGTTTGCAACGGAACGGTGGGAATCAGTTCAGCGCCTCCAATAGAGCCGGACACCCGATCAGCGGGGACGCTGCCCTCTAAAGCGACACCCCGGTCCAAAGTTTGGGCTACCACCATGCAGCCAGAGTGTGGAGGTGACCCTGCGTGAACATCCATGGAAGTGCCGGAAGGAGACCCTGTTTGGGCACCCTCGAGGACTGGGTCATAGTTGGCACTGCCCACTTGAGCTGGATTATCCCCGGCAACACCCTCGGGGGCTGGGCAGTAGCTTGCACTCTTCGCCCGAGCTAAGTCATCCCCGACGACACCCTCGGGGGCTGGGCATGTGTCAGCACCATTCTTGAGGTCCAAACTCTCCGCAGTAACCACCTCTAAGGTTGACGGGCCTTCGGCTACTTCCATGGGATCAGGACAGTCCAAGTTAGCATCCCGACCCTCGAGATCGCGCTCTAAGGTCGACGAGGCAGGGGATGACCTCAACCCAGCATCAGGCACGGCACCGCAAGCTTCCGTCGCATCATCATCCACTGGCCCTGATAACAAGTCCTCTGGAATCATATCCTCAAGAGTTTGATCAAAGTCGGCCAGGGATATTTCTTGCAGACCGACGAGGGCAGATAAAGCAGGAGAAGGAACTCCACTACTTTCCCCACTGGCGAGGAATTGCCGACTGTTCTTCCGAGTCAGAGGGACCTCATTCTCTTCTTCTCTGTCGTCTTCATCAGCAACACAGGCAACACCCCCATTGGGATCAACGACGGATGGAGTACACCCATTGGGATCAGCAACAGACATACCACACCCATTGGGATCAGCATCAGTAAATTCAGGTACAGGAACCTCCTCAGCAGCAGGAACCGAGGGACCAGCACCCTGATCCAAACTAGATACTCGTCGAATACGTCTCTTTTTCTTTTTCTGTTCATCAACAGAAAAATCAGTTTGATTGGTTCGGCAAGGACGCCTCGAGCGAGCACGGACAGGTCTCTGAACATCCAAGGTTATACCGACCTCTGGGAGAGGCGCCACTTCCAATGTCTCAGCAGGAGTAGCGTCAGAAGAATCTTCAGCCAACATATCAAGCATAGCATTCATTTCTGCGTCATTAGGATCCAAAGGCACCTCGAAATGGACTTGTCGTTCATCATCAGGAATTTTCCCAAGTGAGGCAACCAAAGCATTGACTTCTTCATCAGAGGGCCGCGTTCTGAGGCCCAAATTGCCATCAGTCGCGGGTGGGTTTGACACGAAAAGAGTGAAGGCTTTGGCAGGAGGCAGATTCCAGGCCGAGTACGCCACCGGAGCACCAACATTGGATACTTTGCCTCTGAGAATCATCTCCAGTCGGCTCACCAAATCTGCAGAAGGGATTCTTCTATCGGTAACTCGAGTTGAGTCGGCTAGCCCTTGATACAGATAAGCCGGGTGGACCCTATCTTTCAGTGGCTGAATGTTTTTGAAAACGAAGTCAGCAACTATAGCTTCAGCAGTTAAACCTCTCTCTTTCAATAGTCCAACTTCAGCTAGCAGCACACTGGCTTCGGCTACCTCCTCGTCTGTGGGCGACTCGGTCCAGCTTGGGGTGCGAACATCTGGCTGTCTTCCCGACCGGGGGGGGGGGGAGAGAATTTCCATAGTTATCAACTATAAACCACTCCAGACGCCATCCCTTAATGCTGTCTTTAAGGGGAATCTCAAGATATTCAGTTTTCCGTCCCCGGCGCATCTCCAAACTGGCACCTCCAACCAACTGATGTTGTCCCCCGGCCATCCCAGGGCGACAATGATACAGGTGTTTCCACAAGCCAAAATGCGGCAGCACGCCAAGAAAGGCTTCACATAAGTGGACGAAGATGGAAATTTGCAGAATTGAGTTAGGGTTCAGATGGGTTAGGTTGATGTGGTAGAAATCAAGGAGACCACGGAAAAAGGGAGAAATAGGAAGGCCAAGGCCGCGGAGAAGAAAAGGAGCGTAAACCACGGACTCGTGGGTATCCTCTGTCGGGACCGTAGTCCCGTGGCAAATCCGCCAAGAACAGAGTTCCCGTGGAGGAAGAACCCCGATGGATACGAGGTGGAGGAGTTCGGCTTCAGAGATGATAGACATGTGGTTACCTGCAAAAGGCAACTGGCTGTTGGGATCGATCGGAGGAATCACCACAGCGGACGAGCTTGCGATTTTCCTCTTGGGAGCCATCTCGATTCTACCGGTGAGCAGATTGGAGGCGAGCGCAGAGAGGATTCGGAAGCAGGAATGCAAGAACTAGGGCGCGGAAAGCAAAGGCGGCTAAAAGTGCAGCTCTTATGGTATATTCTCGGATCAGATACCGATTCAAAAAGTGCCCAGTCATCACCCGGCAGTTATTTCCAAAATCCCAGCATGCCACGTGGTCATTCGGCAGTTATTTCCAAAAAATTGGTGGGCCATCTCATCACTCGGGTGATTATCCTCAAAATAACTCAGCATTGCCTCTAAAATGCCGACGTCATGACTCAGTCACTCGGCGTTGCCTCTAAAACACCGATCTCGAGCTCAATCGCTCGGCATTACTTCTAAAATGCCGACGGCGACCTTTAATCACTCGGCGTTGCCTCTAAAACGCTGATCTCGAGCTCAATCGTTCGGCATTACTTCTAAAATGCCGATGGCGACCTTTAATCACTCGGCGTTGTTTCTAAAACAATGATCTCGAGCTCAATCGCTCGGCATTACTTCCAAAATGCCGACAACGACCTTTAATCACTCGGCGTTGCCTCTAAAACGCTGATTTCGAGTTCAATCGCTCGACATTACTTCCAAAATGCCGACAACGACCTTTAATCACTCGGCGTTGCCTCTAAAACGCTGATTTCGAGTTCAATCGCTCGGCGTTACTTCTAAAATGCCGACGGCGACCTTTAATCACTCGGCGTTGCCTCTAAAACACCGATCTCATGTTCAAATCGCACGGCATTACTTCTAAAATGCCGGCGTCGACCTTCACACGCTCGGCATTGCCTCTAAGATGCTGGAATAGTGCTCAGTCGCTCGGCGTTACTTCTAAAAACGTCGATACAGACTGCGATGTTGCTCGGCGGCTACTTTTGGGAGCGTCAGTATGATGATCAAACTGTTCGTCTATTGCCTCAAAAGAATCAGATTTATAATCAAACAAAACGAGTCATCAAGAGGAAACTAAAGTCATTCTTCATTAAGGGAAGTGGCAATACTTACAAATCAACTCATTATGAGTTGATACTTCCCTATTGCTACTACTATACTACATTCTACTACTAACTACTACTAAATTATTTCACTATACTATTTCTAATCTATACTAATATCTAAAAAGACCAGTGGCATTTAGCCACTGGCCCTGCCCCTGCCGCCGCTGCCGCCCTTGGTGCTGCCGCCGCCGCCGCCCTTGGTGCTGCCCCTGCTGCCGCCGCCCTTGGTGCTGCCCCTGCTGCTGCCGCCCTTGCTGCTGCCCTTGCTGCTGCCGTTGTCGCCGCCCCTGCCACTGCCGCTGCCGTCGTCGTCGCCACCGTCGTCGTCGTCGTCGTCGTCGTCCTCGTCCTCGCTGCCGTCGTCCGAGTCCTCCTCATCCGAGGAGTACTCCGACTCATCCGAGCCCTCGAGCCCGGAGCGCTCGACGGCCCGGATGTACGTCCAGACCTCCGCGGCTATCCCCTGGGAGTCGTCCGAGTCATCGGACGACGCCGGGGGAGAGACGGGAGCCGGAGACCCCTCGGACTCGGAGGAGAACTCCTCCTCCGAGTATTCCGAGTCGCCGAAGTCCTCCGATGGAGGAGTCGGCTCGTGCTTGCGCTTGTTGTTTTTGCCCATGGCGGAAGCGAGCGGGAAAGAAGAAAAGGAAGCAGTAAGGAATGGCGAAGAAATGTGAAGAAACCAGAGGGGCAACAGCGTTATTTATAGAAGAGAAAGACAACCGCTCACCTCCAACCGCGGTCACTGAACAGTCGCAAAGCATTCAATATGCACTTCCACCCGTCCGAAGACACGTCAGGCGGCTGACGCCGTTTCACGCAGCACTACACCCATTGGGACTCCAGTCAACAGCGCAAAGGGTATGATTACACTCGCCGTCCCATCACATTACAACTCAGAAGCAGCCGGCTAAAACACTCAGCGTACCAAGCCGTCCCTTGCCCACACCCATTGGGGGGGGGACGCCCAGGAATTGTCAGTATATTTTTCAAAATGGTCACATCTGTGCAGAGCATGCAGTGAATGCTTCGAGACAAAAATGAGATATCAGCAAGAGTTAGAGAGAAGCCAAATATAGCCAGCAGAGTGCAAAAATATGGTCGACAGACACGACTTGAAGACTAGACAGAGAACGTCCATCAAATGTCCAATCAGTTGCAGAGCAAATAAACTACGCTACCTGGCAAGATATGGAAGGATTGCAAACTCGGCTGCAAAAGACAAAATACATGCTGACCTCTGAAGCATAATATTGATGACATAGCACGGATGACATCATGCCAACTCTTTTATAAATAGAAAGAGTAATCTTCAGCAAAAGAACATAAAAAGAAGACCTTCAAGCGAATTATTCTCAAGAAATCCACTTGAAGGTCGGGGGCTACACCCATTGGGTGCACCTTCGGTGCACCCCATGGATTATTATTCTAAGCCGGGATCATGCTGATTTCTAAGAGCATGGGACAAGATCAAAAAGCCAATCTTCAACCGAAGTGAAGGAACGCAAATAGAAATGATCTCTACTGAGGACCTTCGAGTAGATTATTTTCTAAAATCTACTCGAAGCTCGGGGGCTACACCCATTGGGTGCACCTCCGGTGCACCCAATGAAGCTCAGAATCTCACAAATTGGAATGCCGACCTCTAAGGCACAGACACGATGCCGGGTTTTAGTCAACAAGTGATCGGAGCAGGAGAAGACAACAGGAAGCCATTTTTCTTCAAAATCACCTACAAGCTGGACCTGAGATCTTCGGGTTGATTATCTCTAAATTAACCCAAAGATCGGGGGCTTGTGGGGGATAGATATCCCCCGGGTCCACTGAAAGAGTAAAGGACCTCACGAAAGGCCCGAGGGCCCAACAAATCGTAAGGCTATTCTTTCGTGGGCCTGGGGGGAAACAACCAGCAAGGCAGAGCGACGTAAGGCCGGATTGGTGCAAACCCGGATGGCCCATAGCGTCGAGCGAGTGGCTGCAACAGAGATCCAACTTTCCCGCGCGGGAGCCTCCATGCAACGAAGCCATGCGAGGATAAGTCGGCGAGGGTTACGTAGGGATAATCACAAGATGTTCACTATCTTTTAGCTACTCGTTACTATCTTATCCACGTGTATTGCCCCACGGTCGAGTATATAAGGCCTAGGGGGCACCCCTTCAGAACGATGGACCCATTACTTAGCCATCCACATCAACTCTCTGTATTCTTAATCCAGAGAGCTCTCCTGTAATCATTCCCACCAAGCATACTCATCAGGACGTAGGGTGTTACGCATCACTAAGCAGCCCGAACCTGTAAACCTTGTCTTCCGTCTCTCGTGCGATCGGCACGAACCATTTTGCTACAGTTGTCGACACCTTCCTACTCCTAAAACACCTCGAGGGGCAACCCCAGGTGTGCGGTCGGACCCAAAACACCGACAGAGGCGGTCAACACCGCCTGCTACGCCATCAACCGTTTGTATCTACACCGAATCCTCAAGAAGACATCTTACAAACTCCTAACCGGTAAAAAGCCAAATGTTTCTTATTTTAGAGTCTTTGGTAGCAAATGTTTTATACTTGTTAAAAGAGGTAGAAAGTCCAAATTTGCTCCTAAGGCTGTAGAAGGCTTTTTACTAGGATATGATTCAAACACAAGGGCATATAGAGTCTTTAACAAGTCCACTGGACTAGTTGAAGTTTCTTGTGACATTGTGTTTGATGAGACTAACGGCTCTCAAGTAGAGCAAGTTGATCTTGATGAATTAGATGATGAAGAGGCTCCTTGCGTCACGCTAAGGAACATGTCCATTGGGGATGTGTGTCCTAAGGAATCCGAAGAGCCCATTCAAGCACAAGATCAACCATCCTCATCCATGCAAGCATCTCCACCAACTTAAGATGAGGATGAGGCTCAAGATGATGAAGAAGAAGATCAAGAAGATGAGCCACCTCAAGACGACGACAATGATCAAGGGGGAGATGCAAATGATCAAGACAAGGAGGATGAGCAAGTTGCAAGGCCGCCACACCCAAGAGTCCACCAAGCAATCCAACGAGATCACCCCGTGAACACCATCCTCGGCGACATTCATAAGGGGGTAACCACTAGATCTCGTGTTGCACATTTTTGTGAGCATTACTCTTTTGTTTCCTCTATAGAGCCACACAGGGTAGAGGAAGCACTTCAAGATTCGGATTGGGTGATGGCAATGCAAGAGGAGCTCAATAACTTCACAAGGAATGAGGTATGACATTTAGTTCCACGTCCTAACCAAAATGTTGTAGGAACCAAGTGGGTCTTCCACAACAAACAAGATGAGCATGGTGTGGTGACAAGGAACAAAGCCCGACTTGTGGCCAAGGGATATTCACAAGTCGAAGGTTTGGATTTCGGTGAAACCTATGCACCCGTAGCTAGGCTTGAGTCAATTCACATTTTACTTGCCTATGCTACTTACCATGGCTTCAAGCTTTATCAAATGGACGTGAAAAGTGCCTTCCTCAATGGACCAATCAAGGAAGAGGTCTATGTTGAGCAACCTCCCGGCTTTGAAGACAGTGAGTATCCTAACCATGTTTATAGACTCTCTAAGGCGCTTTATGGGCTCAAGCAAGCCCCAAGAGCATGGTATGAATGCCTAAGAGATTTTCTTATTGCTAATGGATTCAAAGTCGGAAAAGCTGATCCTACACTCTTTACTAAAACACTTGAAAATGATTTGTTTGTATGCCAAATTTATGTTGATGATATCATATTTGGGTCTACTAACGAATCTACATGTGAAGAGTTTAGTAGGATCATGACACAAAAATTTGAGATGTCTATGATGGGGGAGTTGAAGTATTTTCTAGGATTCCAAGTCAAGCAACTCCAAGAGGGTACCTTCATTAGCCAAACAAAGTACATTCAAGACATACTAACCAAGTTTGGGATGAAGGATGCCAAGCCCATCAAGACACCCATGGGAACTAATGGGCATCTCGACCTCGACACGGGAGGTAAATCCGTAGATCAAAAGGTATACCGGTCGATGATAGGTTCCTTACTCTATTTATGTGCATCTCGACCAGACATTATGCTTTCCGTATGCATGTGTGCAAGATTCCAAGCCGATCCTAAGGAAGCTCACCTTAGGGCCGTAAAACGAATCTTGAGATATTTAGTTTATACTCCTAAGTTTGGCCTTTGGTACCCCAGGGGATCCACATTTGATTTAATTGGTTATTCCGATGCCGATTGGGCAGGGTGCAAAATTAATAGAAAGAGCACATCGGGGACTTGCCAGTTCTTGGGAAGATCTCTGGTGTCTTGGGCTTCAAAGAAGCAAAATTCTGTGGCTCTTTCAACCGTTGAAGCCGAGTATATTGCCGCAGGCCATTGTTGCTCGCAATTGCTTTGGATGAGGCAAACCCTTAGGGACTATGGTTACAAATTAACCAAAGTTCCTCTTCTATGTGATAATGAGAGTGCAATCCGCATGGCGGATAATCCCGTTGAGCATAGCCGCACTAAACACATAGCCATTCGGTATCATTTTCTAAGGGATCACCAACAAAAGGGGGATATCGAGATTGCATATGTTAGCACCAAAGAACAATTAGCCGATATCTTTACCAAGCCATTGGATGAACAAACTTTTACCAAACTTAGGCATGAGCTAAATATTCTTGATTCTAGGAATTTTTATTGATGTCTTGCACACATAGCTCATATGTATACTTTTGATCATCTCTTTCATATGCTATGACTAATGTGTTCTTTCAAGTCCATTTCATGCTAAGTCATAGATTGAAAGGGAAAAAGGGGTCTTCGGCGAAGACAAGGCTTCCACTCCACTCCATCGAATCATTCAACCTTCACCGTCGCTCCGCACAACTCTCCAACTTTGGTATAATCTTCACTTCTATACTTCTATCCAAAGGGGGAGAGAGTAATTTACAAGGGCTTATATTTCACTCAAGCATTCGTTTTTGGCGATTCATGCCAAAGGGGGAGAGAGTATTAGCCCAAAGCAAAAGAACCGCACCACCACCAATTTCAAAAATGTAGTCTATTAATTGGTATTAAAAGAAGTTTTTCAATTGGTATCTTATTTTGATATAACTTCAAATTGGTATACCCTCTTCAAAATTAATATCTAAAACCCTCTTGAACACTAAGAGGAGGATTTCATTAAGGGGGAGTTTTGTTTAGTCAAAGGAAAAGCATTTGAACCAAGGGGAGAAAATTTCAAAACTTGAAAATGCTTGTCAAAAATCTTATTCATTTACCTTTGACTATTTGC
Organism: Zea luxurians; assembly: GCA_029449295.1. Classification (NCBI taxonomy): domain Eukaryota; kingdom Viridiplantae; phylum Streptophyta; class Magnoliopsida; order Poales; family Poaceae; genus Zea; species Zea luxurians. The sequence goes on from JAOPSE010000152.1 coordinate 3,444,977, forward strand.
AAAATAACTCTGAAAAGAATTTCCAAAACATTTTGCAAAACAAAACATGTGGCGCAAGCGTGGTCCAAAATGTTAATAAGAAGAAAAACCATCCATGCGCATCTAGTAAGTAATATTTATTGGTTTCATTCCAAGCAACCTTTGCACTTACAATTATGCAAACTAGTTCAATTCTGCACTTCTACATTTGCTTTGGTTTGTGTTGGCATCAATCACCAAAAAGGGGGAGATTGAAAGGGAAATAGGCTTACACCTTTTCCTAATTGATTTTGGTGGTTTAATTGCCCAACACAAATATTTGGACTAACTAGTTTGCTCTAGATTATAAGTTTTATAGGTGCCAAAGGTTCACAATAAACCAATAAAATGACCTAGAAAGGGTTCAAACAAAGAGAGCCAAAGACAACCAAAGTGTGCCCTGGTCTGGCGCACCGGACAGTGTCCGGTGTACCCGGGAACTCAGCTCCAAACTCATCACCTTCGAGAAAATCAGAGGGCGCTCCGCTATAATTCACCAGACCATCCAGTGATGCACCGGACAGTGTTTGGTGGCGCACCGGACTGTCCGGTGTGCCAGCGGAGCAACGGCTACTTCAGCGCCAACGGTCGATTACAACCACATTCAATGCGCTACAGTGCGCGCCAGAGTTAGAGCAGCGTCAGAAGGCGCACCGGACAGTCTACAGTACTTGTCCGGTGCAGCACCGGACAGCCAGAAGACCCCACCTGTCAGAGCTCCAACGGTCGAACCCTAACGGCCGGGTGACGTGGCTAGCACACCGGATAGTGTCCGGTGGCGTACCGGACTGTCCGGTGCGCCTGTCGACAGCAGCCTCCACCAAACGGCTAGTTTGGTGGTTGGGGCTATAAATACCCCAACCACCCCACCATTCATTGCATCCAAGTTTTCCACCTTCCAACATATTACAAGAGCTATAGCATTCAATTCTAGACACAACCAAAGAGATCAAATCCTCTCCCAAGTCCGGAATCACTCCAAATCAATAATGACTAGAGAGAGTGACATTTGTGTTCATTTGAGCTCTTGCGCTTGGATTGCTTCTTTTCTTTCTCATTCTTTCTTGTGATTCACTCACTTGTAACCGAGGCAAGAGACACCAATTGTGTGGTGGTCCTTGCGGGGACTTAGTGTCCCGTGTGATTGAGAAGAGAAGCTCACTCGGTCTAAGTGACCGTTTGAGAGAGGGAAAGGGTTGAAAGAGACCCAGTCTTTATGACCACCTCAACGGGGAGTAGGTTTGCAAGAACCAAACCTCGGTAAAACAAATCCTTGTGTCTCACTCTTTATTTGCTTGCGATTTGTTTTCACCCTCTCTCTCGGACTCGCATATATTTCTAACGCTAACCCGGCTTGTAGTTGTGATTAAGTTTATAAATTTCAGATTCGCCCTATTCACCCCCCTCTAGGCGACTTTCAGATCTCATCGATGATACTACAAACTCCAGTCACGTCAAACATGGCGTAAATATAGGCTCGAGCATTTCTTTACAAATACCACATGGACAGTGGGACTCGAATTAAATATAGGCAGCAACATTTCTTCAGGGGCAACCGATTGATAGGCCGAGGCGATTCCTCTTAGGATGTTACCTTAGTGGTCTGACGAACTCGTAGGAGAGAAGAAGAGTTGTAGGCGGTGGATTGGGATTAGAGAGGAGCTCTCAAACTGTTGTGGACTTGTGGTTGTCTTGAGGAGGGCGACGGGGATGGGGCAGGTACCTCCGCCCATATTTGGATGGCGAATGGAGGCAGCGGATCTGGCGCCTGCCTCGTGCATGGCTATTGGGCGATGGGGATGAGGACCGGAAGGCCGGATCCGGCGTAGGAGTAGGCGGCGCGCATGGCTGTTGTGCGCATAGTTGTTGACCGGCGGTGGATCCAGCGCGAGGCATGTGGGGCGGAGGCGGCTACGCGCATGGTTGTTGCATGCGGGGGCAGATCCAGCGCGAGGCATGCGGGGCAGAGGCGGCTGCACGCATGGTTGTTGCATGCGGGGGCGCGAGACATGCGGCCATGTGGGGGCGTGAGACATGCGGCCATGCGGGGCGGAGGTGGCTGCGCGCAAGGTTGTTGCATGTGGGGCGGAGGCGGCTGCGCACATGGTTGTCACATGCAGGGGCGCAAGGATGGATGGCATCGGCAATCGCACGGTGGGGATGGAGGCAGGGGCATGGTTGTGCCAAGTCTACACTGTCGTCTTAAAGAATAGTAGAGATTGGAAACTTTAAGGCAACTTCAGGATAATTTCTTTGTTGTTTCTTCCCGATGCTGCGATATTTTGAAGAAAATTTTCTCTTCAACTGGTGACACTTCAAGGGTATAATTATTATGATTTTTAGAGATAACTAAAAATATATTTATTTATATTTAGTGGAAAAGAAAAGAAAAAATCGACCGAAACCCTAACCCTAGCCGTTTTCGACCCACTAGAGGCCCAGCGGTGCGCCCTCCTTTCCTCACCCCTCCACTCTCTATGACGTGTGGGGCCCACCCGCAGGTGCCCCTTCTTCCTCCTTTGGTCGCGCCGCCACCTTGGACGCGCTCCCGCGCCACACCCGACCGAGCCGACCCCGCGCCCGGCCATGCCCGCTCGATTCCCTCTGAGATGCAAATGCCCGGTCGTTTCCCCTCTCTCATTCCCCATTTCCTCCCCATTATGGAGACCACCATTGATGGCCATCAACGGCATGGTGATGACCGGCCGTTCTCCCTCCTCGGCGTCCCTTTCTCTCCCCCTCCCTCTTGATAAAAGACCAAGCCAAGCCCCTGCTCCTCCCTATCGAGCTTGCCCAAACCCCTCCTCTCACTCCCAGCCCGCGCTCGTGCTCACCGGACCTCGCCATCATCTGCCGTTCCTGAGCTCCACGTGCCTCGCCGACCACGCGCCTCGCCATCCGTGCCCCGTCGTCCCTGTTGAACCGCCCGCCCGACGGTGAGACCCCCTGCGGTCGAGCCTCCCTGACTGTCGTGTGAGCAAGAGCTCAAGGTAGAAGAAACAAATTTGCATTTTGGCCTTCCGATTTTCTAAAAATTATTTTTGTATTTTCTGCAGTACAAATGTATGTAAAAGAAATCCAAATACCATACGTGCTACTCCCCGAAGTATACGTGTAATTTTGAATCAACCTCGACAATAGTATTTTGAATATGTACATTATTTTTATAATTTGAAAAATACATAGGTTGTCACGATTCTTTAATTTTGTGATGTAGTACTAGAAACATTGCGGCTAACTTCTCATGTTAACACTTGAAACGATGTCATGTTAATAGTGGTTTCACTGATATAAGAAACTGAAAGAGGTAATAGGCCACATCTTGTCGATCACGTTAAAATATAGATTTTCACTAATCAGGATACAAGTATTCGTACATATATCACTTAAACACTTAGAATTAATAAAATATCTATTCATATCGAAATAACCATGATTATTTTACTAAAGTCCAAAACTAGTAATGTTATGCGATTTATAAATAAACATTTTTGCAATACGTATAATTTCTATTTAGAAAGGAAAGGATAAAACCCAAAGGATTATTATTAGTCATAAAGAAATTAATTAATTAATAATTATTTTCCATAAAGTTTGTTAAGTCATGTTATCTATGCTATATTAGATAAACTAGCTTCTGTAATACCCAAATTATAAAAAGTTGATCTCATTACGTGTTTTGCCATCCACTTATTACTTCATGGAAATCATCACATTTAAAGAATTAAATAATGCACATCCATAAAATATGCATTATATTGGAGTTTTGCTTGTTTGTGCACTTAGTAATAAAATAATAATAATAGAAATATAATAATGATATGGGAATTTGAATTTAATCCAAAGGTGCACTTTAGGGAATTGGAAATAATATAAAGAAAGTAAGAGAGAAACATTATACAACATAAAATAAATTTATAAATAAATAAATTCATCACATTTTGGGTATGTTCAATGTTGGGGGTCTGCTTCGTCACCGAAGGTCCTGTGAGAAGAAGCACCTTTGGAAGGCCAGAACAGGAACGATGCCGAAGCTACCAGTCAGGGAGCTTCGTAGTATATTTCAAAATGCACCGACTTAAAGATGAGATGACCAATCGGCCTATGATAGACTGTGTAATGATTGTAATCATTTGTAGAGGACATGAATGTAAATTCACACAGGTCGCGCCCTATGCCTATAAATAGGTGAATAGTACCCCCGTACTGTTCACGCTTTTTCATCGCATTCGTATCTTCGTATTTCTATCAAACTCAAGGTACAAATGTAATTTAGTTTATTTTTTATATATTCATGATTATTTATCAATACATGTTCACATTTTGGTACAATATAATTACTATGTTATTGTCTTATGTTTCATAACCTTCGTCCCCTGATTTTACATGTCGTATCTATGAAGGTATGTCCTTCATAACCTTCAACCGAAGATCATTATATCCTTAGGGAAATAATGCTTCGAAGGACGAAGGACATTAACATTTAACATTTTTTTATGTTGCCTTGTTCTTAATTCATAGCATTTGATAACAAGTCCCCAACATTGGCGCCCACCTCCGGCGAACTCACTTCCACTGTTGAGCTGATGGCTTCGTTCAACAACCAAGCTGAAGCACCTTCGGCTACGAAGCTTGTGCTCCCGATAATAGGCGGTTCAAGTTCAGAACCGGCTAACAAGAAGCAGAAGAAGGAAACACAGAGAAGGGTGCAGCATGTTGGGGTGCAGGGACCCTTCATCAAGTCAAAATGGTCTCACATCCCAATCACCTTCTCCCAGGAGGACCTTCATCTCAAGGACTATCCTCACAATGATGCTATGGTCATATCTTGTGTCATCAAAGGTTTTCTGGTCCGCAATGTTCTGGTTGGTACAGGCAGTGCTGTGGATATCATATTTACTAAGGCCTTCAGACAAATGCAAGAGCCAGAAGATAAGATTCACGATGCTACACATCCCTTATGTGGCTTCGGAGGAAGGCAGATTGTAGCACTTGGCAAAATCACAATGCCATTTACCTTCGGCTTTGTTCACAATACAAGGACTGAACAGGTTGTTTTTGACATTGTTGACATGGAATATCCCTACAATGCAATCATTGGTCGAGGGACACTTAATGCTTTCGAAGCAATACTTCACCTAGCATATCTATGCATGAAGATACCTTCGGAACAAGGGCCCATTGCTATTCATGGAAGTCAAGAGGCTGTCAGAAAGGCTAAAGGAAATTGGAAAGATTCAAAAGCAATCCACAATATAGATAGAGTCGAAGCTTGTGAACAGTATAAGTACAGAAGAGAGAAGGCTCCTTCGGCTGATCAGCCGAAACCCATGCTTCTATGTGAAGATATAGTAGAGCAGAAGGTACTGCTGGGGTCTCAACTATCTGAAGAGCAGGAGAAAACTTTGATAAGGTTTTTATTCAACAACAAAGATGTCTTTGCTTGGTCAGCCAATGACCTTTGTGGTGTAAACAGAGACGTCATTGAACATTCACTTAATGTCGACCCATCCTTCAGGCCAAGAAAGCAATGGCTTCGGAAAATGTCTAATGATAAAGCCGAAGGTGCTCGAAATGAAGTAAAAAGGCTTCTTAGTGCTGGTGTTATCAGAGAGGTAAAATATCCAGAGTGGCTTGCCAATACTGTTATGGTGAAGAAGGCCAAGGTCAAATGGAGAATGTGTATTGACTTCATAGATCTTAACAAGGCCTATCCAAAGGACGAATTTCCATTACCAAGAATAGACTCTCTTGTAGATGCAGTAGCTTCTTTAGAACTTATGAGTCCGCTGGATTGCTACTCAGGATATCATCAAATATGGATGAAGAAGGAGGATGAGCCGAAGACTAGCTTCATAACTCCTAGAGGCACCTATTGTTATCTTCGGATGCCTGAGGGGCTCAAGAATGCTGGAGGAAGCTTCAACAAAATGACAGCTAAGGTCCTTCATTCTTAGATAGGCAGAAATGTGCTAACATACGTTGATGACATCATAGTAAAAAGCACAAAGCAAGAAAATCACATTACTGATTCACAAGAAACATTTGCTAACTTCAGGCAAGCTGGCCTGAAATTAAATCCAGAAAAATGTGTCTTTGGAGTGAAGAAGGGTAAGTTCCTTGGCTGCCTAGTTTCAACGAAGGGGATTGAAGTTAATCCAAGCAAGATCGAAGCTATCCTTCGGATGGAACTGCCAAGCACAAAGAAGGGGGCCCAACGGCTGACAGGAAGACTGGCATCATTGAATAGATTTATATCTAGATTAGTAGAAAGAAATTTGCCATTCTTTGAAATACCAAAGTCAGCCAAAGTTTTCAATGGGGCCCAGCTCAGCAGAAGGCCTTCGAAGAATTGAAGCAGTATTTGATTGATCTAACAACATTAACTCCACCTGCGCCAGGGGCTCCATTACTATTGTATGTGGCAGCTTTGCACTCTGCAGTGAGTGTGGCGCTTGTACAGGAGAAGCTTGAAGGCCAAATTAAGAAGCAAGCTCCAATATATTTTGTCTCTGAAGTTCTAAGTTTATCAAAGAAAACTATACAGAGTTGGAGAAGGTGTTGTATGCTGTGCTAATGGCCTCTAGAAAGCTCCGACATTATTTTCAAGCATATCACATAATTGTTCCTTCATCACAGCCTTTGAAGGATATTATGAGAAACAGAGAAGCTACTGGAAGGATTGGAAAGTGGGCCGCGGAGCTTAATGAATTCAGTATTGACTATGTGCATAGGTCCTCAATTCAGTCTCAGGCGTTAGCAGACTTCATTGCTGATTGGACGCTAGGGGCTCAAGAAGAAGAAACAAATAAAGATGTCGAAGCCTAGACAGTGTTCTGCGATGGCTCCTGGGGAACCTTCGGTGCAGGTGCAGCTACTGTCTTAGTTGCACCTTCCAAAGTAAGAACATGCTATGCAGCAAGGCTTGATTTCAGCTGTACAAATAATATTGCTGAATACGAAGCATTACTTTTGGGACTTTGAAAGTTAAAGGCAATGGGAATAAGAAGGGCAGTCCTCAAAACTGACTCTCAAGTTATTTCTGGACATGTTGACAAGAGTTGCAAGGCAAGAGATCCGAAGCTTGAGAGATACTTGGACACAGTTCGAAGGCTTGAAGCTTCTTTTGAAGGATTTTCTGTTAAGAATATTCCAAGAGGGGAAATGAGCATGCTAATCTGCTAGCCAAGTCAGCAGCACAGGGGCTTCCTCTACCTTCAGAAGTGTTTTTTGAGACAATAAGAGCACCTTCGGTATAACTTCTCGAAAGAGCAGTGCTCACAATATCTCCTGTCCATAGTGAAGACTGGAGGACTGAGATTATAGCTTTCCTCCAAGGTAATCATCTCTCGGATGATGAGGTTTATAACAAAAGAATGGAAGCAAGAACAAGACCATATGACATAATAGAAGGGGAATTATATAAACATGGAGTTTGTTCCCCACTTCTCAAGTGCTTATCCAGAACTGAAGGTATAGAACTGATGAAGGAGATACATGCAGGATTGTGTGGATCTCATATTGGGTCCAGACCTCTCTTGGGAAAGGTTTTTCGACAAGGATTCTATTGGCCGAAGGCAGCTTCAGACGCAGCAGATTTGGTTCAAAAGTGTGAAAATTGCCAAAAGAGTGCAAGAAATCAGAAACAACCTTCATCTTTGACTCAGCTAATACAAGCAACCTGGCCATTGCAAAGATGGGGCCTAGATTTGTTAGGTCCACTTCCACCAGCACAAGGCAATTTAAGATATGTTGTGGTGGCTATAGAATATTTTTCCAAGTGGATTGAGGCGAAGCCTTTGGCCACGATAACTTCAGTCACAGTCTAGAAATTTTTCTGGTAAAACATTTTTTGTCGCTTTGGTGTGCTGAAGGCTATAACTGTAGATAACAGAACACAGTTTGATGCCAAAGCTTTCAAGGAATTCTGTGATCAAATTGGCACAAAGATTCATTTTGCGTCAGTCAGACATACAGAGTCAAATGGACTTGTCGAAAGAGCAAATGGTATTATAATGACAGGAATAATGAAGCTAATCTTTAATCAGCCCAGAGGAATGTGGCCAGATGAATTGATTAAAGTGGTGTGGAGCCACAATACGACCATATCAAGATCAACAGGTTTCACACCATTTAAGTTATTGTTCGGTGACGAAGCCATAACCCCCAAAGAGGCTAAAACTGGGTCAATAAGAACAGTAGCTTCGGCCGAAGATGAAGCTAATTATTCTGTGACAAAAGATACTATAGAAGGGACCAGACTTCAGGCTGTGGAAAATATCAACAAATATCAAGCCAAAACAATAAAATGGCATGATAGAAAAGTTCGATTGAAAGACATTAAGCTAGGACACTTGGTGCTTTGGAGAGTAGCCAACCCTGACACAGTAGGCAAACTTCAGCCGAAGTGGGAAGGACCCTTTTTGGTAGTATCTTCATCAAGACCCGGTTCTTACAGGTTAAAGGACATGGACGGCAACGACATTCCCAGATCCTAGAATGCGGATGAGCTTCGGCGATATTATGTATAAATTGATGTAATCTTTTTCATTTTTTCTATGGCACCCTTTTCCTTTCCAAAGGGGGAGAAAGGTTTTTAATGGGGCCATAGTCTGTAATTTTTCCTTTTTAATTCAGCCCTACGAGGGCAAAGTCCCCTAAGATATGTAAATGTAAAATCTGAGCATGCACCATCGAGTGCAGAAAAAGGAAAAAAATAGGAAGAAGCTCAAAAGTTGTCCCTAAGGGGATGCAGAGCACGACGAAGCTACAAAAGTCGTTCCTAAGGGAGCGCAGCGTAAGTTTTTTGCTCAAAAGTCGTTCCTAAGGGAATGCAGAGCCAAATACCGCCGAAATATAAGGCGAAGCGTGAAAAGTCAACGTGAATACCGCCGAAATAGAAGGCGAAGCGTGAAAAGTCAACGTGAATACCATCGAAATAGAAGGCGAAGAAGTTCAAAATACATTCCTAAGGGGTTGCAGAACTTACACCGAAAAATAAGCGGTGCAGCCGAAAAATAAACAGCAAAGAGATTTCAGACATTCCGAAGGGAATGAAGGCTATGGATGAAGCTTTGTATGTGTGTGACTAGGCATTCACTTGCACGATACATTACATCATACATTGCATTCATAAACATTCATTTAGGCATACATATTTAGGCATACATAGGATCATCATCATAATATCATACAGATAGACAGTTACTTCGTCTCCAAGAATAAGGCTTTGGAAGCAGATCAATGCTTTGTTGCGTACGAAAAGAAGGGAAGGTGTTTTTCGCCTTCGGCTCAAAAAATACAAGTTTTGTCCACATCAAAGCAGTTCACACATTGACGGAAAGGTAAAAATATATTACAAGGTATGGACAAATTTACAGAGTAGAGTCTGATTCTCAAATTATAATATTCTTTACAAAGGATGATACAAGAGCTTTTCTAGAGTTTTTTCATAGCTAGGTTTTCAGCTTCATCATTATCTGCTAAGCTTCGGATTGTCTGCTAGGCTTCGGCTCAATGCTCCTCGGCTTCGTCATCCTATACATGTCAAAGCATTATAAGGTGAATTCGAGTTTCAAGGAAAAAGGTAAGCACAAGGTATGAGTTTATTACCGATTTAAGGTGACTTCGAGCTTCGTCACCAGCCAAGTCTCGCCCGCCCTTTGCCCAGATTTGAGTAACGAATCTGTTTCCAATGCTTCGGGCCAGGCCGGAGATGTCGTTCAAGTCTGCCGGTGATAGGCTGAAGTTTGGTCTGTTTACAATATTTCCATGTGTACAGCCAGCCTTCATGAAAGCGACAGCTGTGCCTCGAGAAGCTAACAGGGCACAAAAGTCACCATGTCCGGCTATAATTTCTCGAGAGCATCAACTTCACCTTCAATATGATCAAGTGTCCCCGGCAGGTCTTCAACCAAAGGTTTAAACTTTTCGGAGCTGGCCCCAACTAAGTTAAAGACCTGTTTCAGTCGTTGAACGCACCGGGTGCCGAAGCCTAAGCATTTTTCCTAAAGATCTTTGAGTGATTTCTGAAGATTTGAACTTTTTTTAGCCTTAGCTTCGAGTTTTGTTTGGAAATCATTCTTCTCTTGCTCAAAGTTTTTTGACTATAGGGAAAGTTCACCGTTTAATCTAGCGATCTCAGCTTGAGCTTCTGCCAGTGAACCTTCCATCGTTTGAAGCACGAAGTCTTTCTTTTCTAGGGCAGCTTCATGATCTTTAATCTTCTTCTCTAAACCCTCAATTATAACTTCATTTTTCTTGTCCTCGAGGTCTTGTTGCATCCTCAAGGCTTTGCTTAGCAGTAGGCTCTAGCAAAATAACCTTCATCAAAAAACATCTTCATATCAAAACAATAAAAAGTAAAGGGAAAATTTTACCTTAAAATTAGAATAAAACAGGCTACTGGTGATATGCTGTCACCGGTATCTGCTGAGATCAGCTTCGAGCTTCGGAAAACCAACACTTTTCGATGAAGTGCTGACAACCTTCGCCCCAATTCAGTCCCAAAGGCATCCTAAACTCTCTTCGGTAACACCGCCGAAGAGCAGTGCCCCTGGCTGATACCCGCATAATATGGCATAGTCCTTCTGTTCTTCTTTTTCAGCCTTTGACAATTCTTGCCCAATTATGTTTTGAAAGTTAAAATTTTCCTCTTCCAAAGTATCTTCAGCAGGCTCCTTCTATTTTTAGGCATTTTTCCCCTTTTTCAGGAACTGCGGCCGGGGTTTCCTCAGCAGCTGCAGCAATTTCTTCCTCAGCCATTTTCAAAATTATTTCATCAATGTCATCGAGTGTGGTTTCCAAATCTGTGGCTTCGGTTGCTGCAGCTTCGGAAGTAGCAGCTTCAGGAGGAGCAGCTTCGGCTGCTGCTATTTTTGGCGCTAAGGTCGATGGTGGTGTTTCTTCAATAGCCTCAATGACAGTAATAATTCTTCGCTTTTTTGGTTCAGCAGGCTTCTCGGCAGCCGAAGGCTTCTTCTGTAAAAGCTTCATCAGTTCTGGTCCCAGCGGACTTAGCTTATTAGGTAGAGATTCAGTCATTACTTTTAAAATTTCTTCTGCGTCAGTGACAGAAGGCGTTGAGGGAGCTTCTTCTTCTAAACCAGCCTTCGGCTTTGAAGCTGGAGCCTTTCTCTTCTTCGACATAGCTACCTTTGGCTCAGGACTAGATTTTTTCTTTTTTGCTAAATTTTCATCCTCTTTTATCATCCTGGTAGCTTGCCTTTGTACAACACTAACAACCCTTCTTCGTTTCGGCCCTTCGGCACCTTTGCTTAACCTTTCATAATCTGGGTATTCAAATTTCAAAGCGTCCATTACTCGGTTTAGCCTTCGTTTTGGCCAGGTGCCGAAGGCTGCTGTCATCAATTGATCTTCTTTTTTCGTATAATTGCCCAAGATTTCATTGCACATAACTTCAATTGTATCCAACCATTCCTGGCAGGGTTCTTTGAAGTGTTTCTTGAACTTAAAATGATAAGGCAACCGAACAAGTTCATTCTTTTTCTTCTCTCCCTTAAGCTTCGGCATATCCCATTCCTTTAACATTGGGAATACTCTATTGGCTAAATATTGCTGAACTAGATCCCTAGTATCAATATGCTCAGACACAACTCTAAAATCACCCACAGCATCTGGGCATGCTGTCCCCGGCGTCATATTGCACTGAGGCCTAGTCAACCCGAAGGTTAGCTCTAGCGGGCTCTGAACTAACTTCTCCTTTTTCTCATCAATCTTAACATAAAACCATTCAGTTTTCCAACCGGTCGGCCATTTGGTGCGGTAGCTAACCACCGGTGTCTTCATGTCTTTGCGATAAGCAAAATTATAGCAGTCGAAGTTCTTGTGCAATCCATCTTCTCTAGCCTTCGTCTGATAGTGAAGTTCGTGTACCCGGCAAAAGGCTTCGGCAACCGGCTCCGCTCCTTGGCTTCAGAGAGCCCAGATAAAGACGTTGAGCCTAACGATAGCGTCAGGAGTCAGCTGATGAAGATAAACTTCGAAATTTTCCAAAACATCTGCAATCATCCCATGCAGAGAAAACCTTAATCCTGCTTTAAAGAAGCTTCTGAAGACTACCACCTCATTGTTTTCTAGTTTCGGGGTTGTCTCTTCCCTGCCAAAGCGAACCAGCTTCTTCTCGGCTTCCCCGAAGTAACCTAGTTTTATCATCATCGGCATATCAGCTTCGGAGACAGTCGATTTTCCAAAATCTAAGTGGCTGGGCTTAGATGGCACGACGGAATAATCATCTATATCTTCCTCGTCAGCCTCACTTTCTGCAATATCTGCCTGCTCAGCTTCGGCAACAGGTGCATCTTTGTCAGTAGTACCCTCTGGCATAACCAGTCCCGACTACCTCATTACTTCAGAGATCGGGGCAGTTCCAGCAGCTTCGGCCTCCTCTTCGTCGTGTGTAACCCTAGCTGTTGAACGAACCCTAGCCATTTGATGATTGAATTTCTTGCGAAGTTGAATAATTTTTATCTTTGCCGAAGCTCCCTCTTGTGACGAAGCTTTGGTTTGGAGTACGGTGAATAAGCTTCGGCTGTGGTCAAATTTTTCGGCAGCACAACAATACAATAGTAGTAAATGCTGTGGTAACTTCACACCTACCCGTCTATATATATAGTGTTGCAGGTGGGAAGGTAAATCGACAGGACGATTGCACCCGCTGAACAGCCGCCCACACCCGCTGAACGGTGGACCATACTGCCCGAGGAGTCGAATCACCAGATCGAGTGAACCCGTCCTATGGTGGGACTGCCTTGCACTTGGAATATTTAAATCGTTTCTCGGCAATGAGCTCAGGGAAGGTGTTTTTCGGACCTTCGGCATTCCGAAGCATAAAAGAATTTTTCACGGGTCGAGCTCGTTACGAAAAACGATCTAGCACCGTGAAGGGGCTACTGTTGGGGGTCTGCTTCGTCGCCGAAGGTCCTGTGAGAAGAAGCACCTTCGGAAGGCCAGAACAGGAACGATGCCGAAGCTACCAGTTAGGGAGCTTCGTAGTATATTTCAAAATGCACCGACTTAAAGATGAGATGACCAATCGGCCCATGATAGACTGTGTAATGATTGTAATCATTTGTAGAGGACATGAATGTAAATTCACACAGGCTGCACCCTGTGCCTATAAATAGGTGAACAGTACCCCCGTACTGTTCACGTTTTTTCATCGCATTCGTATCTTCGTATTTCTGTCAAACTCAAGGTACAAATGTAATTTAGTTCAATTTTTATATATTCATGATTATTTATCAATACATGTTCACATTTTGGTACTATATAATTATCTATGTTATTGTCTTATATTTCATAACCTTCGTCCCCTGATTTTACATGTCGTATCTATGAAGGCATGTCCTTCATAACCTTCGACCGAAGATCATTATATCCTTAGGGAAATAATGCTTCGAAGGACGAAGGACATTAACATTTAACATTTTTATGTTGCCTTGTTCTTAATTTATAGCATTTGAGAACAAGTCCCCAACATTCAAATTGTACTTTTAATCTGAGGATAAATTTGCCACAAGATTGGAATTTAAATTTGAAATGGAAGTTTGAATTTGGAAAGAAGGAAAAAAGGAAAAGAAATAAAAAGAAAAGAATAAAAGCTATATGGGCCGGCTAACTTCACTTCTGACCCACTACCTCATTTTCCCCGTGCGTCCCAAGCCTCCTTAACTCACGCGCGTCCAACCGGGTACTGACAAGATGGGCCCACATGTTCGGTCGCTGCCACACTATGTTGAATCACCCCGGTCGTTGGCGTGTGGACCCGGGATGCTGACCTCTTCAATAAGCGTCGTGCATGCGCCGTGCATGGTGGATGGGAGGTGCTCCATTATCGTGAGATCCGTTGTCGCTGGTGGACTCTTTCTCCCCCGCCTATTTAGAAGACCGTGGCCAAAGCCTATCCTTTTTCCTCCTCCTTGCTTTCCACTTTTGCCACCATAGAAAGACCCTGGGTGTCCACTGGAGTGGTGATCACATGGAAGAGAAAGGAGGAGCGCCGCGGGTAGTGGTGTTGCACCGTCACATCGGTGGGGGCGCGTACTTGGAAGCATCGCTAGCTCGAGCCGAACGTGTCTGTGGCGGTGGCGGACTCTGGCAGTGGAGGTTTAAGCGCGAATTGCTCACGGTGATCGACTTGTGTCCCTGTCCGCTCCGCGCCTGGGTCCATGTGCATGTCATCTCGATTCCCGATACGAATTCCTTCCATAGTTTCACTTTGAGCTCGCTTTGTTTAGATGTGTTCCACGTAGGGAATCATGCACCGTATTAGCGTCGGGCCAGCACCGGCGATGTTCCGCTGTGTGTGGGGGGGTGTCACCATTCCAACCGAGAGGGGGAGGAAGAAATGTGTACGCCGTAGATCAACGGATGTGCGGCTGAGTTCGGCTTGTAGTCCGTAACGGGGGTTATTGGATCATCGCGACCGTTGGTAGTTAGGGCAACAGTCTAGATCATAACGTGACCTACCCCTTCGCCGTGTTCGATCTAGATCGAGCGGATAAGATCGGATTTAGGGCAATAATTATCTCCATCGTTGGATTTTGATCTTGCGGTTCAAGTTGCCTGCTGACTCATATACGACAGGATCTAATCTCTACCGCAAGACTTGGCTCTGACGGTCCATAACCAGGGATAATCGTAACTTCGAATTTAGTGATTCTTGTTCCTACGATCTCATTACGATGCATTGAATATTATCGTGCATTTTGTTCTGTTGTTTGGTGTGATGTTAATTTTTCTATACCATGTTTGTATTGTTGCGAGTAGACGAGCAAGCCATAGAGGATCCAGGGGTTCAGCAGGTGGAGACTGCTGAGCAGGAGCTCGTTGATGGCAAGTTGTGCTCTTGATCACTTCTTTTTACCCAATCATGTTCTTATTAATCATAATGATCTGCATAGGTTAATTTTGATGGGATCCAATAGGTTACCCTAGTTTGGCTATCTTTATACCTTGTTTTACCACTGAATTTTTGGGTAGTACCTGCTATTGCTTTATGTGGTTTTGGGTACGGAGATACACATTATTCATGATCATACTTTTATTATCATTTTGTTATTTACTGTTCATGATAAGATCATTATGTTAATTGGAACATGGAGCGACCACCCGGGAAAACAGTGCTACCACAAGGGTGGTATGGGACGCCCTTGGCTGACTAACTAGGAAAGCTAGTGGAGGAATACCTTACCCGATAGGGGCAAGGGTAGTACAGGAGTGGTCAGTGTAGGGAGGTCCTTGGGTTGATTTTGCTGCGATGGCGGTCAGGCGAGGGATCCCACACTGGAGCTTCCTAGAAACCGTAGCGGGTTTTCTGAAGCTAGTGGAACTTTGTAAAGGCCTCGTAGTGTTACCCTGCCTCGCTTCCTTGGTAGAGGTGTATAGGAGTCGCGATCCCTTGGCAGATGGGTAACATGACTTGTGGGTAAAGATGCACAACCTCTAAAGAGTGTAAAACTGGTATACTAGCCGTGCTCACGGTCATGAGCGGCTCGGACCCTTACATGATTAATTTATGGAATTAAATTCAATTTGTGAGTTGCATTGCATTGAGATTTAATATTATTTTGATCTACTATTACTCTGGTTTGGTATTTACTTACATTTAGTAACTGTTAATAAAATTTTAACCAACTTATTAAAAGCAATGCTCAGCTTTAACCCCTTAATTGTTGATCAGCCTTACACTTCACATGAACTCTCACCTTTGGTGAGTTCATGCACATTATTCCCCACAACTTGTCGAGCTATGATCTTTTGTGAGCTCACTCTTACGATATAACCCCCCCCCCACAGGTGAAGAGCAGGTGGTCCAAGAAGAGCCGCCCTACAATGAAGCATACGAGTTGATCTAGGTGGCATCTTCCAGTCAGCTTTGTGGCACCAGGGAATAATATTTAGTTTGCTTTATTTTTATCATTTATTTTTGTAAGGCTTCCGCTATGTAATAATGACATTTATGTTATATGTGACATTTATCTCTATACACTTTGTCATTATATGTGATGTTCTTCCTTGGCGCACATATGAGACGCACCCGACTTTATTCCTTTAAATCTAGGTGTGATAGAAGTGGTATCAGAGGAATGTTGACTGTAAGACGAAACCTAGATAGACCTAGACAAAACCCTTACCTACTTACCTTACTCTGATTCTTTCTATACTTTTCTTGATCCTGTCCACCTTCTACTATTCTACTCTAATTATTCTTATATGTTCTATTCTAAGACAAGGTGGATTCCACACTTTGGAATCCTACATCCATGACCCTCTAAAGAGATAGGAGACCCAAGACAAAATTAAAATTATTTCTCTACTTAAAGTAATTGGATGTTTGTTCTTATGGTAAATGCTTGATTTGCTTTTTTGATTGATTGAAATAGTATAGCCAGGCATTTTTAGCATGTACCACCATAAGGAAAATTATTATTAATAGGTGACACACTAATCTACTTAGTTAATAAAACTCCCAAAAGATTCTGCCTCATGATTACTCGTCTATTCTACAATTCTATCTTACCATGTATTTCTAACCCAGATGGTCAATACCAGGAAGGGAGGAGGAATTGATCTACCCGCCAATCCACATAACTGGAGGGTGCTCTGACAGCAACAACAAGCATAGATGAATCCTCCAAATCCTCCACCGACCGAAATTGATCCAGTGATTACAGCCCAGATGCAGATGATGCAACAAATGGCTGATACCATGGCGGATATGCATGCGCAGATGCGGCTGGAACGCTAAGAGATGCGCCAGGAAAGGCAAGATATGCGGGAGGAGATGCGTCAAGAAAGAATGGGGTGACAGCAGCAAGCTCCATTGCCACCACCACCACTTCCACCCCGGGACAAGCACCGGGAATTCATGAGCCACAGATCCTCTACACGTCGATGACTGGTTGAAGACAGTAGAGAAGATGCTAAACATTGCCCAATGCTTTGACTGGGAGAAGGTTCTCTATGCTTCTGGTCATCTGACTGGTCCTGCTGCTGACTAGTGGGATTCTTATGTTGCTGCCCATGATGCTGCTGACACTATCACTTAGGCGGAATTCACCACATAGTTCAGAAATTACCACATACCTGCTGGACTGATGAAGATTAAAGAGAAGGAATTTCTATCAATCAAATAGGGCAACATGTCAGTTAGTGAGTACCGTGACAAATTCATTCAACTATCACGATATGCTCCTGATGAGGTGGCTGATGATGAGAGAAAGCAATAGCACTTCATAGAAGGACTCAATGGGCCACTACAGTATGCACTGGTTGCTCATACATTCCTATCATTTCAAAGGCTTCTTAGTAAAGCTCTAGCTATTGAACACAAGCGTGTTCAACTGGGAGACATGAAGAGGAAGGACATTACCCAGGGGCAGGGTAGCAGCAGTATTCGCCCTCGCTACATTCCGCCCCAGGGTACACCAGCTCGTCTAGGAGGAGGACCATGCCCAGCTCAGTACGCTCCACAGGGGACTCCACAGACACCCCACACTCGTCAGGCTGCCCCCACTGGCACCCCGACGAGGCCTACAGGACAGAGGATAGGCCCTACATGCTTCAAGTGCAGTCAGGTTGGGCACTATGCAAATGCTTGTCCGGTGGGGAATTCCAAAACACCAGCTCCAAATAAGCAACAGACTCTTGGCAAGGGATTCAACATTGCCAGAGTTAACCAATTCAGTGCTGAGGCCACTGCTGACGGTGCGAACATCTCTATCGGTATGTTTTACATTAATGCAATTCCAGCATCATTATTATTTGATTCTGGAGCTACGCATTCGTTTATTTCTGCTTGATTTTCCACCACCAATGAATTACCACTTCAAAATATGAAAACACCAATGGTAGTAATTACACCTAAAGGACCTGTAGAAGCAAACTATGTGACACACAGATTAACACTAACAATTATGGGAAGGGAATTCTGGTCTACACCTATAGTACTAGAGGAAAGCAGTATAGAACTAATTCTTGGTATGTCCTGGTTAAGGAAAGCAAAGGCAGTTATACACTGTGATAGGGGAACCATAGAACTCACCAATTCCAAAGGGGAAAGTTTTGAAGTTGAGATTACCGTAACCGCCTCTACCAGACATGCCATATTTCTAGTAGATGGAAAATTCGTGGTTAGAAACATCCGAGTTGTTAGAGACTTTCCAGACATCTTTCCTGAAGAGTTACCTAGAATACCACCAGATAATGAAGTTGAATTCGTCATTGTTCTCTTACCTGATACTGCTCCCATTTCAAAAAGGCCATATAGGATGTCACTGGAAGAATTAAAAGAACATAAGAAACAATTAACAGAGTTGCAAGAGGCAGGGTACATTTGTCCGAGTTTCTCACCTTGGGGAGCACTGGTTCTGTTTGTACAGAAGAAGGATGGTTCGCAAAGAATGTGTGTGGACTATAGATCACTTAATGATGTCACCATTAAGAACAAGTACCCGTTACCTCGTATTGAAGATTTATTTGACTAGATGAGAGGTGCTAGGTTGTTCTCTAAGATTGACCTTAGGTCGGGCTACCATCAAATGAAGATTAGGCCATCCGATATTCCTAAGACAGCTTTCTCCACCCGATATGGTCTATATGAATTCATAGTCATGTCGTTTGGCTTAACTAATGCACCAGCCTACTTCATGAATCTGATGAATAAGGTGTTCATGGAGTATCTTGATAGATTTGTCGTGGTATTCATCGATGACATACTCATATATTCCAAGAATGATAGTGATCATGAGGAACATCTGCGGATGGTGCTACAGAAGTTATGGGATAACCAACTCTATGCCAAATTTACCAAGTGTGAGTTCTAGCTTGATGAAGTACCATTCCTCAGGCATATCATCTCCAAAGGAGGAATTTCAGTGGATCCGGCTAAAGTAACAACGATAGTTGGTTGGAAGATACCAAGTTCAGTTACGGAGGTCCGGAGTTTCTTGGGACTTGCAGGTTATTACCGGCGATTCATTGAAGGATTTTCTAAGATAACAAAGCCTATGACCTTATTGTTAGAGAAGGGAAAGGAGTTTAAGTGGACTTGGGAATGCCAAGAGAGTTTCAACCAGTTAAGGTTTAAGTTAATGTCAGCCCCAGTGTTTATTATGCTAGATCAATAGAAAAGTTTTGATATATATTGTGATGCAAGTCGCTAGGGCTTGGCATGTGTGCTTATGCAAGAAGGACATGTCATTGCCTACGCATCTCGCCAGTTGCGGAAACACGAGTTGAACTACCCCACTCATGGCATAGAACTGGTAGCCGTAGTGCATGCACTCAAGATTTGGAGACACTATATTATGGGGACTAAGTGTCAAGTCTACACTGATCACAAAAGCTTAAAGTATATCTTCACTCAGAAGGATCTCAACCTTAGGCAACACCGTTGGTTGGAGCTCATCAAGGATTATGACTTGGAAATTCACTATCATCCGGGCAAGGCGAATCTGGTTGCGGATGCCTTGAGTCAGAAGGAGCATGTCCATGCAGCTATTGTCACCCAGTTACCCGATGAGTTAGCAGAAGATTTTGAGAAGCTCAATCTAGGGATAGTTGCTTATACTGAAGGGATCATAATAGAGGTAGAGCCTACCTTGAAGCAGGAAATATGCAAGGGTCAGATTGGTGATGCTAAAATCTAGGAGATCAAAGATCTGATAACATAAGGTAGAGGCCCAAACTTCACAGAGGATGAGCTGGGCACGATATGGTTCAAGAACTGGATTTGTGTTCCTAAGAACGACAGTCTTCGTGAAACCATATTGAAGGAGGCACATGACTCAGATTACTCCATCCATCCGGGTAGTACCAAGATGTACCAGGACCTAAAACAAAAGTATTGGTGGTATGGATTAAAGAAGGATGTTGCTTCGCACGTGGCTCTATGTGATGTTTGCTAGAGGGTGAAAGCTAAACATCAAAGACCTGCTGGTTTGCTGCACCCGCTTAAGATACCTGAGTGGAAGTGGGAAGAAATTGGCATGGACTTCATTGTAGGTCTACCCCGCACATCTACTGGGTATGATTCTATATGGGTGATTGTGGACAGGCTCACTAAAGTATCCCACTTTATCCCAATGAAGACCACATATTCAGGAGCTAGGCTAGTAAAGTTGTACATGGCACGGATAGCATGTCTACATGGTGTGCCTAAGAAGATTGTGTCAGACCGAGGATCTCAGTTTACTTCTCGGTTTTGGCAGAAGTTGCACGAGTGCTTGGATACAAGATTGAATTTTAGTTTGGCCTACCATCCTAAAACTGATGGGCAGACCAAGAGGACCAACCAAGTACTAGAGGATATGTTAAGAGTTTGTGCTCTTAAACATGGTGGCAGTTGGGATAAGAGTTTACCATATGCGGAGTTCTCTTACAATAATAGCTACCAGGCCCGTTTGAAGATGTCCCCGTTTGAGGCATTATATGGCAGAAAGTGCAAGACTCCATTGTATTGGGATCAAACTAGTGAAAGGCAGTTCTTTGGGCCAGAAATTATACAAGAGGCAGAAGAACAAGTCCGGTAGATAAGGGAAAACTTGAGAACTGCACAGTCGAGACAGAAAAGCTATGCGGATACCCAGAGAAGACTGCTAGAGTTTAAGGAGGGAGATCATGTGTATTTGAAGGTGTCACCGATCTGGGGTATGCAGATATTTAAAGTAAAAGGGAAGTTGTCCCCTCGCTTTATTAGACCCTTCTTGATCTTGAAGCGAATGAGAGAAGTTGCCTATCAACTGGAACTACCCGATCATCTTGCGGATGTACACGATGTCTTCCACGTGTCTCAACTGAAGAAGTGTCTCAGGGTACCTGAGGAGTAGCTACCTATGGAGGATCTTAGTGTTCAAGATGATCTGACTTATACGGAGTATCCTATCAACATCCTCGATACTTTGACATGTGTCACAAGGAGTAAAGTGATCAAGATGTGCAAAGTGCAATGGAGTCATCACAGTGAAGATGAGGCTACTTGGGTGTAACACCCGGTTTTAAAGGAACAAAGCCGGGTGCATCTCATACATGCGCCAAGAAGACAACATATACAATAACAGAGTGTATAGAGATAAATGTCATTAACATCAGAGTATTTATTACATAGCGGAAGACTTACAAAATAAATGAATAAATATAAAACGAACTAAGGATCGTCGGCGCAAATGTCGACTGGGAAACGCCACCTAGATCAGATCGAACTCCTCAGTGTTAGGCGGCTCCTCCTGAACCACCTGATCATCTCCTGTGGGGGGGGTGTGAGACAGCAAGGGTGAGCTCACACATGATCATAGCTCAACAAGTTGTGGGGAACCAGTGGACATAAACTCACAAAGGTGTGAGTTCATGTGATGTGTAAGGCTTAATCAAAGACAGGGGTTAAAGCTGAGCATTGCTTTTAAGTAGTTGGTCAAAATTTTATTAGCAGTTACTAAGTGTAAGTAAATACCAAACCATAAGTAAAGTAATAGAACAAAATTAATAACAAACCCATGCAATGCAAATGACAAAATTGAATTTAAGTTCCATAATTAAACATCAGAGAGTCCTGAGCTGCTCATGACCGCGAGCTCGGCTAGTATACCAGATTTACACTCTGCAGAGGTTGTACCCTTTACCCACAAGTCATGTTACCCATCTGCCAAGGGGTCGCGACTCCCCATATACCTCTACCTAGGAAGCACGGCAGGGCAACACTACGAGGCCTTTACAAAGTTCCACTAGCTTCCGAAAACCCGCTACAGTTTATGGGAAGATCCAGTAAAGGGTTCCTGGCTGATAGCCATCGCAGCAAAATCAACCAGGGACCTCCCCGCACTGACCTCTCCCCTACTGCCCTTGCCCCTTTCGGGTAAGGTAGTCTTCCACTAGCTTTCCTAATTAGTCAGCCAAGGGCGTCCCATTCCACCCTTGTGGTGGCACGTGGTTCTCAAGTTAAGCTCTATGTTCCAATTAACATTAATGATAACAACATGAACATAAACAGAATAACAACAAGGATTGGAACATAGAAGTAATAAATGATTATCCCAAAACCATATAAAGCAATAGCAAACTACCCAAGTGATTCAGGGGTAAACAAGGTAATGAGATAAACAAATCTAGGGTGACCTATTGGGTCCCATCAAAATTAACCTATGCATGGATAAGTGATATTAAAGAACATTATTGGGTAAAATGTGGTCAAGGGCACAACTTGCCTTCAATGAGCTCCTGCTCAGCTACTTCAACCTGCTGCTCACCAGTATCCTCAGCAACGGGCTCTTCTACTCGCCACAATACAAACAACACAGTGCATATAGAGAAATTAACATTACACCAAACCTATAAACAAAATGCACAGAGATATTCTACATATTAAAATAAAATCCTAGGAACAGAAATCATAATTTTCTGAGTTATGGAATTTAAGTTATGCATTTTCAAAGGTTTTATGTGCTTTAAATAGGATTAAGTGATAAATAAATTTCTTACTGTTTTCATGACATAATAGAGGATCTAGGTGATAGAGAACAATATTACAAAATTTTAGCAACTGGAATGAAGTAATTTGGACTAAAAATGGATTTTCTATGAATTTTACAAGTTCTAGGGTTTATTTTCTTATTATAAATTCAATTTCTAAATCATTTAATCGATTTAAACCAGCACTGGGTTGGGCGCACTATTTCCAGGAAAGCCAAGGGCTAAACTAAAAAATTTTCCAGACTCAGTGAACAACCCCCAGTGGACGGCGGGTTAAATCATTGAAACCCAAGGGACTCTTTAGGAAAGTATCCAGGCCGAAGGGGTATCGGTGGTTTCTGGCCGCCAGATTGCAAATCAAGGGCCACGATTAGATCGAGGGCTTTATAAATCGGTATGCATCTAGGCCCATCCGATCTCAATCTAACGGTCAGAATTCAATGAAACCCAGGATCGCTTTCTATCGCACGATCTCGCATCAACGGTCCAAATTCAACACGTGAAAGGGGTATCCTCAAACAAATCAGGGCCGCTCATTCTGTCATCTACGGTCATGAACTCGTCTTCAACCTTGCGCTCATTCTCTACGGCAACCTGCCCATCCGACCGCGCCATGTCTATCTCCCACCATGACCGGCAATCTGGTGCGTGCCAACGACCTGGCAGGAGAACTCCGGCCGCTAGCCCTCTTCTCCAACGCGCGCCGACACACAGTGCGCTGTGGCGCGCCCAGAGCTACACCGGCGGCGAGATACGCCGTTGGTCATGCACATCTGCCCCAGTATGCCACCCGCCAGAAACCCCGTACGCCCACACTGCCCAACACTATATTCTGACCGGCCTTTAGGTCCTACTTCCATTTCATACGTAGGCAACCGAGGTTGACCGATCCTACTCGCAGCCATGGAAACAAGGCGATGTACTCACCTCCGCCGAAGGATCTAGACGACGACGACGCACGAATCCGCAATAGTCGCAGGCCCATGCGCTGGTGCCATCCTCCAGTAGCGATTTCCCCAACTCTCCTAGCGACGAGCGGTACGCACCAGAGAAGGCGTGGCGTCGAGTTCACGGCGGCGGATTTCTCAGCCAAGGTGACTGCGAGCAGGACCACCGCGACGGCACCCCTCACTCTCACACTCGGCGCGACAGGTTTGGTTCAAGGTGCTTTGGCGCTTTGGCTAAGCGGCCGCAGGGAAAGGGTCAGAACGACTTGCTTTTATCTCGGAAGAAGGAGGGGCACCTGCGCAAAGCTCGGACTCACCCCCGCATCCCACGCCAACCCTGTTACGGTTCGGTTGAGAGTTTAGTGATGACGACCGGTCCCCACCGGCCAGTGAAACTGAGCCACGCAAGAAATGGGAGTGCGACCGAAATCGCTGAGGGTCAGGTCCACCGGGCAGTGGCAAGGCGCAGATGTGCCACTTGGGCTCCTCCGGGCAGCGGAGTTGGGCTGACCGCGCGTAGGGGAAGTGGAGAGATGGGCCAGATTAGAGAGATTAGGCCTAGTTAGGTTTCTTTTCTTTTTTTTTTTTCTTCCCAAAGTTTATGCCTTCAAATTTTGAATTTCAAGTGTTATGGTGAAGTTTACTCATGAACCAAAAATGTAGGTTCACAATCTATTATTCTCAAGTACAATTATCTAATTAAACTTATATATATATTTATATTTTTAGTACTTTTCTTCTCTTTTCTCATATTCCCAATATTTCTTTTAGATATTCATTCCACCTTTTTGAACTTTAATATATTTCCTGTCATATTATTTTTATATTGTCACCAAAATGCACATAAAAGAAGATGCCAGCATGATGCATAATTTGTTTGAGTGCCTTTTGTTACTTATTCATTTGTATAAGTGAGGTGTCCACATGTGATGGTGAGTAGAAATAACACACACATATAGATAAAGGAATTAATTTCTCCTCATTTATTATATGTTACAAACTGAGTGTTACAAATCCTACCCCCCTTAAAAATAATCTCGTCCTCGAGATTTAGGAAGGACTAGGGAAAAGATGAGGAAAATCTATGCGAAGCTCTTTTTCTCTCTCCCAAGTAGCTTCACCTTCACCATGATGGTTCCATTGCACTTTGCACATCTTAATAACTTTATTTCTTGTAACTCGAGTCAATTTGTCAAGAATCTTGATAGGATACTCCGTGTAAGTCAAATCACCCTGAACACTTAGCTCTTCCATTGGTAACTGTTCCTCAGGGACACGGAGACACTTCTTTAGTTGGGATACGTGGAACACATTATGCACCTCTGATAGAGTGGCAGGTAGCTCGAGTTGGTACGCCATCTCCCCAACTCTTCTAAAGATCAAGAATGGTCCAATATAGCGAGGGGACAATTTGCCCTTAATTTTAAATCTCCTCATTCCACGCAGTGGTGACACCTTGAGATACACATAATCTCCTTCTTCAAATTCCAGTGGTCTCCTTCTATTATCAGCATAACTCTTTTGCCTGGTTTGAGCCACTCTCAAATTCTCTCGAATTATACGAACTTGTTCTTCTGCTTCTTGAATCAGTTCAGGCCCAAAGAACTGCCTCTCTCCAGTCTGATCCCAATACAGAGGAGTCCTGCACTTCCTCCCATATAAAGCTTCAAAAGGTGACATCTTTAGACTGGCTTGGTAAATATTATTATATGAGAACTCAGCATAAGGTAGACTCTCGTCCCAACTACTACCATGCTGAAGGGCACAAGTTCTCAACATGTATTCTCATACTTGATTAGTCCTTTCAGTTCGTACATTAGTCTGAGGTAGGCCGAACTATGATTCAACTTCGTATCCATATTCTCATGAAAACTTTTCCAAAATCTGGGGGTAAACTGTGATCCTCTATCCAAAATGATCTTCTTTGGTGCCCCGTGTAGAGACACAATCCGAGCCATATATAACTCTGCCAATTGAGATACCTTATAAGTAGTCTTGACCGGAATGAAATGAGCCACTTTGGTCAGTCTATCCATAATAACCCATATAATCATATCCTTTCTGGGTGCGAGGCAATCCAGTAATAAAATCCATACCAATCTCCTCCCATTTCCACTCGGGTATCTTCAGTGGATGCAGTAGTCCAGCTGGCCTCTGGTGTTCGGCCTTAACTCTTTGGCACACCTCACACATAGCCACACGTGCAGCCACATTTCTCTTCAATCCATACCACCAGGATTTCTGCTTCAAATCCCGATACATCTTGGTACTACCAGGATGAATAGAATAATCCAAGTCATGGGCTTCCTTCAATATGGTCTCACGAAGGCTTTCGATCTCCGGAACACATCTCTTGTCCTTAAAGCATACGGTGCCTTGCTCATCTTCCGTGAATTCCGGAACTCGATCTTCGGTAATCAGATCCTTAATCTCTTGTGTCTTAGCATCACCATTTTGTCCTTTGCGGATCCCTTGCTCCAAAGTAGTTTCCACATCAATAATAGCTCCTTTAGTGTGAGTAACTATCCCCAGGTTAAGTCTCCTGAAATTCTCAACAATCTCATCAAGTGGCTGGGCAACAACAGCTAAATGAACATGCTCCTTTCGACTCAAGGCATCTGCGACCAAATTTGCCTTGCCCGGGTGATAGTGAATTTCCAAATCGTAATCTTTAATAAGCTCCAACCAACGACGTTGCCTAAGGTTGAGATCCTTTTGAGTGAATATATACTTCAAACTCTTATGATCCGTATATACTTGGCACTTTTCATCCCACTTGAATTCTCTTTCCTTCACCAAAAGCGAGGTCATAAGCTTAGCAATCTTAGAAAATCCTTCAATAAATCTCCAATAACATCCTGCAAGTCCCAAGAAACTTCGGTCCTCCGTAACCGTAGTGGGTATGCTCCACACCACTATCTCCTTGACTTTGGCAGGATCCACTGATATCCCTCTCATTAGAAATGATATGTCCAAGAAATGGCACCTCGCCAATCCAAAACTCGCATTTACCGTACTTGGCTTTGAGTTGATCATCTCGTAACTTCTGTAGCACCAACCTTAGATGTTCTTCATGGTCACTCTCATTCTTAGAATAGATAAGAATATCGTCGATGAACACCACGACGAATCTGTCCAAATACTCCAAAAACATCTTATTCATCAAATCCATAAAATAAGCTGGTGCATTAGTTAATCCAAACGACATAACGATGAACTCATATAATCCATATCGAGTCGAGAAAGCCGTCTTAGGAATATCTGATGGTCCAATCTTCATCTGATGGTATCCCGATCGGTCTTCGAGAGTACCCTGGCTCCTCTCATCCGATTAAATAAATCCTTAATGCGGGGTAACTGAAACTTGTTCTTCATAGTGACATCATTAAGGGACCTTTAATCCACGCACATCCCTTGCAATCCATCTTTCTTCTTTACAAACAAAACTGGTGCTCTCCAAGGTGAAGAATTCAGACGAATGTATCCATCCTCTTGTAATTCCGTTAATTGTTTCTTAAGTTCCTTTAGCTCTTCTATGGACATCATGTATGGCCGTTTAGAAATAGGGGCAGTCTTAGGTAAGAGATTAATGACCAACTCAACTTCCATATCTGGTGGCAGTAGTTACTGCAGTTCCCACTTCAAATCTTTCTCCTTTGGAACTGGTGAGTTCTACGGTTCCCTTAGCACAGTGTATAAACTGTCTTTTCCTTTCTTAACCATGACATACCAAGGATCACGTCTATAGTGCTCTCTTCTAGCACCATAGGGGTAGCCCATCGGGGTTAGAAATACAGGGTAAGAAAGAAAGAATTGTAGACAAGGCGAGTAATTATGAGGAATGTTACTGCGGGGAAATTTATTAGCTAAGTAGATTAGTGTGTTATCCACTAAAGCTAATACAGTACCTTATAGTGGTACATGCTAAAATGTCCTTAATAATTCAATCAATCAAAGAAGCAAATCAGGCATTGATCATCAGAACAATCAACCAATATTTTTAATAGAGAAAATAGTTTTAATTTGGTCTTAGGCCTCCTATCTCTTAAAAATGTCATAGGGGTAGGGATTCCAAGGTGTGAAATCCATCTTGTCTTAGAGTAGAAAAGATAAGAATGATCAGAGTAGAACAGTAGAAGGTGAGACTTGATCAAGATAAGTATAGAGAGAATCAGAGTAAGGTAAGTATAGAATGAATCAGAATGAGATAAGCAGGTAAGGGTTTTGTCCATTTCTATCTAGGTTTCGTCCTACAGTCAACATTTCCTCTGATACCACTTCTGTAACACCCGGTTTTAAAGGAACAAAGCCGGGTGCATCTCATACATGCGCCAAGAAGACAACATATACAATAACAGAGTGTATAGAGATAAATGTCATTAACATCAGAGTATTTATTACATAGCGGAAGACTTACAAAATAAATGAATAAATATAAAACGAACTAAGGATCGTCGGCGCAAATGTCGACTGGGAAACGCCACCTAGATCAGATCGAACTCCTCAGTGTTAGGCGGCTCCTCCTGAACCACCTGATCATCTCCTGTGGGGGGGGTGTGAGACAGCAAGGGTGAGCTCACACATGATCATAGCTCAACAAGTTGTGGGGAACCAGTGGACATAAACTCACAAAGGTGTGAGTTCATGTGATGTGTAAGGCTTAATCAAAGACAGGGGTTAAAGCTGAGCATTGCTTTTAAGTAGTTGGTCAAAATTTTATTAGCAGTTACTAAGTGTAAGTAAATACCAAACCATAAGTAAAGTAATAGAACAAAATTAATAACAAACCCATGCAATGCAAATGACAAAATTGAATTTAAGTTCCATAATTAAACATCAGAGAGTCCTGAGCTGCTCATGACCGCGAGCTCGGCTAGTATACCAGATTTACACTCTGCAGAGGTTGTACCCTTTACCCACAAGTCATGTTACCCATCTGCCAAGGGGTCGCGACTCCCCATATACCTCTACCTAGGAAGCACGGCAGGGCAACACTACGAGGCCTTTACAAAGTTCCACTAGCTTCCGAAAACCCGCTACAGTTTATGGGAAGATCCAGTAAAGGGTTCCTGGCTGATAGCCATCGCAGCAAAATCAACCAGGGACCTCCCCGCACTGACCTCTCCCCTACTGCCCTTGCCCCTTTCGGGTAAGGTAGTCTTCCACTAGCTTTCCTAATTAGTCAGCCAAGGGCGTCCCATTCCACCCTTGTGGTGGCACGTGGTTCTCAAGTTAAGCTCTATGTTCCAATTAACATTAATGATAACAACATGAACATAAACAGAATAACAACAAGGATTGGAACATAGAAGTAATAAATGATTATCCCAAAACCATATAAAGCAATAGCAAACTACCCAAGTGATTCAGGGGTAAACAAGGTAATGAGATAAACAAATCTAGGGTGACCTATTGGGTCCCATCAAAATTAACCTATGCATGGATAAGTGATATTAAAGAACATTATTGGGTAAAATGTGGTCAAGGGCACAACTTGCCTTCAATGAGCTCCTGCTCAGCTACTTCAACCTGCTGCTCACCAGTATCCTCAGCAACGGGCTCTTCTACTCGCCACAATACAAACAACACAGTGCATATAGAGAAATTAACATTACACCAAACCTATAAACAAAATGCACAGAGATATTCTACATATTAAAATAAAATCCTAGGAACAGAAATCATAATTTTCTGAGTTATGGAATTTAAGTTATGCATTTTCAAAGGTTTTATGTGCTTTAAATAGGATTAAGTGATAAATAAATTTCTTACTGTTTTCATGACATAATAGAGGATCTAGGTGATAGAGAACAATATTACAAAATTTTAGCAACTGGAATGAAGTAATTTGGACTAAAAATGGATTTTCTATGAATTTTACAAGTTCTAGGGTTTATTTTCTTATTATAAATTCAATTTCTAAATCATTTAATCGATTTAAACCAGCACTGGGTTGGGCGCACTATTTCCAGGAAAGCCAAGGGCTAAACTAAAAAATTTTCCAGACTCAGTGAACAACCCCCAGTGGACGGCGGGTTAAATCATTGAAACCCAAGGGACTCTTTAGGAAAGTATCCAGGCCGAAGGGGTATCGGTGGTTTCTGGCCGCCAGATTGCAAATCAAGGGCCACGATTAGATCGAGGGCTTTATAAATCGGTATGCATCTAGGCCCATCCGATCTCAATCTAACGGTCAGAATTCAATGAAACCCAGGATCGCTTTCTATCGCACGATCTCGCATCAACGGTCCAAATTCAACACGTGAAAGGGGTATCCTCAAACAAATCAGGGCCGCTCATTCTGTCATCTACGGTCATGAACTCGTCTTCAACCTTGCGCTCATTCTCTACGGCAACCTGCCCATCCGACCGCGCCATGTCTATCTCCCACCATGACCGGCAATCTGGTGCGTGCCAACGACCTGGCAGGAGAACTCCGGCCGCTAGCCCTCTTCTCCAACGCGCGCCGACACACAGTGCGCTGTGGCGCGCCCAGAGCTACACCGGCGGCGAGATACGCCGTTGGTCATGCACATCTGCCCCAGTATGCCACCCGCCAGAAACCCCGTACGCCCACACTGCCCAACACTATATTCTGACCGGCCTTTAGGTCCTACTTCCATTTCATACGTAGGCAACCGAGGTTGACCGATCCTACTCGCAGCCATGGAAACAAGGCGATGTACTCACCTCCGCCGAAGGATCTAGACGACGACGACGCACGAATCCGCAATAGTCGCAGGCCCATGCGCTGGTGCCATCCTCCAGTAGCGATTTCCCCAACTCTCCTAGCGACGAGCGGTACGCACCAGAGAAGGCGTGGCGTCGAGTTCACGGCGGCGGATTTCTCAGCCAAGGTGACTGCGAGCAGGACCACCGCGACGGCACCCCTCACTCTCACACTCGGCGCGACAGGTTTGGTTCAAGGTGCTTTGGCGCTTTGGCTAAGCGGCCGCAGGGAAAGGGTCAGAACGACTTGCTTTTATCTCGGAAGAAGGAGGGGCACCTGCGCAAAGCTCGGACTCACCCCCGCATCCCACGCCAACCCTGTTACGGTTCGGTTGAGAGTTTAGTGATGACGACCGGTCCCCACCGGCCAGTGAAACTGAGCCACGCAAGAAATGGGAGTGCGACCGAAATCGCTGAGGGTCAGGTCCACCGGGCAGTGGCAAGGCGCAGATGTGCCACTTGGGCTCCTCCGGGCAGCGGAGTTGGGCTGACCGCGCGTAGGGGAAGTGGAGAGATGGGCCAGATTAGAGAGATTAGGCCTAGTTAGGTTTCTTTTCTTTTTTTTTTTTCTTCCCAAAGTTTATGCCTTCAAATTTTGAATTTCAAGTGTTATGGTGAAGTTTACTCATGAACCAAAAATGTAGGTTCACAATCTATTATTCTCAAGTACAATTATCTAATTAAACTTATATATATATTTATATTTTTAGTACTTTTCTTCTCTTTTCTCATATTCCCAATATTTCTTTTAGATATTCATTCCACCTTTTTGAACTTTAATATATTTCCTGTCATATTATTTTTATATTGTCACCAAAATGCACATAAAAGAAGATGCCAGCATGATGCATAATTTGTTTGAGTGCCTTTTGTTACTTATTCATTTGTATAAGTGAGGTGTCCACATGTGATGGTGAGTAGAAATAACACACACATATAGATAAAGGAATTAATTTCTCCTCATTTATTATATGTTACAAACTGAGTGTTACATTGGGAAAGAGAAGAAGAGCTACACGTAGATTTCCCCACCTCTTTCCTAGTCCATCCTAATCTTGAGGACGAGATTCTTTGTAAGGGGGTAGGATTTGTAATACCCAAATTATAAAAGAGTTGATCTCGTTATGTGTTTCCACTCACTACTTCATGGAAAAATCACATTTAAAGAATTAAATAAGGCACATCCATAAAATATGCATCATATTGGAGTTTTGCTTGTTTGTGCACTTAATAATAAAATAATAATAATAGAAATATAATAATGAGATGGGAATTTGAATTTAACCCAAAGGTGCACTTTAGGGAATTGGAAATAATATAAAGAAAGTAAGAGAGAAATATTATACAACACAAAATAAATTTATAAATAAATTAATTCATCACATTTTGGGTATGTTCAAATTGTACTTTTAATATGAGGATAAATTTGCCACAATATTGGAATGTAATTTGAAATGGAAGTTTGAATTTGGAAAGAAGGAAAAAAGGAAAATCAAGAAAAAGAAAAGAATAAAAGCTATACGGTCGGGCTAACTTCACTTCCGACCCACTCTCTCATTTTCCCCGCGCGCCCCAAGCCTCCTTAACTCGTGCGCGTCCAACCGGATACTGACAAGATGGGCCCACGAGTTTAGTCGCTGCCGCCCTGTGTTGAATCACCCCGGTCACTGGCGTGTGGACCCAGGATGCTGACCTCTTCAACAAGCGTCGCGCATGGCGGATGGTGAAAGGGAAATGTGCCCTTGGGCCATTTCTATAATGTTTTGGTGATTAAGTGTCCAACACATATTAAGTGAGTTGATTATGTGCCAAACAAGCAAGAAGTGCAAATCATGTAACAAGGTACGTTTCTAGACTTAGTACATTGTTTTGAGTACTAACATATTTTGTCTAAGTGCTAGAAATAGGAGAAAAGGAATTGGAAAAGAGTTGGCTGTGTACAGCCAACTCCTGCTCGGTCTAGGTGCACCAGAATGTCCGGTGGTGCACCGGACAGTGTCCGGTGCACCAGGCGAGTCCAAGGTGAACTGGCCGCTCTC
This sequence comes from Zea luxurians, assembly GCA_029449295.1. Classification (NCBI taxonomy): domain Eukaryota; kingdom Viridiplantae; phylum Streptophyta; class Magnoliopsida; order Poales; family Poaceae; genus Zea; species Zea luxurians. Next base: position 3,477,198 of record JAOPSE010000152.1, read on the forward strand.
GGGACTCGACGACGGTGTACGGCTATAATTCACCGGACTGTCCGGTGGTGCACCAGACTGTCCGGTGAGTCGTCCATGGAGAAGTCGTCGCTCTCGGGAAAAGGATCAGCGGCGTATGGCTAAAATTCACTGGACTGTTCGGTGGTGCACCGGAATGTCCGGTGAACCAACGGTCGACTGCGCAACGGTCGGCCGTGCAATCTGCGGGCGACGCGTGGCAGCGCCAACGGTCGACAGGGGGCACCAGACTGTCCGGTGTGCACCGGACTGTCCGGTGTGCACCGGACTGTCCAGTGTGCACCAGACTGTGTCCGTGTGCCAACTGCCACGAATCTGCAATGGTCGTTTGCACCAGAATAGGAAGGAGATCCACACCGGACATGCTACAGTGATTGTCCGGTGGCGCACCGGACTGTCCGGTGCGCCACCCGATAGAAGGCAACTTTGGCCTTCCTTGTTGATCTCCAACGGCTCCTAGCTGCCTTGGGGCTATAAAAGGGACCCCTAGGCGCATGGAGGAGTCACCCAAACATTCACTAATCATTCTAAGTCTCCCACACTCCGTCTCCGCGCACTTGATCGATTGTGTTAGTGATTTGAGCTCTGTTCTAGTTGTGAACTCGTTGTGCTTCATTTTGAGCTCAAGTCTTGGCTTGTGTGCGTGTGTGTTGCTGTGGATTTGTGTGTGTTGCTTCCCAACCTTACTCTTGTGCTTTCATTGTGATCTTTGTTGTAAGGGCAAGAGACTTCAACTTGTGGAGATTCCTCGCAAACGGGAAAAAGAGATAAGCAAAGAAAAGTCGTGGTATTCAAGTTGATCATTGGATCACTTGAAAGGGGTTGAGTGCAACCCTCGTCAATTAGGACGCCACAACGTGGAAGTAGGCAAGTGTTACTTGGCCGAACCACGGGATAAAATCGCGTGTCTCTTGTGTTGATCTCTTTGTAATTGTCTTGCCCACAAGAACTCGCTTCTCAACTACTTAGTCGCACTAACATTTCTATAACCAAGCTTTGTGGCTATTTAGAGTTGAATTTTACAGGATCACCTATTCACCCCCCCTCTAGGTGCTCTCAATTGGTATCAGAGTCGTTCTCTTCCACAAGGGACTAATCGCCCGAAGAGATGGATCCTAAGGGAAAGGGGATGGTGGTCAACAACAAGGAGGAGACCATCTTCAACGAGCCAAGAGATGATAAGCCCACTGACTATGGCTCGAGTCACAAGAAGAAGGACAGGAAGAAGAAGAGGCGCATCAAGAAGATCGTCTACTACGACAGCGATGAATCTTCTTCTTCACCAAGAGACGACGACGACGATGACTCGTCTAAAAAGAAACCGGTTAATTAAAATTATTCATTTGATTATTCTCGTATTCCATTCAATTCCAATGCTCATTTGCTTTCAATTCCACTTGGTAAACCTCCACACTTTGATGGAGAGGACTACTCCTTTTGGAGTCACAAAATGTGTAGTCACTTATTTTCTCTCCATCCTAGTATTTGGGAGATAGTTGAAAATGGATTGCACTTTGATAGTTCGGATAACCCTGTATTTATTAATGAGCAAATTCATAAGAATGCACAAGCTACCACTATTTTGTTAGCATCCTTGTGCAGGGACGAATACAACAAGGTGAGCGGCTTGGACAACGCCAAGCAAATCTGGAACACCCTCAAAATATCATGTGAGGGAAACGACGCCACCATGATCACCAAAATGAAGTTGGTGGAAGGCAAACTGGGAAGGTTCGCAATGATCAGGGGAGAGGAGCCAACACAAACGTACAACAGGCTCAAGACCCTGGTCAACAAGATTAGGAGCTATGGAAGCACAAGATGGACGGACCACGACGTCGTCTGACTTATGCTCAGGTCTTTTACTGTTATTGACCCTCATCTTGTGAACCTCATCCGTGAAAATCCCTGGTACATAAAGATGACGCCCGAGGAGATACTCGGAAAATTTGTGAGCGGGCGCATGATGGTTAAGGAGGCAAGGTATGTTGATGATGCATTAAACGGCCTAATGCCCATCTACGAGCCGCAGCGCGTTGCGCTCAAGGCAACAAGCAGCAAGGAGGCGCTACCTAGCAAGGTGGCACAAGTAGAGGCTGCCGGGCTCAACGAGGATGAAATGGCGCTCATCATCAAGCGCTTCAAGACCGCTCTTAAAGGACGCAAGGAGTACCCCAACAAGAACAAAACAAGGGGAAAGCGCTCCTGCTTTAAGTGCGGTAAGACTGGTCACTTTATAGCAAATTGTCCTGATAATGCTAATGACCAGGAACAAGAAAAGAGCGGGAAGAAGGAGAAGAAAAAGAACTACAGGAAGACAAAGGGCAAAGCACACCTCGGAAAGGAATGGGACTCGGACTGCTCTTCTTCTGACTCCAACGACGAAGGACTCGCTGCCTCGGCCTTCAACAAGTCCTCTCTCTTCCCCAACGAACGACACACTTGCCTCATGGCCAAGGAGAAGAAGTTAAGTGTTCGTGATACCCCTAAATACACTACTTCTAGTGATGATGATTCTAGTGATGATGAAGTAGATTACTCAAGCTTATTCAAAGGTTTAGATAGAGCTAAAGTAGATAAAATCAATGAATTGATTGATGCCTTAAATGAAAAGAATAGACTCTTAGAAAAGCAAGAGGATATTTTGTATGAAGAGCATGATAAGTTTGTTAGTGTGCAAAAATCTCTTGCTTTAGAAACTAAAAGAAATGAAATGTTGTCCTCTGAATTGTCTGTGTGCCATGAATCAATCTCTACTTTAAAGATTTTGAATGATGATTTAAAAGCTAAGCTAGAGGTAGCTAATGAATCTAGTTCATGTGTAGAACATGTTGTAATTTGTAATAGATGTAAGGACTTTGATGTTAATGCTTGTAATGAACATCTTATTGCTATTACAAAATTGAAGGATGAAGTGGCAAGTCTTAATGCTCAACTTAAGACTTGCAAAATTGACTTTGATAAGTTAAAATTTGCTAGGGATGCCTACACCGTTGATAGACACCCCTCAATTAAGGATGGACTTGGCTTTCGAAAGGAAGCCAAGAAATTAACAAGTCAAAGGGCTTCCATTCTCGCCAAGGAAAAAGGGAAGGCCCCTATGGCTAATAGCAATCAAAGGAATCATGCTTTCATGTATAATAGGAAAATGGCTAGGCATTCCAATTATAATAGAAGTTATGATCATGATGTTTTTGATTCACATGCTATGTTTGCTTCAAGCTCTACTTTTGTGCTTGGTAGGAGTAGGCCTAGAAAAGGTAATGTTGTTCATCATGTACCTAGTAAAATGTGTAATGAACCTTCTACTATTTACCATGCTTGCAATACTTCTTTTGCAATCTTTTGTAAGAATGAAAAAGTAGTTGCTAGGAAGTTGGGGTCCAAATGCAAGGGAGATAAGACTTGTATTTGGGTCCCAAAGGCTATCGTGACTAACCTTGTAGGACCCAACAAGAGTTGGGTACCTAAAACCCAAGTGTAAATTGTCTTGCAGGTTTATGCATCCGAGGACTCAAGCTGGATTATCGACAGCGGATGCACAAACCACATGACGGGAGAGAAGAAGATGTTCACCTCCTACGTCAAGAACAAGGATTCCCAGGATACGATCATCATTGGAGATGGGAACCAAGGCAAGGTCAAAGGCTTGGGCAAGATAGCCATCACCGACGAGCACTCCATTTCAAACGTATTTCTAGTAGAGTCGCTTGGTTATAATCTCCTATCTGTAAGTCAATTGTGCCACAGGGGCTACAATTGTTTGTTTACAAATGTTGATGTTTCTGTCTTTAGAAGGAGTGATGGTTCATTAGCATTTAAGGGTGTATTAGACGGCAAACTCTACTTAGTTGATTTTTCGAAAGAGGAGGCCGATCTAGATGCGTGCTTAATAGCTAAGACTAGCATGGGCTGGCTGTGGCATCGCCGTCTAGCACATGTTGGGATGAAGAACCTTTACTAACTTCTAAAGGGAGAACATGTGTTAGGACTAACCAATGTCTGCTTCGAAAAAGATAGACCTTGTGCAGCTTGTCAGGCAGGAAAACAGGTGGGAAGCACTCATCACAACAAGAATGTGATGACAACATCAAGACCACTGGAGCTACTACATATGGACCTCTTCGGACCCGTCGCCTACCTTAGCATCGGGGGAAGTAAGTATGGTCTAGTAATTATTGATGATTTTTCCCGCTTCACTTGGGTGTTCTTTTTGTAGGATAAATCAGAAACCCAAGGGACCCTAAAGCGCTTTCTAAGGATGGCTCAAAACGAATTTGAGCTCAAGGTGAAAAAGATAAGAAGCGACAACGGGTCTGAGTTCAAGAATCTACAAGTGGAGGACTATCTTGAGGAGGAAGGCATCAAGCACGAGTTCTCCGCTCCCTACACACCACAACAAAATGGTGTGGTAGAGAGGAAGAACAGGATGCTTATCGACATGGCGAGGATGATGCTTGGTGAATTCAAGACGCTAGAGCGGTTTTGGTCGGAAGTTGTGAACACAGCTTGCCACGCCATAAACTGGCTTTACCTTAATCGCCTCCTCAAGAAGACCACGTATGAACTTCTTACCAGTTACAAACCCAACGTCTCATACTTTCGTGTATTTGGGAGCAAATGTTACATTCTAGTGAAGAAAGGTAGAAATTCTAAATTTGCTCCCAAGGCAGTAGAATGGTTTTTACTAGGGTATGACTCAAATACAAGGGCGTATAGAGTCTTCAACAAATCATCGGGTTTGGTTGAAGTCTCTAGCGATGTTGTATTTGATGAGACTAATGGCTCTCCAAGAGAGCGAGTTAATCTTGATGATGTAGATGAAGATGACGTTCCAACGGCCGCAATACGCACCATGGCGATTGGAGATGTGCGACCACAGGAACAACAAGAGTAAGATCAACCTTCTTCCTCAACGATAGTGCATCCCCCAACTCAAGATAATGAACAGGTTCCTCAAGAAGAGGCGCATGATCAAGGGGGAGCACAAGAAGAACCGGCTATGGAGGAAGAAGCACCACGGGCCCCTCCAACTCAAGTCCGAGCGACGATTCAAAGGAATCATCCTGTCGACCAGATTCTGGGTGATATAAGCAAGGGAGTAACTAGTCGCTCAAGACTAGCTAACTTTTGTGAGCATTACTCGTTTGTCTCTTCTATTGAGCCTTTTAGGGTAGAAGAGGCCTTGCAAGATCCGGACTGGGTGTTGGCCATGCAAGAAGAGCTCAACAACTTCAGGAGGAATGAAGTTTGGAGCCTGGTGCCACGTCCAAAGCAAAACATTGTGGGAACCAAGTGGGTGTTCCGCAACAAGCAAGACGAGCATGGGGTGGTGACACGAAACAAGGCTCGACTTGTGGCAAAAGGTTATGCCCAAGTTGCAGGTTTGGATTTTGAGGAGACTTTTGCTCTTGTGGCTAGGCTAGAGTCTATTCGCATTCTATTAGCATATGCCGCTCACCATTCTTTCAGGTTGTTTCAAATGGACGTGAAGAGCGCTTTCCCCAACGGGCCAATCAAGGAGGAGGTATATGTGGAACAACCCCCTGGCTTTGAGGATGACAGGTATCCCGACCACGTCTTTAAGCTCTCTAAGGCGCTCTATGGACTTAATCAAGCCCCAAGAGCATGGTATGAATGCCTTAGAGATTTCTTAATTGCTAATGCTTTCAAGGTTGGGAAAGACGATCCCACTCTTTTCACTAAGACTTGTGATGGTGACCTTTTTGTGTGCCAAATTTATGTCGATGACATAATATTTGGTTCTACTAATCAAAAGTCTTGTGAGGAGTTTAGCAGGGTGATGACTCAAAAGTTTGAGATGTCGATGATGGGCGAGTTGAACTACTTCCTTGGGTTCCAAGTGAAGCAACTCAAGGACGACACCTTCATCTCCCAAACGAAGTACACTCAAGACCTTCTCAAGTGGTTTGGGATGAAGGACGCCAAGCCCGCAAAGACAGCAATGGGAACTGACGAACATGTTGACCTCAACAAAGGAGGTAAGTCCGTTGATCAAAAGGCATACCGGTCTATGATAGGGTCATTACTTTATTTATATGGTAGTAGACCGGATATTATGCTCAGTGTATGCATGTGTGCTAGATATCAATCCGACCCCAAGGAATGTCACCTTGTGGCCGTTAAGCGAATTCTTAGATATTTAGTTGCTACGCCTTGCTTCGGGATCTGGTATCCAAAGGGGTCTACCTTTTACTTAATTGGATATTCAGACTCCGACTATGTCGGGTGCAAGGTTGATAGGAAGAGTACATCAGGGACATGCCAATTCCTAGGAAGGTCCCTAGTGTCTTGGAGTTCAAAGAAACAGACATCCGTTGCCCTATCCACCGCAGAGGCCGAGTATGTTGTCGTAGGACAGTGCTGTGCGCAACTACTTTGGATGAGACAAACCCTTCGGGACTTTGGCTACAATCTGAGCAAAGTCCCACTCCTATGTGACAATGAGAGTGCAATCCGCATGGCGGATAATCCTGTTGAACACTGCCGCACTAAGCACATAGACATCCGGCATCACTTCCTGAGAGACCACCAGCAAAAGGGGGATATCGAGGTGTACCACATTAACACCGATAACCAGCTAGCCGATATCTTCACAAAGCCTTTAGATGAGAAAAGGTTTTGCAAGTTGCATAGTGAGCTAAATGTCTTAGATTCGCGTAACTTGGATTGATCTGTAGCATACATGTGTTCTATGCCCTTTGATCATGTTACTTATACTTTTATGCAATTTGTTGCTTAATTGATGGTGCTCAAGTTGTGCAAGGGATCCCCGGACCTCACAAGTCCATGTGTGAATGATGCACATATTTAGGGGGAGAAGTGCTACAACTTGACCCTTTGAGACAAATCCTTGTGTTTGAGTTACTTGATGTAGTCTCAAAGGTGCATTGAAAGGGAAAGGTGAACTTGGACCATGCAAAGACTTCCACTGCACTCCGGTATTAGTGTACTCACCTCCAAGTTCATTCTTATGCTCTTATTGCCTTTTACTCTTAATTGACAATTTTTGGTGAGGCAATGGGGTTAAAGGGCCAAAAATGATCCCGTTTTGGTGCTTAATGCCAAAGGGGGAGAAATTAAGGCCAAAGCAAATAGATCAGCTACCACTTGAGAATTTTGAAAATAGTAGAGTTAGAATATTGATTTGACCAAAATGCTCTTATTGCGCAATTCTATCTCTTGTGGGGGAGAATTTATGATTATGAGAAAAAGGGGAGTTTTTGGCACTCGATCAATTTTTCCATTGGAATATCTCTCTTTATGCCTAAACAAGTGTGTTTGACTTAGAGATAGGAAAATGAATTTGATTTGCAAAAACAAACCAAGTGGTGGCAAAGAATGATCCAAACATGCCAGATTAGAGTCAAAAGAAATTTGGTTCTCTTTTGCATTGATATTGCACTTGTTTTGGTTGCTTTGTGAAGTGTTGGCATAAATCACCAAAAAGGGGGAGATTGAAAGGGAAATGTGCCCTTGGGCCATTTCTATAATGTTTTGGTGATTAAGTGTCCAACACATATTAAGTGAGTTGATTATGTGCCAAACAAGCAAGAAGTGCAAATCATGTAACAAGGTATGTTTCTAGACTTAGTACATTGTTTTGAGTACTAACATATTTTGTCTAAGTGCTAGAAACAGGAGAAAAGGAATTGGAAAAGAGTTGGCTCCTGCTCGGTCTGGGTGCACCGGACAGTGTCCGGTGCGCCAGGCGAGTCCATGGTGAACTAGCCGCTCTCAGGACTTGAATGCGGCGTATGGCTATAATTCACCGGACTTTCTAGTGGTGCACCGGACTGTTTGGTGAGTCGTCCGCGGCGAAGTCGTCGCTCTCGGGAAAAGGATCAGCGGCGTACGGCTAAAATTCACCGGACTGTCTGGTGGTGCACCGGACTGTCCGGTGAACCAACGGTCGACTGCGCAACGGTCGGACGTGCAATCCGCGGGCGAGGCGTGGCAGCGCCAACGGTCGGCAGGGGGCACCGGACAGTGTCCGGTGCGCCAACTGTCACGAATCTGCAACGGTCGTCTGCGCTAGAATAGGAAGGAGATCCGCACCGGACATGCTACAATGACTATCCGGTGTGAATCTCCTTCCTATTCTAGCGCCATTGTCGCGAGATCCATTATCGCTGGTGGACTATTTCTCCCCCACCTATTTAGAAGATTGCGGCCGAAGCCTCTCCTTTTTACTCCTCCCTTCTTTCCACTTCCGCCACCATAGAAACACCCTGGGTGTTCACCAGAGTGGTGACCACGTGGAAGAGAAAGGAGGAGCGCCACAGGCAGTGGTATTGCACCGTCACATCGGTGGGGGCGCGTACCTTAGAAGCATCGCTAGCTCGAGCTGAACGTGTCCATGGCAGTGGTGGACTTTGACAGTGGAGGTTGAAGCATGAATTGCTCGCCGGCGATCGACTTGTGTCCCTGTCCGCTCCGCGCCTGGGTCCGTGTGCACATCATCTCGATTCCCAATATGAATTCCTTCCATAGTTTCACTTTGAGCCCTGCTTTGTTTAGATGTGTTCCACGTAGGGAATCATGCACCGTATTAGCGTCGGGCCAGCACCGACGATGTTCCGCCGTGTGGGGGGGGGGGGGGTGGCGCCGCCGCCGTTCCAACCGAGAGGGGGAGGAAGAAATGTGTACGCCATAGATCAACGAATGTGCGGCTGAGTTTGACTTGCAGTCCGTAAGGGGGGTTATTGGATCATCGCGACCGTTGGTAGCTAGGTCAACAGTCTAGATCATAACGTGACTTACCCCTTCACCGCGTTCGATCTGGGCCATCGATCTGGATCGGGCGGATAAGATCGGATTTAGGGCAATAATTATCTCCATCGTTGGATTTCAATCTTGCGATTCAGGTTGTCTGCTGACTCATACGTGGCAGGATCTAATCTCTGCCGCAAGACTTGGATCTGACGGTCCATAACTAGGGATACCCCTTCCGTGTGTAAACTTTGCACAAGAACCCCTGAGGATTTTAGTTGTCAACCCGCAGTACATCTCTAGGTTGCTTGAGTCTGAGTAAATCTTGCAGGTTAGCCCTTGACCTTTCCAGTATTTGTCGCGCAATCTAGAGAACCGAGAAAATAGAAAATTGATTATAGGAATTGATTTTCAATACAAAAAATAATTACAGAAACTTGTATAAATCATATTTAATTCATTTTAACTCCAAATTGATCCATTCCAGTTGCAATAATTTTTTTAATATTGTTCATCACTTAGTACCTCTGTTTACCCATGAAACTTGAATTAAAATTATTCACTTGAATTACTCTATTCTAGGTACTAAATAACTTCAGAAATTTATAACTAAATAACCGTAACTCCGAATTTATGATTCTTGTTCCTACGATCTCGTACAATGCATAGAATATTATCGTGCATTTTGTTCTGTTGTTTGGTGTGATGTTAATTTTTCTATACCATGTTTGTATTGTTGCGAGTAGACGAGCAAGCCACAGAGGATCTAGGGGTTCAGCAGGTGGAGAATGCTGAGCAGGATCTTGTTGAAGGCAAGTTGTGCCCTTGATCACTTCTTTTTACCCAATCATGTTCTTATTAATCATAATGATCTACATAGGTTAATTTTGATGGGATCCAATTGGTTACCCTAGTTTGGCTATCTTTATACCTTGTTTTACCACTTAATTTTTGGGTAGTACCTGCTATTGCTTTATGTGGTTTTGGGTATGGAGATACACATTATTCATGATCATACTTTTATTATCATTTTGTTATTTACTGTTCATGATAAGATCATTATGTTAATTGGAACATGGAGCGACCACCTGGGAAAACAGTGCTACCACAAGGGTGGTATGGGATGCCCTTGGCTGACAAACTAGGAAAGCTAGTGGAGGACTACCTTACCCGATAGGGGCAAGGGCAGTAGGGGAGTGGTCAGTGTAGGGAGGTCCTTGGGTTGATTTTGCTGCGATGGTGGTCAGGCGAGGGATCCCTGCACTAGAGCTTTCTAGAAACTGTAGCGGGTTTTCTGAAGCTAGTGGAACTTTGTAAAGGCCTTGTAGTGTTACCCTGCCTCGCTTACTTGGTAGAGGTGTATGGGAGTCACGATCTCTTGGCAGATGGGTAACATAACTTGTGGGTAAAGATGTGCAACCTCTATAGAGTGTAAACTAGTATACTAGTCGTGCTCACGATCATGAGCGGCTCGGACCCTCACATTATTAATTTATGGAATTAAATTCAATTTTTCATTTGCATCGCATTGGGATTTATTATTATTTTGTGAGCTCACTCTTGCGATATAACCCCCCAGGTGAAGAGCAGGTGGTCCAAGATGAGTCGCCCTACAATGAAGCATACAAGTTGATCTAGATAGCGTCTCCTAGTCAGCTTTGTGGCGCAAGGGAATAATATTTAGTTCGCTTTATTTTTATCATTTATTTTTGTAAGACTTCCGCTATGTAATAATGACATTTATGTTATATGTGATATTTATCTCTATACACTTTGTCATCATATGTGATGTTCTTCCTTGGCGCACATATGAGACGCATCCAGCTTTATTTCTTTAAATCCGGGTGTAACAGCTTTGTAGTCACATGCTCATATAATTTTCACCAATGATAACTCAAAGTGGAAAATTTAATGGATTAATAAAATAGTTATGATTTAGACATTATTTATAAGTATAGTTGTGTGATATGTGAATGTTTATGTAATGGTGAATGTTACCCATGTAATGGTGTATGTTTATTTATTTGGCGTATGTATTCTTTTGTATGTACGATAAGCGAATTGATGTTAGAAGTTGACTGTAAGGTAGATGAACCAAACTCGTTTGAGGACGACCCACAGGACACGTTCGAGCAAGGCAAGTGGATTCTCCCTCTGTATTTCTATTTATACCTAAATAATGCATATAATAATGTTTACTTTTCAAATATTGCATAATTTGATGGGATTTGCCTAAATACGATTTCCTATAATTATCAACCATATTCCTTGATTTACCCTAGAATAAATGCTATGCTTAGCTATTTTTGCTATTGCTCAACTTGATAATTATGATGTCACTCATTATTGATACTAATGTTCCACAAATGAAGTTTTTATTAAGATGTTAACCCGATGGTTAAACAAGAACATTTTGTAATAAATGGAACATGGAGTGACCACCCAGGATAACAGTGCAACCACGAGTGCTATAATAGCTCTGACTTTGATAATTAGCTCTATAGACTTAGTGCTTAGCATCCCTACCTGAAAGATGGGCAAGAGGGGGCGACAATGGTTTGGTGGCAGCTCATGTTAACATGGGTGGTAGTCTTGGCTAAGTTACCTCACCCAGAGGGCCATCAATACTGACGTGGAAACCTTAGCGGGTGGCTTTGTACTACGGATATTTTGTGAAAGCCTCATAGTGGATCCCTAGCCATTCACATAGGAAGTGTTTATGGGTCCGATCAACCTAGGCTAGATGGGATACACGACATGTGGGTAAAGTTGTACCACCTCTGCAGAGTGTAAAACTGATATGTCAGCCGTGCTCACGGTTAAGAGCAACCTGTACCCTCACATGATAAATGAATTGAAGGATATAAAGTAAATTGTGATATGATGATCCACAAGTGGTTTGCTTAAGTGATTTCACTTAAGAGTTTTGAGATACAATCATGTACTTATGTTTAGCTGGGAATTTTGGGATACACTTACAACTAGTAAGTCAGGTGTTGCTAATAAAATATTGACCAACTAAAAGGCTTACCGCTTATCCATAGCCTACCTTGTTAAACTTTGCATTACTTCCCCCACTTGCTGAGCCCTGACCATAAGTAAGCTCACCCTTGCTAATATTTTGATCAGAGGGTGATGATGAAGACATTGTAGATGACGTTGATGAATATTGAGTCTAACGATGCGCCAGTCACCTTCCTGTGGAAAAGTGTCCATGTTTAATTCCGCCATACTTTGATAATGATACTTGTTAAGATACTATGATCTAGATGATGTAATAAAGTTACTCTACTCTCTTTACGCCTTTATTGCATTGTATTTTGATATATTACACTTGTGACGTCAACATATGTGTGGAAAAATGGATCCTGGCACACATATGCTATGCATTCAGTTTTGCCCCCAAAACCGGGTGTAACGCTGCCCTGGAAGCCGAAGAGTACACCAGAAATGTTCATCTTTAAACTTGTATTACTGAAGCTTTATTTATGAACCCTCTTAGATAGTTATCGTGTTTCCTTGGTTTCTTTCTCTGTAGAACAAGGAGTTGAAAAAGATGAAGAAAGCAAAGAACGACTTTGGAGCTTTTTCACCTTTACTTGGTGATAAAACTTTTAGCTTTGCATTCCCTTGGAACAACTTTGGAGCTTTTTCATCTTTACTTGGTGATAAAACTTTTAGCTCTGCATTCTCTTAGGAATGACTTTGGAGCTTTTTGACCTTTACTTGGTGATAAAACTTTTAGCTCTGCATTCCCTTAGGAACTACTTCAAAGCTTTTTCACCTTTACTTGGTGATAAAACTTTACCTTCATACTGGGCTCTTGAAAGTCAAACCCTTCTTCAATCTTGATTCTCTGCATTCGAGGATACTGCTTCGACATGATTGCTTTTTTGGGGAAATGTACCTTTATTGATTTTAGGAACGCTTTTGTACAAATGTTATCTCTTCAGTCCCATTAAAAAACCTTATCCCCTCTTGTAAGGAAAAAGGGTACATGATCATGAAATTAGACGTGATATCTTCGAAGCTCATCAGCATTCCATGACCTTGGAATGTCGTTTCCTTTCACGTCCTTCAATCTGAATGAGCCTAGTCTATTCGAAGTTGAGGCCAGAAAGGGGCCTTTCCACTTCACTTGTAGTTTTCCTGCTGTATCTAGGTTAGCCACCCTTCGGAGCACAAGATGTACTGGTGTTATGCTCTTGAGCCTCACTTTCCTGTCTCACCATCTTATGGTTTCTGCTTGATATTTCCTTATATGCTCTTTAAGCCTTGACTCTTCTATTGCATCCTTTGTAACTTTCTCGTTGTCCTGCTCTTGAGCCAAAGCTATGACTCTTACTGATCCCAACTTGATTTTTTCAGGGGTAACTGCTTCGTCCCTAAAAAGGAGCTTGAATGGTGTGAAACTAGAAGATCTTGATACTAATGTGTTATGATTCCACACAACTTTGATGAGTTCTTCTATCCATTTACCCTTCGGCAATCCAACCAGCGACTTTGTGATTCCTAGCAAGATTATGACATTTGCTCTTTCCACGAGTCTGTTGGACTCTAGATGTCTAACCAAAGAAAAATGAATATTAGTTTCCACCTAAGTGCAGAATGTTCTAAATGTTTCCGCGTCAAATTGGGTGCCATTATCAATAGTGATGGACCTTAGAACTCCAAAGCGGAATATAATGTTTTGCCAAAAAAATTTTGAATAGTCGTCGAAGTTATTGTTGCCAAGGCTTTTGCTTCGATCCATTTTGATAAATATTCCACTGCTACCACTGTGTACTCCAAGTTCCCGTGGGCAGCTAGCATTGGGCCAATTATGTCTATTTCCTACCTTTGCAAGGGCCATGTTGTTTGTATCAACTGAGTCATAGATGAAGGTTGTTTTTGATCCCTTGCACACCTCTGACAATTGTCGCATTTATGTACAAAATCTGTTGTATCCGAAGCTACCTTCGACCAGTAAAATTCTTGATGGAAGATTTTCCCTAAAAGGGCCCTAGGGCCAATGTGTGATCCACATATTGTAGCATGAATTTCTCTTATCAGCTCCTGACCTTCGTCTCTAGAAATACATTTTAGCAAGGGTGAACAGACTCCTTATTTGTACAATTCCCATTCTATAATTTTGTACAGCCTTGTCCTTGCTTGCATTCTTTTGATGTACACTTCGTCATCGGCCAAATGATTTCCCCGAAGGAAGGTTAAAATCTTTGTCCTCCAGTCTTCACTGTGTGTAGAGGACACTGTTAAGATAGCCCTTTCCATCAATTCGACCAAAGGTGCTTTCAATATTGCAAAGAATACTTCGGGGGGGTAGAGGGAGCCCTTGAGCGACAGACTTGGCTAGCTACTCGGCATGCTCATTATCCAGCGTCAGGATATTCTTTACTGAAAATCCTTCAAAGGAAGCCTCCATTCTTTGGACCGTATCAAGGTCCTTTTCTAAATTTGAATTCTTTGCCTTTCTAGATTTGTCCACTTGACCTTTGATAACTTAAGAATTAGATTTCAAGATTGCTCTTCAAAATCCCATTGCTTTTAACTTTCTCAGACCCAACAACAAAGCTTTGTACTCTGCTATATTATTTGTACATTGGAATTGCAGCTTGGCAGCATACGATGTCTTCACTTTAGATGGCGAAATAATAATGGCTGCAACACTAACCCTGAAGGACCCCCATGAGCCATCACAAAAAATTGTCCATACAGCTTCGTCTGAATGGGTTGCTTCGTCCTATGGGCCCGGAGTCCAATCAGAATAAAATTTGCTAATGCTTGAGGCTGAATGGAGCGCCTATGAACGAAATCAATGATGAACTCGTTGAGTTTTGTTGCCCAGTTTGCAATTCGGCTCGAAGCTTCTCTGTTTCTTATAATATCCTTGAGTGGTTGTGATGACAACACAATAATGTTGTAGGATTGGAAATAATGCCGAAGCTTTCTTGAAGCCATCAGGACTGCATAAAGGACCTTCTCCATTGTAACACCCTAAAATCCTATTTTGGGACTTATAAAAGTTTTCCAAGAAGAATAAGTATCAAGATGACTTTTAATAAGAATTTCTTACTTTTGAAGTTGTTCTTCTTTCCTGAAACAAACAAATGGTAGTATTAAACTATTAGTAAAAAAATCTTTGAAACTAAGATCTAAGTTGAAACTCAGAGAATAGATAGATAAGAAGACTTTCAATTTATCTATGAAAATGGATTCTTCCCCCTCGTGAAATTATGTGATTAGAAAACCATCTTTATAATATGAGTTTTAAAGTAATTCTTGATAGATACTACTTTTCTTAAAGAAAATAATGAATGGATATCCCTTTTGAGTTTTAATTTTTATGTTATTTTCATCACACATCCAAAATAATATTTTCTTATAAAAAGAGAAGTAATATGGGCATGTGTGTTTTATGTTTGAATCATTTGCTCTAATAGATGAATAAAAATAAATAATATAAATTGCATCCCATGCTGGATATCTGTTGTGCATTTAGTTTAGGTTTGAATTTGAAATTGAATTTAAATACCAAATTGAAAACTGGAAATAAAAAAGAAAAGGAAAACAGGAAAGGGAAGAAGTCGCTTGGGCTGAAACCATGCAACCGACCCACTTTGACCTAGATTCATCGTGGCCCATTTACCCCACCGCACAAGCTTTTCTTTTCCCAACTTCTTCCAAGTGTCGCTTACATGCGGGCCAGTCTCGTTAGCTCCCTCTGCTTGCTTGAGTGTGAAAAAAACAACCGACCCGAGGCGGCCGCAACAAACCTAACTAGGATTCCCTATGGCCATTGGAACAACCCCCTCTCGTCCGTCTCAGGGGGGAATAAATACTCACATGCTATCCTCCCCTCATCCACCTAGAGCTACACCGAGGAAACTATCGTGTGACAGAGGGCAAGATGGAGGGAGAAGTCGCTGCTACCGATTTGCGACTACAACAATGTGCTGCCCATAGGGGCGGGTCAAGGTGAGTCGTCGGCAAGCACTATGTGTTTGAGGCTTTGCTGGAGGATATATGTGACCAGAATATGGGCAATCGCTTGCCGGACTTGGGAGCCATCGCGGAGCCGCCCTATACCGTGGGCCAACTTCACCACAACACAATTGCGGTGAGCTTCATCCCTGTTGATTTGCTATACTCCGTGCATTGTTTAGAACTAATCCATTTGAGAGATGAGGCACAAGAGCGTTAGTCGAGGGGCTCACCGGGCTGCACCACCATGAAGTAGAATAGTGTCACCGACTGGTGACCGTCGAGGGAGATGGACAATAGAGTCGTTGGTTTGTGGATGTCCGGACCGGATTAGAACTTTGTACCAGTTCAACTTGAATTGATCTCGATCGCAGATCAATGTGTGGGTGGGCGAGGATAGATCAGGAATATTTCAAATCCCGAGCGTTGATACATGATCGTACGACCAGGGCTTCATACCAGTTCGTATTAGCAAGGATTTAATCCAAGCCATCAATTTTGATCGAACGGCCAGGGTGCGTGGATACCCCTTCAGCCGACAATCTTCATAAAGAGCCCCTGCTCTTTCATTAAATAAACACGTCGTCCGATTATAGTTGTAAAGAATATAATTTAGGTCCTAATATTTACATATTAGCCCTTGACTTCTTTAGAACCTTACACCGCCATCCACAAATTTCAAAATAAATACAAAATTGAAGCTAAAATGAATTTTTAGTATACAAACAATTCCAGAAATCATAGAAAATTCATATCTTGTCCATTTTTACTTTGATTTGGTCCGTTCCAGTTGTGGTAGCTTCGTAACTAAATTGCCGACGTATTAACAACAACATTTGTATTGTACCACATGCTTTATAATTTGGTATTTGTTTAACCTATGTTTAGTAGAATAATCTTGTTAATCAAAGATAATCTATCTATAATTATAATTTGACTAAAAAGGTTATCTCTAAATTAAAGTTATAACTTAGATTAAAGTTAAAATTAGTTATTTCTTTAGAGTATCTTTATTACATGAATTATAATCAATATAGAATATAGTTTAATACTTAACCACATAGAACTTTCGAAAAATATATCTTTTTAATCGTAACTCCGGTTTTAGTGGTTCTTGAACCTATGATCTCATGGTGACACGTAGAATATTCTTACGTAGTTTGTTCTTATGCTTTGGTGTAACGTTACCATATCCATTATTTGCTTGATTGTATGTATTGCTACGCATAGAAGCAAGGTCACGAAGAACCTGAAGACCAAATTGGATAAGTATCTGGAGTTGCACCAAAAAGGCAAGTTGTGCCCTTGATCACTCATCTTTACCTAATAATGTTCATGTTAATCATTGTGACATGCTTAGTTTAATTTGACGGGACCTAATAGGTTACCTAGTTTTGTTTACCCCACACATTGCAAACAAATGAATTATTGGGTAGATTGGCTATGCTCTACCTGGTTTTTGGGAAGTAATGTTATATGACATATGACCATGCTTTATCATTGTAACTTCATTATATTATTCATGATAAGATCATTTTTGTTAATCGGAACATGGAGAACCACCCGGGAAAATAGTGCTACCACAAGGGTGGTATGAGATGCCCTTGGCTGACTAATTAGGAAAGCTAGTGGAGGACTACCTTACCCGAAAGGGGCACTCTTGTTATACTCACACTAGGTCAAGAACAGGTACTGCTAAGATGAGGAGTATGAAGGATGCTACGATGAGTTCAGAGAGGTCTAGGCCATTGTCTCCCAGTCAACTATGGTTGCAGAGGATCGTTGTCGTCATATAATGTAATTATTTAGCTATTTTGTACAGAACCCCTATTATATAATAAAGACGTGACATTGATTTTTGTATCATGAGTCATCATATGTGTGAGACTTTATCCTAGCACACATTTGAGATGCACCTAGATTTGCCCTTGAATCCAGGTGCGACAGTTATGAAGTTGGTCTTTAGCTCATTGTTGGGGGTATGCTTCGTTGCTGAAGATACTGTAAGAAGAAACACCTTCGACAGATCCTCTCAAAAGCAGCGCTGAAGCTACCATCCATGAAGCTTCAGCACAGTGACATTTCTCAAGACAAAGGATCACACCGACTTAAAGATGAAATGACCGATTAGTCCATGAGAGCCTATGTCATAATTGTAATCTTTTGTAAAGGACATGAATGTAATATCTCACAGGCTGTGCCATGTGCAAATAAATAGATGAACAGTACCCCCGTACTGTTCACGCTGACTTGTATTTGCTCGCGCGTCACGCTTGGACTTTTGCCTTCTATCAAGCCGAAGGTATAAATGTAATTCAATATTGTTCACGTTTGTTTATGATGATATAATTTAAAGATATCAATGATGCCATATGATTATTTATGTTATTTCTCATATTTCATATGCTTCTTCCTTCATTAATATGTATTGAAATGTCGAAGGTATGTCCTTCATGCTCTTCGTCTGAAGATCATTATATCTTAAGGGATATAATGCTTCGAAGGACGAAGGGTACTAACCATTAACCATTTCATGTTGCCTTGTTCTTAACTCATAGCATTTGAGAACAAGTCCCCAACATTGGCGCCCACCTCCGGTGAACTCACTTCCACTGATTGAGCTGATGGCTTCGTCCAACAAGCAAGCTGAAGCTGCTTCGGCTACAAAGCTGGTGCTCCCGATAACAGGCGGTTCATGTTCAGAGCCAGCCAATAAGAAGCAGAAGAAGGAGGCTCAAAGAAGAGTACAACATGTTGGGGTGCAGGGACCCTTCATCAAGACAAAATGGTCCCACATCCCAATCACCTTCTCCCAGGAGGACCTTCAGCTCAAGGATTATCCTCATAATGATGCTATGGTCATATCTTGTGTCATCAAGGGATTTCTGGTCCATAATGTTTTGGTTGATACAGGCAGTGCAGCTGACATCATATTTGCTAAGGCCTTCAGACAGATGCAAGAGCCAGAGGACAAGATTCATGATGCTACACACCCTCTTTGTGGCTTCGGAGAAAGGCAGATTGTAGCACTAGGAAAGATCACAATGCCAGTGACCTTCGGATTTATCCACAATACAAGGACTGAGCAGGTTGTATTTGATATTGTTGACATGGAATATCCCTACAATGCAATCATTGGTCGAGGGACACTTAATGCTTTCGAAGCAATTCTTCATGCAGCATATCTATGCATGAAGATACCTTCGGAGCAAGGGCCTATTGCTATTCATGGAAGTCAGGAAGCTACCAGAAAGGCTGAGGGAAATTGGACAGACTCAAAAGTCATCCACAATATAGATGGAGCTGAAGCTTGTGAGCAATACAAGTACAGAAGAGAGAAGGCCGCTTCGGCTGATCAGCCGAAGCCCATGCTTCTGTGTGAAGACATAGCAGAGCAGAAGGTACTGCTGGGGTCTCAATTATCTGAAGAGCAGGAAAAAACTTTGATAAGGTTTTTATTCAACAACAAAGATGTTTTTGCATGGTCAGCCAATGATCTCTGTGGTGTCAACAGGGATGTCATTGAACATTCACTCAATGTCGATCCATCCTTCAGGCCCAGAAAGCAAAGGCTTCGGAAAATGTCTGATGATAAAGCCGAAGGTGCTCGGAATGAAGTAAAAAGACTTCTCAGTGCTGGTGTCATCAGAGAAGTAAAATACCCAGAGTGGCTAGCCAATACTGTTATGGTGAAGAAGGCCAATGGCAAATGGAGAATGTGTATTGATTTCACGGATCTCAACAAGGCTTGTCCGAAGGACGAATTCCCATTACCAAGGATAGACTCTCTTGTGGATGCAGCAGCTTCGTCAGAACTTATGAGTCTTCTAGATTGCTACTCAGGATATCATCAAATATGGATGAAGAAGGAGGATGAGCCGAAGACTAGCTTCATAACTCCCAGTGGAACCTATTGCTATCTTCGGATGCCTGAGGGGCTCAAAAATGCTGGAGGCAGTTTCAGCAGGATGACGGCTAAGGTCCTTCATTCCCAAATAGGCAGAAATGTGCTAACATATGTTGATGATATCATAGTAAAAAGCACGAAGCAAGAAAATCATATCACTGATCTACAAGAAACATTTGCTAATTTCAGACAAGCTGGCCTGAAATTAAATCCTGAAAAGTGTGTCTTTGGAGTGAAGAAGGGCAAGTTCCTTGGCTGTCTGGTTTCAACGAAGGGGATTGAAGCTAACCCAAGCAAGATCGAAGCTATCCTTCGAATGGAACCACCGAGCACAAAGAAGGGGGCCCAACGGTTGGCAGGAAGATTGGCTTCATTGAATAGATTTATATCTAGATCAGTAGAAAGAAACTTGCCATTCTTTGAAATACTAAAATCAGCCGAAGTCTTTTAGTGGGGCCCAGCTCAACAGAAAGCCTTTGAAGAGCTGAAGCAATACTTGATTGATATCACAACATTAACTCCACCTGCGCCAGGGGCTCAATTACTATTGTATGTGGCAGCTTCACACTCTGCAGTAAGTGCGGCGCTTGTGCTAGAAAAATTCGATGGACAAATCAAAAAGCAAGCCCCAGTATACTTTGTCTCCGAAGTTCTAAGCTTATCAAAGAAAAATTATATAGAATTGGAGAAGGTGTTGTATGCTGTCTTAATGGCCTCCAGGAAGCTTCGGCATTATTTTCAAGCATTCCATATAATTGTTCTTCGTCACAGCCTCTGAAGGACATCATGAGGAACAGAGAAGCTACTGGAAGGATTGGAAAGTGGGCTGCGAAACTCAACGAATTCAGCATTGATTATGTGCATAGATCCTTGATTCAGTCCCAGGCGCAAGCAGACTTCATCGCTGACTGAACGCTAGGGGCTCAGGAAGAAGAAGCAAATAAAGATGTCGAAGCATGGACGGTGTTCTGTGAAGGTTCTTGGGGAACCTTCAGGGCAGGTGCGGCTGCTGTCTTAGTTGCACCTTCCAAAGTCAGAACATGCTATGCAATAAAGCTTGACTTTAGTTGCACAAATAATATTGCTGAATACGAAGCTTTGCTTTTGGGGCTTCGGAAGTTAAAGGCAATGGGGATAAGAAGGGCGGTCCTTAAAACCGATTCCCAAGTTATTTCTGGACATGTCGACAAGAGTTGCAAAGCAAGAGATCCGAAGCTTGAGAAATACCTGGATACAGTTCGAAGGCTTGAGGCTTCATTCGAAGGGTTTTCTGTTAAGAATATTCCGCGAGGAGAAAATGAGCACGCTGATCTGCTAGCCAAGTCAGCGGCACAGGGGCTGCCTCTACCTTTGGAAGTGTTTTTTGAAACAATAAGAGCGCCTTCAGTGGAACTTCTCGAAAGAGCAGTGCTCACTATATCTCCTGTTCATAGTGAAGATTGGAGGACTGAGATTATATCTTTCCTCCAAGGTAATTGCCTTTTAGACGATGAAGCTTATAATAAGAGAATGGAGGCAAGAAGAAGACCATATATAATAATAGAAGGGGAGTTATACAAGCATGGAGTTTGCTCTCCACTTCTTAATTGTTTATCCAGAGCCGAAGGTATAGAGCTGATGAAGGAGATACATGCAGGTTTGTGTGGATCTCACATTGGGTCTAGGCCTTTGCTGGGAAAAGTTTTTTGACAGGGATTTTATTGGCCGAAGGCAGCTTCGAATGCAGCAGAGCTAGTCCAAAAGTGTGAAGGCTGTCAAAAATGTGCAAGAAACCAGAAGCAGTCTTCGTCTCTAACTCAATTAATACAGCCCACTTGGCCGTTGCGAAGATGGGGCCTTGATTTGCTAGGCCCACTTCCACCAGCACAAGACAATTTAAAATATGTTGTGGTGGCGGTAGAATATTTTTCCAAGTGGATTGAGGCGAAGCCTTTGGCCACAATAACTTCGGTCACAGTCCAGAAGTTTTTCTGGCAAAACATTGTTTGTCGTTTCGGTGTACCGAAGGCTATCACTGTAGACAATGGCACACAGTTTGATGCTGAAGCTTTCAAGGAATTCTGTGATCGAATTGGCACGAAGATCCATTTTGCATCAGTCAGACATCCAGAGTCAAATGGACTTGTTGAAAGGGCAAATGGTATCATAATGACGGGAATAATGAAGTTAATCTTCAATCAGCCCAGAGGAAAATGGCCAGATGAGTTGATTAAAGTGGTGTGGAGCCACAACACAACAATATCAAGGTCAACAGGTTTTACACCATTCAAGTTATTGTTTGGTGACGAAGCAATAACTCCGGAAGAAGCTAAAGCAGGGTCAATTAGAATAGCAGCTTCGACAGAGGATGAAGCTAATTATTCTGTGGCAAAAGATGCTATAGAAGGGACTAGGCTTCAGGCTGTGGAGAATATCAATAAATACCAAGCCGAAATAATAAAATGGCGTGACAGAAAGGTCCGGCTAAAAAACATTAAGCTAGGTCATCTGGTGCTTCGGAGAGTGGCCAATCCAGACACAGTAGGCAAGTTACAACTGAAATGGGAAGGACTCTTCTCGTGGTATCTTCATCAAGACCTGGTTCTTACAGATTGAAGGATATGGACGGCAACGACATTCCTAGATCTTGGAATGCGGGCGAGCTTCGGCGATACTATGTGTAACTTGATGTAATCTTTTTCATTTTTCCTATGGTACCCTTTTCCTTTCCAAAGGGGGAGAAAGGTTTTTAATGGGGCCAAATTTGTAATCTTTCTTTTCTTATTTAGCTCCATGAGAGCAAAATCCACCAAATATGTAAATGTAAAATCTGAGCATGCACCTTCGAGTGCAGAGAAAAAGAAAAAATAGAGAGAAGCTCGAAAGTCGTCCCTAAGGGGATGCAGAGCATGACGAAGCTACAAAAAGTCGTTCCTAAGGGAGCGCAGCGTAAGTTTTTTGCTCAAAAGTCGTTCCTAAGGGAATGCAGAGCCAAATACCGCCGAAATATAAGGTGAAGCGCGAAAAGTCAACGCGAATACCGCCGAAATAGAAGGCGAAGAATTTCAAAAGACGTTCCTAAGGGGATGCAGAACTTACACCAAAAAATAAGCGGTGCAGCCGAAAAATAAATGGCAAAGAGATTTCAATTATTCCTAAGGGAATGAAGGTTGTGGATGAAGCTTCGGATGTGTGTGTTTGGGCATTCATTTGCACGAAACATTACATCATACATTGCATTCATAAACATTCATTTAGACATACATAGGATCATCATCATCATATCATACAGATACAGACAGTTGCTTCGGGTCTAAGCATATAGCTTCAAGAAGCAGATTTGTGCTTTGTTGTGTACGAAAAGAAGGGAAAGTGTTTTTCGCCTTCGGCTCAAAAATACAGGTTTCGACCACATCAAAGCATTTCATACATCGATGGAAAGGTAAAAATATATTACAAGGTATGGACAAATTTACAGAGTACAATCTGATTCTTAAGTTACAATATTCTTTACAAGGGTTAATACAAAAGTTTCCTTAGAATTTTTTTCCACAGCTAGGTACTCTAGCTTCGTCTTCATCTGCTGAGCTTCGGATTGCTAGCTAAGCTTCGGCTCTGTGTTCTTCGGCTTTGTCATCCTGTACATATCAAAGCATTATAAGGAAAATTCAAGTTTCAAGGAAAAGGTAAGCACAAGGTATGATTTTATTACCGGCTTGAGATGACTCCGGGCTTCATCACCAGCTAGGCTTCGCCCACCCTTCGTCCATATTTGCTTTATGAATCTGTTTCCTATGCTTCGAGCTAGACTAGGGATATCAATCAGATCTGCTGGTGATAAGCTGAAGTTTGGTCTATTAACAATTTTTTCATGCGTGCAACCAGACTTCATGAAGGCAACAGCTGTGCCCTGAGAAGCTAGCAGTGCACAGAAATCACTGTGTCCTGCTATAACCTCATCAAGAGCATCAACTTCGCCCTCAATGTGTTCGAAGGTTCCTGGCAGGTCTTCAACCGAAGGACTAAATTTCTCAGAGCTGGCTCCAACTAAGTTGAAGATCTGCCTTAGCCGCTGCACGCATCGGTTGCTGAACTCTAGACATTTATCTTGAAGCTCTTTCAATGATTTTTTGCAAATTTGAACTTTTTTCAACCTCAGCCGCAAACTTTGTATCAAATTTCTGTTTTTCTTGTTCGAAACTCTCTGATTTTGAGAGAAGCTCTTTATCCAACTTTGCAATTTTGGCTTCAGCTTCTGCTAGTAAACCTTCCATTGTCTGAAGTTCAAAATCTTTCTTTTCAAGAGCAGCTGTTTGATCTTTTATTTTGCTTTCTAACCCTTCAATTATAACTTCGTGCTTTTTATCTTCAAGGTCCTGTTGCATCCTCAAAGCTTTGCTTAATAACATACTCTGTACAGAAGCAACCTTTGTTAGAAAACACCTTCGTTGTTAAAAACAATAGAAAGCCCAAGAAAATTTTTTACCTTGAAATTGGAATAGAACAAACTACCAACGATATGCTGTTGTCAGTAGCGGCTGATATCGGCCTCTAGCTTCGGGAAACCAATACTCTTCGACAAAGTACCGATAACTTTTGCTCCGATTCGGTATCGGAGGCAACCTAGGCTTTCGTCGTCAATGCCACCGAAGAGTAGCGCTCCTGGCTGATACTCGTAGGAGATGGCATAGTCTCTCAATTCTTCTTTCTCAGCCTTTGTCAATTCTTGTCCAATCAAGTTTTGAAAGTTGAAATTTTCTCCTTCTGAAGTATCTTCGGCTATTTCCTTCTCTTTCCCAGGCACTGTGGCCATGGTCTCTTCGACGGCTGTAGCAGCTTCTTCTGCGGCCATGTCCAGAAGTAATTTATTAATATCAGAAAGTGTACTTTCTAAGTTTGCACCTTCGGTAGTTGCAGCTTCAGCAGGTGTAGCTTTGGTAGCTGCAGCGCTCTCAATAGCTAGTGCTTTTGGCGCCGAAGCTGGTGGTGGTGTTTCTTCAATGGCTTCTGTCACAGTAATAATTCTTCGTTTTTCGGCCCAGCAGACTTCTTCATTGCCGAGGGCTCCTCCTTCTTCTATAAAAGCTTCGTCAGATGCGGCCTCAATGGACTTAGCTTGATGGTCAAGGATTCAGTCATTACCTTTAGAATTTTTTCTACGTCGACAGCAGAAGGTGTTGAAGCAGTCTCTTCTTCCTTATCAGCTGCCTTCTGCTTCGGGGCTGTAGCTTTCCTTTTCTTTGGAGCGATTGCCCTCGGCTCAGGGCTCAATTTTCTCTTCTTTAGGTTTTCTTCATCTTCTTTTACCATTCTAGTAGCCTGTCTGCCCACAACACTGACACCTCTTTTTATTTTTTGCCCTTCGGCGCCCTTGCTCAATCGCTCATAGTCTGGATATTCAAAATTCAGGGCATCCATTACCCGATTTAATCTTCGCTTCGGTCGGGTGCCGAAGGCTGCAGTCATCAACTGATCTTCTTTTCTCGTGTAATTGCCCAAAATCTCGTTGCACATAACTTCAATTGTGTCCAACCATTCTTAGCAGGGTTCTTTGAAGTGTTTCTTGAACTTGAAATGATAGGGCAGCCGAACAAGTTCCTTCCTTTTCTTTTCCCCTTTGAGCTTCGGCATGTCCCATTCTTTCAAAGTTGGGAATACTCTATAAGCTAAGAATTCTTGCACCAAATCCCTAGTACCAATATGCTCCGAAACCACTCGAAATTCGCCCAAAGCAATTTGGCATGGTCCCCCCGGTGTCATGTCACACTGGGGCCTAGTTTCTTCGAAGATTAAGTCCAATAGACTATGAACCAGCTTCTCCTTTTTCTCATCAACCTTAACATAAAACCACTCAGCCTTCTAGCCGGTTGGCCATTTGGTACGATAGCTAATAACCGGAGACTTTGCATCTTTGCGATAAGCAAAATTGTAGCAGCCGAAGTTCTCGTGTAGCCCATCTTCTCTAGCTTTTGTCTGATAGTGAAGCTCATGTACCCGGCAGAAGCCTTCGGCAAGCGGTTCCACCCCCTGGCTTCGGAGAGCCCAAATATAGACACTAAGCCTAACAATGGCGTTAGCAGTCAGCTGATGAAGATAAATCCCAAAGCTCTCCAAAACATCTGCAATCATTTCATGCAAAGGAAATCTCAATCCTGCTTTAAAGAAGCTTTTAAAAACTACCACCTCATCCTTTTCTGGCTTTGGGGTGATCTCCTCTTCGCCAAAACGAATCAGCTTCTTCTTGGCTTCGCTGAAATAGCCTAGCTTTAACAACTTTGGCATATCGTCCTTGGTAACAGTAGACTTTCCAAACTCCAGGTGGCTGGGTTTAGATGGCAGGGCACTGTAACCTTCTTCAGTTTCACCTTCTTCAACATCATCCTGCTCAGCTTCGGCAGCAGGTGCACCTTCGTCAGAAACGTCCTCCGGCACTACCAGCCCTGATCGTCTCATTACTTCAGAAATCGGAGGAGTTTCAGCGGCTTCGGCTTCTTCCCCGTCATGTGTAACCCTGACAGTGGAGCGCACCCTTGCCATTTGATGATGAATTTCTTACAATTTTTGATGAAGACTTTAACTTTTTTTTGATTTTGCCGAAGCTCCCTTTTGTGACGAAGCAAAAGCAAAAGCGGTGCTTTGGTTGAGTGCAATGAACAAGCTTCGGCTATGGTCAAATTTTTGGTAGCAAAACAGTGCAATAGCAATGAATGTTGTGGTAACTTCACACCTACCCGTCTGTTTATATAGTGCCACAGGTGGGGAGGTGAATCGTCAAGTCTTCCGCATCGGATGAACAGTCGCCCGCACCCACTGAATGGTACGCCGCAGAACTTGAGAAGGTGAATCGCCAGGACGCGCGTGCCCGCCGCATGGTGGGACCATTTCGCGCTCGGAATATTTTAATCATTTCTCGGCAACGAGCTCAGGGAAGGTGTTTTTCGGACCTTCGGCTTTCCGAAGCCCAGGATACTTTTTCACGGATCAAGCTCGTTACGAAAAATGATCTAGCACCGCGAAGGGGCTACTGTTGGGGGTATGCTTCGTCGCCGACGATCCTGTAAGAAGAAACACCTTCGGCAGATCCTCTCAAAAGCAGCGCCGAAGCTACCATCCATGAAGCTTCGGCACAGTGACATTTCTCAAGACGAAGGATCGCATCGACTTAAAGATGAAATGACCGATTAGTCCATGAGAGCATGTATCATAATTGTAATCTTTTGTAAAGGACATGAATGTAATATCTCACAGGCTGCACCCTGATCCTATAAATAGATGAACAGTACCCCGTACTGTTCACGCTGACTTGTATTTGCTCGCGCGTCACGCTTGGACTTTTGCCTTCTGTCAAGCCGAAGGTATAAATGTAATTCAATATTTTTCACGTTTTTTATGATGATATAATTTAAAGATATCAATGACGCCATATGATTATTTATGTTATTTCTCATATTTCATATGCTTCTTCCTTCATTAATATGTATTGAAATGTCGAAGGTATGTCCTTCATGCTCTTCGTCTGAAGATCATTATATCTTAAGGGATACAATGCTTCGAAGGACGAAGGGTACTAACCATTAACCATTTCATGTTGCCTTGTTCTTAACTCATAGCATTTGAGAACAAGTCCCCAACACTCATCTTTCTTCTTCATCCATATGTGATGGTAACCTGAGTAGCAATTGAGTAAACTCATGAGCTACAAAGTTGCAGCTGCATCCACTGGTGAATCAATTCTTGGTAATAGGAACTCATCCTTTGGGCATTCTTTATTGAGATCTGTGAAATCATTACACATTCTCCATTTACCATTGGAATTCTTGACCACAGCTATGTTGGCCAACCACTGGGGGTATGCAACTTCCCTTATGACTGCAGCACTAAGCAATCTTTTTACTTCAGCCTTTGCACCTTCGTCCTTGTCTTCGAACATTTTATGGAACTTTTGCTTGAGTGGCCTGGTTATTGGATCCACATTTAGGGCATGTTCTATTAAGCTTCTGTCCACTCCACACAGGTCGTTTGCTGACTAGGCAAAGACATCCTTGTTGTGAAACAGAATCCTTCGAAGATTAGGCTCTGGCTTCGAAGTTAGCTGATTGCCAAAGAAAACTCTCTGCTTTGCAACATCATCATAGAGAGGCACCAGCTTCAGATGATCCACCGAAGATGCTTTTTCTTTTACTGGTTTCTCAGAATCCTAGATTTGCGCTTCATCTTCATCTATGCTATAAACAATCTTTGGCTGCCATAGACTGATATCACTCCTTGATTACAGGGTATCTTCATACAAAGGTAAGTTAAATGCAGAACTGCTTCGAACACATTGAGAGTTCCTTTTCTGATGACGACATTGTATGGGAATTCCATGTCAACAACCTCAAACATGATTTCATCTGTCCTTGTGTTGTTGGCATAGCCGAAGGTCATAGGCATAGTCAACTTTCCTAGTGCCATGACCTGCTGACATCTGAAGCCACAGAGAGGGAAAGCTGTATCTTGGAGCTTATCTTTGGGGTCTTGCATTTGCCTAAAAGCTTTGATAAACATGACATCTACAACACTGCCTGTGTCGACTAGAACATTATGGATAACAAAACCATTGATTACATAGGAGATAACCATGACATCGCTGTGCGGATAATCTTTAAGACGAAGATCATAATGAGAGAAGGTAATAGGAATGTGGGACCACTTTGTCCTGATGTAGGGTCCTTGGACACCTATATGCTGCACCCTTATTTGGGCTTCTTTCTTCTTTTTGTTACTGGGTTCGAAGCTCGAGCCCCTAGTGGTGGGGAGAGTAAGCTTTACCATAGAAGCTAATGAAGCTTGATGGCTTGCCATGCTCTTCATCGTGATTAAGCTCGTCGTGGTCGTGACATCATCGAAGGTAGGTTCCAGTGTTGGATACTTGATTTCAATCCCCTAAAGGCGTTGACAATCAAGGCAACCCAAGTTAGGAGTATGAACCTTGGTCCTTAGTTTTTGAAGTGTTAAAGCGAAGGACGAAGGTCTTCAGAAGGAAATGCAGGTGAAAACAATGCATAATGAAATAATATTGCTCAATGGAGTATGAACACTCATCTTCTTTGCCTCAGCATTTCTTATTCCATCTCCCATTATTTTAGATGAGTTTACAATCATACCTTCGGCTCCTTAATACAAGGTGGCATGAAGGTTCTTTGAAGGCTGAGTGACACAAAGCTTTGGCCCTTGAAAAAGGTACTTTATGTTGAGCACTGTTCATCTATTTATAGGGAAGATGATCGCCTTTGTATAGAATAACAATCATGCCCATCAAGGCTTTACATACATTATTTACAAATGACATTAGGACAATAACATATTTTCTCCATCCTCGGTTGCGTAGGTTTAGGCCTTCATTGTTTGGTAGCTTCTCTAGCTTAAGTCCGAAGTTATCGACTTCTGCTATCATGTTTGCCACTTGTGTGCACAAGAGAAGCTTCTTTGTATGCTGCCTCGGTCGAAGTTTAGCTTCGTCCACCAGTAGAAATGTTCCTGAAATACACTTGCTAGTGCCAAAGCAAAAGGTTAATTGAGTGATCTTCGACCGCATGAGGCACGAGGAAGAAGAAATGATGTGACAACTTGCCGAATGGCACAAGGAGGAGGAAAAAACGATGCGATAACTCGACAAACAACACAAGAAGGTGGAGGAAGAGTTCCTATCATAGTTCACAGTGTGGATCGTCATGAGAAGATCATCAATCAAGGGGTGATCGATATGGAATCTCTCCTACCTCTGCCTCATGCTCCCATTATAAGTACTCCAGATCCATCTTTTAAGGCTTTCATAGAACAACGATGGGATCTAGTAAAAGAATATATAGATGAATCTGTTAAAGGTTGGACACGTTCATATGAAAAATCTATTGCCCCTAGTTGTCCCTCGCATAAACCTAATACGGAGCTACCCTGTCACACCCGGGTTTTAAAGACCCGAGCGCGAACGCAATCACCAAGTGTGCTAGGACCAAGTATTACACATATGATGACTCATAGTACAGAAACGAATGTCACATCTTTACTATATAATAGGAGTTATGTACAAAATAATTAAATAATTACATCATATGAAGACAACGATCCAACAACCCAAAGTTGACAGGGAGACGACAGCCTAGACCTCTCACGAACTCATCACAGCATCCTTCATGCGCCTCATCCCACGGTACATGTTCTTGACCTATGGGGGTGAGACAGCAAGGGTGAGCTCACATACGTTCATCGCTCAACAAGTTGTGGGGAATAATGTGCATGAACTCACCAAAGGTGGGAGCTCATGTCAAGTGTAAGGCTTACCAAGGAGGATGGTTGAAGCTGAGCATTGCTTTTAAAGTTGGTCAAAATTTTATTAGCAGTTACTAAGTATAAGTAGATACCAACCCAAATAAGTAGTAGATCAAAATTAATAACAACATCCGCGATGCAATGCATATGACAAATTGAATTTAGTTCCATAAATTAATCATGCGAGAGTCCTGAGCTGCTCATGACTGCGAGCACGACTAGTATACCAGTTTTACACTCTGTAGAGGTTGTACCCTGTACCCACAAGTCGTGTATCCCATCTCGCTAGGGTTTGCAAGGCCCTTAGACACTGCCGAGGTGAATGGCTAGGGATCCACTATGAGGCCTTTACAAAGTTCCACTAGCTTCCGAAAACCCGCTACAGTTCCTAGAAAGAGCAATGTAGGAATCCCTCATCTGACCGCCATTGCAGCAAAATCAACCTGAGAACCTTCCTACACGCCTACTCCCCTACTGCCCTTGCCCCTTTCGGGTAAGGTAGTCTTCCACTAGCTTTCCTAATTAGTCAGCCAAGGGTGTCCCATTCCACCCTTATGGTGACACGTGTTTCTCAAGTTAAGCTCCATGTTCCAATTAATATAATGATCTTGTCATGAACAATAAATAAAACGATAGTATAATCAGAACATGATCATAATGTAATATTAATCCCAAAACCATAAAGAGCAATAGCAAAAACTACCCAAATAGTTCAGGGGTAAACAAGGTGTAAAGATAATCAAACTAGGGTGACCTATTGGGTCCCATCAAAATTAATCCTATGCATGATAAAATGATTATAGAGAACATTAATGGGTAAATAAAAGTGATCAAGGGCACAACTTGCCTGAGACTTGAGATTCCCAGGTACTAGGATGATCTTCATATTCTCGTGACCTCACTGCTATGCATAGCAATACAAACAAACATGGTATAGACAAAATTAACATCACACCAAACATAAACACAAATTGAATGATAATATTCTATGCATCGTAACAAGACCGTAGGAACAAGAATCACTAAATTCAGAGTTATGGTTATCGAGTTATGGATTTTCGAGGTTATTGTGTACTTGGTGTGGACTAATTCAAGTGAATAATTTTGATCCAAGTTTCATGGCTACAATATTAAAACAAAATTATTGCAACTGGAATGGATCAATTTGGAGTTGAAATGAATTAAATATGAACTATAAAAGTTTTTGGAATTATTTTTGTACTAAAAATCAATTTCTATAATTAATTGTTTGTTTTCTCTGCTCTCCAAACTGCGCGCCAATTACCAAAGAAGTGTAGGGGCTAACTCACAAATTTCCCAACACTCAGCTACCTCCACATAGGACGGCGAGTTTATTTAGTCAAACCCGAGGGCCCCTTTTCCAAGTTTGCAGAGACAAAGCGGTATGGAGCGATAAGGACCGTTCGATCAAACCACAGCGGCCTGGATTAGAATAACCTTTAAATGAACTAGTACACGACTACGATCATCCGATTAGTGATCGACGAACAGGATTTACATACATGCGATCTAATCTCACCCATCCACCACACGATCCACCGCTCAGAACACACCCGACCCCACTGCACCAACCACGTAATCCTGACCGTACCGCTAAGATCCGATGATCCTAATTAACCCGAGCGAAGGGATTTGCGTGACATGATCATAGCCGCTGATACCCGATCAAACGGCCACCACACCACCGGCCAAACCGTTACCCTAGAACTAATCCTAGGCGCAATTTCTGAATCGAACGGCCAGGGACCGCTCCCCTCACAACCCAGCCGCCCACTGCCAGAGTACGGCGGCGTCGGCCCCAGGCCATGGCGAGCACCACATCGGTGAACCATGATTCGACCCACGAGTGGTTTGCCTCGGACTAAAGCGTGTGCAATGTGACGAGTGGTGCATGGTAAGCATCCTAGGAACCACAATTTTGTGGATCGGCAAGCCGACCGACCCGGCCTACGGCGCCATACAGGTCACGACGGACCCACGCCCCACGGTGAGAAATTTCTGGCCGCCCAAGCCGCCATGAAAAACGATGCCCAGACATACGCGTTATCTAGGGGGTAACGAACATTATGAAAGTAGCCTTACCCGAAATCGCAAGATAGATATCCCTCCCCCACGGCGATCAGCGACCCAGTGGCGAGCTTCGAATTTTGACTAGGGCTAGCAGTCCCGTCGACCACAAATTGCGCCCTGGGACCAACCAAACACCTTCATGGAAACTCGATGAAGCCCCTGGATACAGCATCGTAGATCACCCTGCTGATGACCGAGTGAACCGGTGGTGTCATCGCCACGCTCACCTTCCCTCCCCCATGGTGAGCAGCACACAATGATGGAGGTGCACGAGTTGGCGTTGATGAGGGAGAGGGACACGAGGGTTGGTTTTATAGTTGTGGAGGGCCAACAGCCGGTTCCGGAATCCTCGGTCCCACCACGGCGGACGAGGGTGAACCTGACGGGGTTTGTTGAGCGCAGAAGAGAGCTAGGACAAGGGAGACTGTAACGCATGGGCCCACACGCAGTGGCTGCAGGAAGATGAGTTGGCAGTCCCACCCATCGGCCCAACGAGGCGCGGCGCAATGATAGACTGGCCGGTGGGCCCCCGGCGCCAGAGCCGAGATCCGCAGTTGGGCCATGTGGAAGGAAAGGTGGAGTGGGCCACGGTGTGCACGACGAAAAATGGGGATGGGTCGAATCCTGATCTAGTGGCCCATAATACATCCTTTTCTTCACCTTTTCCACTCTTTTTCCTTCGATTTTAAATCAAATTCAAAATTCCGATTTTGAATTTTTTTTTTAGGTTTCAAACCTTCAAATATAATCCTAATGTAAACGAATATCCTATATATTTTTTTTATTTATTCTACTTCTCTTTATTTAATTTTAGGAGTAATAAATGATTGTTACAATTGCCTTCCTCATTTTCTATTTTATGTTTTCATTTATAAATTTTGGGGTCAAATTCAAGTTATGTTTTCAATAAAGTGCCCTTCACAAAAATTATAAGTAAGAGATGCATTTTCTTCACTATTTATTTACTGGTTGTTTAACTAATTTATTATTAATTGATTATAAATAGAAAGGGTCCTAATAACTTCTTAAAGGGGTTTTTTCAAGAATTTTAGAATCGCTATCATAAATCTATATTTATTTTATTATTATTATTATTTCTTCTACCAATTTTGGGCCTTACATACCCACACCGAACACATCGGCTACAAATGGGTCATCTTGTACCCAACGATTCTATGGTATGCCGATGAATACGTTCGTGGAGCCACCATAGCAATTGTAGCCTAGCGCGCAACCGATTCTAAACATAGTCGGACCATCCAAGTCTTAGCTTAGATCGCCCTATATCCCTTATGCCGGACCGTCAGGATACAAAACTACCTAGGCAGCGCCATATACGGCTAGACCGTCCAGGTATACCCTCGAACCACTTGACCCAGTCATGGAACATCCAGCCCCTTACATCAGACCATCTGGATACTCGTATGCAGAACAAGGGGTTGCACAATGCATGCAATTTTATCATCCATCGCAGCAACACTATGCTACCCCCCCTAATGACATATTATAACCATGCCATGCTACCTCATATGCTTAGGTCCAAATATTCTTCAGCCACCAGAGAGCCCAAGAGATATAGGCCAGAAGGGGTGGCACTAATAGGACACCTAACACACATTTTGAACATCCTGGGGAGGAAAGCCGACAACATAATGTCAGGCAACCTGAGGTTTTCACCCCCGTACTTAACGGATGGTAACCAGACGTAGTGAAAAATATTAGGGACGAGATAGCCGGGGTGTTCAGAGACAGACTCGGTGTTAGTGTGTGAGCCACGGGGCACTCATATCGGAAACCTTATAGCCATGGATTTGACACCGTGCCATATCTGCAAGGGACCAGGATACCAGATTTCTCTAAATTTTCCGGTGAAGGCGGGAAAACACGCACAAACATGTAAACCAGTTCTTAGCACACTTAGGGGAATTGGTTGATAAGGAAGCCTACCGTGTCCATTTATTCTCGTTGTCCCTTACTGGTACCGCATTCGCATGGTACGTAGCCTTGACCCCTAACTCTATCAACTCTTGGAAGGAATTAGAGCAGAAAGTCATGAGCACTTTTTCTCAGGAGAGCATGAATTAGAGTTAGCTGATATAGCTTCAATCCGAAAGGGGAACGGAGAATCGATTAATGACTATATCCAGAGGTTCTGGGACACTAGAAACTGATGCTTCTAAATCCATATCGTGGAGAAACAACTAGCAGGACTGGCCTTTAATGGGTTGTGATGTTACCTAAGAGAAACATTAGATGGCACACCAACGAGCGTTAGCCTGTGAAACTGAAATAAAGAGACATCAATATCGGCTAGCCACAATGTGCATCTATTGGAGTGTGATAGCTTGGATCATGAATCTATAGATATATGTACTGTCGAGCTTGTTTGGCCAACAAAGGCTAACCTTCTGTGTTCTTCTTTGTAGTCGGTTCAAAAGAATCGGCAAGAAGAAATTAAATTCACCTTTAATGTTGCCAAATGTGATAAAATATTTGACGAGCTAGTAAGAGCATCTCCAACAACGCGGCCTATAAAAATGCCTTATAATTTAAAAATGAAAAATGAGTATATTTTATAGAATGTAGGGCACCAACAAAACATCCCGCTGCAACAGTAAAGCCTCAAATCTAGATTATAGGGTAGCCCACTACGGTGTAGTATATTTGAGGCACTTAAGAGGGTGCTCTATAATTTTTTGACCAAATTTTATGAAATGGTGCACTATTGGAGTAGTTTTTCCTGCGTAGAGCCCCATATTTCAATTTGAGCACCAGTTTGTGGAATTGTTGGAGATGCTCTAAAAACTGGCAACATTAAAGTAACACATCATATTCCTCCTCTAGATGAATTAAGGAGACACACTTATTGCAAGTGACATAATTCTTTTGCCAATGCCACTAATGACTGTAATGTTTTTCATCGATAGATACAATCGGCCATAAATAAGGACCGGTTGCGTTTTCAGGAAATGCAAGTAGACACAACCATTTCCTGTCAATACAATAGAACTAGCATGCAAAAAAGTCTTAGCTCGGCTGGAAGTGGCCAATAAGGGAAAATGCAAAAACATCGTCATTGGTGATCCTTGCACGTTGAATATATCACAAGGAGGGATTGCTCCGAAGGCTCCAGATGGAAGACTAATAAGTCCGGAGACGCCGGGGGTAGGCTCGATCGAGCAGCTGAACAAAGCTCCCTTACTCGAGCATCGCGGACGGTCCGGCACCTGTGTGCGAACAGTCCAGTGCTCAAGCAGACGGTTTGGTTGACTCAGCTGGACGGTCTGCCCATGACCAAAGGTGTCGGCCTCCACATAAAGCAAAACGGGGAAACAGGGACAAAACACATATAACGCACATTGTCGTCTAGTCAAAGCCGGTCGTACTTTTGATCAATTACTCTCCAAATATGCTAGTAAGAAGGTCATTCTACGTGATCAGCCAACAAAAAAACCCCAGTCAACCGCAAAGGCAACACGACCGAATAGAACAGCCCGATAGGCGACGCAACAAGCATCGCCTGTTCATCCATCGGTGATGTCAGGATACTTTCCGCCTGCCTACTTATCATCGATATATTATCCTGTTCAAAGGTGGAATGGTACGACGATGAACCTGTGGTACATGCATAGTCCCTTTGCCTATTCAGGCTGGGGACACCTGCATTCTATGCCTATTGATCCATTGATCAAATGGTCATGGCCGAGAAAGATGCAATCCTAAATGGCCCTTAGAATTCTATTAAATGATCACTCTTTTAGACTAAAAAGCCGGTGACTTACACGAGGCTTAGTTTTTACTTTGAAAAAAAGATGACTTGTGAGATCTATTGTTTCTCGAATGGTGCTAGCAGTACATATGCTTTTGATTTGTTAACCTCCACCAAAAGGCAGGGGAATATGTTGAGCACCATAATAGACGAGCGAACATTCCGCTCCTGGGGCCGGACGGTCCACGGTGATTACGCGGACGGTCCGTGTGTGCGTAGAATCAGTTACGGTTCCTCGTTCCTTGCAAGATTTGTTAGCGATATCCACGAGATTAGCTCAGGAACCGACTTGTAACGGGTCCAGAACTCCCCCTTATATGGATAAAGGGACACGGCCGATTAAGCCCCACAATCAATCTAATCAAATCTATTTACTTTATTTACACTGAAATATAAGTAATATAGCCTTAGTTTAAATTTAGTTTACTCTTACACAACCTTCCCTCTTTCACTCATCCCTAAACTCATCAACCATCAGTGTATGTCGTGTTATCTGATCTCTGATGAGATGTGCATGTGTCATCTATCCGCACCACACACCACCACACACCGTGTGTGCATAAATAAATAGAGTCCAAGAAAAGTGAAGCACTTCCCCCTGATCGTCGATCAGAGTAGCGGTTTGACAGTTCTCGCATATATCATAAGCTCATGTTTTATTATCTACAGTGTTCGGTTCGCGGATGAACTCCGTGGTAGGGGTGGATAACGAGCCAGCTCGGCTCGGCTCGTCCGAGTTCGAGCTGGCTCGTTAAGCTAACGAGCCAGCTCGGCTCGGCTCGTTAAGGTAACGAGCCACAGAGTCAGCTCGGCTCGGCTCGTTTACGAGCTCGAGCTGGCTCGTTTAGCTCGCGAGCCAGAGCAGAAAAAAAATAAAATGTACATAATAATTATTTTTAGTTAATTTCAAACTAATTTAACAATAAAAATAGTAATTTTACTAATAGTTTCACAAACCACGTCAATATAACACCAAATTAGCACAATTCATCACCCATTAATTCACAATTGACATGCATGTTCATCAGTTTAACCATAATTATATTTGCATTGACCAAATTAACACATAGACATAGTTCATTAATCATTAGTTTAATGCATAGGCCATAGACACCTCACATATATATAACATGTTCATCAATTATTTTGTAAATGATATGCATATAGTTTCGTTTTGCTAGAATATGGTAGCTCGTTTAGCTTGCGAGCTAGCTCGTTAACGAACCGAGCTGGCTCGTTAACGAACCGAGCTAGAATGTCAGCTCAGCTCGTGAAAAAATTCAAACGAGCCGATCCGAGTCGAGCCGAGCTGACCATGAACCGAGCGAGCCAGCGAGCCACGAGCATTTTGTCCAGCCCTACTCCGTGGCATGGATTTCATATGATCAAGTCGTCGATCTGTCCCTTCTTCCCAGCAAGGATCCAGATCCTAAGAATGGCTTGTAGCATACACATCGTGTGTCCATTTATCCTTGTCTAAAACCGTCATCAAGACGCTTGACCCGGTTAGAAAAAGTTTACTTTCTTCTAGCAAAGAAAAGCTACCACTTAGGAAACTGGACCAACAAAATATGTAAAATAAAAAGCTGGATATTTAATTATAGGGGGAGCTAAGATGATAAGGCTCCGCAGTGGTCCCCTAAATTTCTCTCCCTATATCACTTTTTTGCGTCACATCATCAAAATTTCATTCCCTACTTTTTCATCTACCACAGCGGCTCCCCCTATATTCTCTCCTTATACCCCACTACAACTGTAAAATATCATTATCTAACCATATTCATCTTTTATTACTATTTTTTCAACTATTAAATAGGGGAGCACTGTGCAAGGGGCGCTACAGTGCTCCCCTTGATCTGGGGGACGGGCGCGGCCTCTCCTTGCGCTGCAGCGCGTAGGGGGCCATTTGGAGTCAGCCGCTGCAAGCTTAGAGGCCCCCTACGCAATGAGAGGGGGCACGGCACGGGAAGCGCTGCGGCCAGCCTAAGTCTATTGTCCTGTTTGGCACGGCTCTAGCTCATCTAAAAATGACTCTGGCTCTGGCTTCTCTTCAAGAACAGCTTCTCTATAGAAGCCACTGTTTTTTAACAAATCGTTTAACAAAATAGATCCTCTTGACGTGATAGGAGGGGAGAGAGGAGGAGCCGCTAGAAACCAATTTTTTTGGCTCCGGCTCCTCTATATAAAAATGGCTCCAGCTCTTTGGTGCTCTTTGTTGGGAGCTATTTTTTTGAGACCGTTTGGGAGGGCTTCTCCAAAATATGGAGTCGGAGCCAGTTTGGGAGCCCTCCCAAACAGACCCTACATCTATGTAGATGGTAGTAGACTAGTAGAAATTGGAACATGCTCATCAACTCGAGAATATCTCCATGGAAAGTTCATTTGAAACACAGACAAAAAAACAACTCTGATTGCAAGGCAGATGGATTCATATACAAAAAAAAAACAGACTCAATTTTGGAAGGATGCCTGGCTTTATGATAAATCTTTTTGTTATATGTTTCATATGTATCTTTATTAGCAACCGTGTCTATATGTTAACAGAATACACTCCCTCTCTTCCGAAATATAGTGCATTCCAACTATTCTTAGACAAACCTAGCCAGTTGCCCGTGCTTTGCTACGGTTGTTATATATTTCCTCCGTCCTATAATATATGGTGTAACCACTTTTTGTTCTTGTCCTATAATATAAGACGTGATCTCTCTATGTATAAGTACATCGATGCAGTGATATAGAGACATTTAAATATATTTCTTGGTCTTTGAACCAAAGTTGGTTACGCCTTATATACTGCGATGGAGGGAGTATCATATAAATAGGTATTGTAATATTATTGTTTAATTCTAAACGCTAAGGTATGTGTGGTTTGGTGGTTAGCGCCAAATTTCTGAAGTATGGGGCGTGGGTTTGAGTGCTTGTTCTACACTATTTTTTGCTGCGTGGTGTGGTTGGTGGGCCAAGAGTGTCAGCGCAGAAGCTAAAGCCGTGTATCACCAGGTAACTACATTAGGTTCTTAATAGAGTAGTGGAAATAACTAATATGCAAGTAGTGATTAGGTGTAAACGTGCAAGCAGCTCTCTTGGTCCGTTGGATCTAGATCTAACCGTATGCGTAATCGTGGTTTGTTAGGGGCTTTTATATAAAGTTACACGAGGTGGTGGTGGAAGGATTTAAATGTTAAATGTAACATACGATTAGATCTAGATCTAATAGACAAAAAAATTTGATTGCACGCTTGTGAAAGGGAAATGTGCCCTTGGGCCATTTCTAAGTATTTTGGTGATTGAGTGCCAACACATGTGCTTAATTGTGAATTTATGTACATGGATGAACAAGGTGCAAATCATGAAGTAAAGGTATGTTTCTAAGCCTTAGTACATTGTTTTTGTGTACTGATATATTTGTCTAAGTGTTAGAAACAGAAAGAAGAAGAAGAGAGAAGAGGAGAAAAGACTTGGCTGTGTGCTGCCAAGACCCAGCTCGGTCTGGAGCACCGGACTGTCCGGTGTGCACCGGACAGTGTTCGGTGCGCCAGACTGACTCGGCGCGAACAGGCCGCTCTCGGGAATTCGCCGACGGCGTACGGCTAAAATTCACCGGACTGTCTGGTGTACACCGGACTGTCCGGTGAGCCAACAGTCGGCCGGGCCAACGGTCGGCCGCGCAATCTGCGCGGGACACGTGGCGGAGCCAACGGTCGGAAGACGGCACCGGACTGTCCGGTGTGCACCGGACATGTCCGGTGCGCCAACGGCTCTCAGATCTCCAACGGTCTGCAACGGTCGGAAGCGCCAGATATGGAAACAAATCGGGCACCGGACAGTGTCCGGTGTGCACCGGACTGTCCGGTGCCCCCGACGACAGAAGGCAAGGATGGCCTTCCGGATTTGCTCTCAACGGCTCTTAGCTGCCTTGGGGCTATAAAAGGAGCCCCTAGGCGCATGGAGGAGATACACAAGCAACCTTTGAGCATTCTTGATCATCCACACTCAGTCTCTGCGCATTTGTTTGTCATTTTAAGTGTTTCGAGCTCCGTTCTAGTGAGAACTTTGTGATACTCTTGTGAGCTCGATTCTTGGCCGTGTGTGTGCGAGTTTCGCTGTGGATTTGTGTGTGTTGCTTCCCTCCCTTACTCTGTGTTTCTTTGTGATCATATACTTGTAAGGGCAAGAGACTCCAATTTGTGGAGATTCCTTGCAAACGGGATAGTGAAAGGCAAAACAAAACACCGTGGTATTCAAGTGGGTCTTTGGACCGCTTG
This sequence comes from Zea luxurians, assembly GCA_029449295.1. Taxonomy (NCBI): domain Eukaryota; kingdom Viridiplantae; phylum Streptophyta; class Magnoliopsida; order Poales; family Poaceae; genus Zea; species Zea luxurians. The sequence continues at coordinate 3,517,252 of JAOPSE010000152.1, forward strand.
AGAGGGGTTGATTGCAACCCTCGTCCGTTGGGACGCCACAACGTGGAGTAGGCAAGCGTTGGTCTTGGCCGAACCACGGGATAAACCACTGTGTCACCTCTGTGCTTGATCTCTTGTGGTATTGTGTTTTGTTGAGACTTCACCTTAGCCACTTGTCAATAATCGTGCTAACACTTAACAAGTTTTTGTGGCTTAAGTTTGAAGTTTTTACAGGATCACCTATTCACCCCCCCCCCCCTCTAGGTGCTCTCAATTGGTATCAGAGCCGTTCTCTTCACAAAGGGACTAACCGCCCGAAGAGATGGATCCTAAGGGGAAGGGTATCGTGATCAACGACAAAGAGAAGGAATCCTTCGTCAACGAGCCGAAGGACGACAAGCCTACCGACTCCGGCTCGGGACATAGACGGAAGGAAGGGAAGAAGAAGAAGACAAGGCGCATCAAGGAGATCGTCTACTACGACAGCGATGAGTCTACTTCTTCCCAAAAGGACGACGACCACGACGACTACGAGAGAAGGAAACCGGTTAATTCGAACTTTTCTTTTGACTACTCTCGTATTCTGCAAAGTTCAAATTCACATTTGCTCTCCATTCCACTCGGCAAGCCCCCACACTTTGATGGAGAGGACTACGGATTTTGGAGCCACAAAATGCGTAGTCATCTATTCTCTCTCCATCCTAGTATATGGGAGATTGTAGAGAGTGGAATGCACTTTGATAGTTCGGATAGTCCCATGTTCATAAATGAACAAATTCATAAGAATGCACAAGCTACTACTGTTCTTCTAGCTTCCTTGTGCAGGGATGAATACCATAAAGTAAGCGGCTTGGATAACGCCAAGCAAATCTGGGACACCCTCAAGATTTCTCATGAGGGGAACGACGTCACCTTGCTCACCAAGATGGAGTTGGTGGAGGGAGAGCTTGGACGGTTCGCGATGATAAGGGGCGAGGAGCCGACGCAAACATACAACCGGCTCAAGACCCTTATCAACAAGATAAGAAGCTACGGGAGCACACGATGGATGGACCACGACGTCGTTCGCCTAATGCTAAGGTCATTTACCGTTCTTGATCCTCATTTGGTGAACAATATACGTGAAAATCCCAGGTACACCAAGATGTCGCCCGAAGAAGTTCTTGGGAAATTCGTAAGCGGGCGAATGATGATCAAGGAGGCGAGGTATGTGGACGACGCCTTGAATGGTCCGATCAATGAGCCGCAACCCCTTGCTCTCAAGGCAACACGAAGCAAGGAGGCGCTACCCAGCAAGGTGGCACAGATTGAGGCGGCCGGACTCAATGATGAAGAGATGGCTCTCATCATCAAGAGATTCAAGACGGCGCTAAATGGTCGCAAGGGGCAGCCAAGCAAGACCAAGACAAAGGGGAAGCGCTCATGCTTCAAATGCAGTAAGCTTGGTCATTTTATCGCTAACTGCCCCGATAATGAAAGTGACCAGGAAAAGGGGAACAAAAGAGAGAAGAAGAAGCAATACAAGAAGGCAAAAGGCGAGGCACATCTAGGAAAGGAGTGGGACTCGGATTGCTCCTCCTCCGACTCCGACAATGAAGGACTCGCTGCCACCGCCTTCAACAAGTCTTCCCTCTTCCCCAACGAGCGTCTCACATGCCTTATGGCAAGGGAGAAGAAGGTAAGTACTCAAGACTCCACTTATGCTTCTTCTAGTGATAGTGAGACTAGTGATGATGATGACATAGATTATTCATGCTTGTTCAAGGGCTTAGATAGATCTAAGATAGATAAAATTAATGAGTTGATTGATGCTTTGAATGATAAGAATAGATTACTAGAAAAACAAGAGGATCTTTTATATGAGGAGCATGATAAATTTGTTAGTGCACAAAATTCTCTTGCTCTAGAAATTAAAAGAAATGAAGTGCTTTCTAGTGAATTATCTTCCTGTCATGAAACCATTGATACCTTAAGAAGTGTTAATAATGATTTAAGTGCTAAACTAGAAGTAGCTAGTAAATCAAATTCCTGTGTTGAAAATGTTACAATTTGCACTAGGTGTAAGGATTTTGATGTTAATGCCTGTAGTGAACACTTAGTTTCAATTTCCAAACTAAGTGATGAATTAGCTAGTCTTAATGCACAACTTAAGACTAGCAAAAGTGAATTTGACAAGTTAAAATTTGCAAGGGATGCCTATACAATTGGAAGACATCCCTCAATTAAGGATGGGCTTGGCTTCAAGAGGGAAGCCAAGAACTTAACAAGCCATAAGGCTCCCATCTTCGTCAAGGAGAAGGGGAAGGCCCCTATGGCTAGTAGTGCGAAAAAGAACCATGCCTTTATGTATAATGATAGGAGAAATGCTAGAAATGCTTATAATGATTTTGATTCACATGTTTATGATTCTCATGCCATGTTTGCTTCTAGTTCTTCTTATAAGCATGATAGAGATATGCGTAGGAGAAATGTTGTACATATGCCTAGGAGAAATATTGCTCATGTGCCTAGAAAGAATGTTATTCATGCTCCTAGGAAAGTAGTGAATGAACCTTCTATAATTTATTGTGCTTTAAACACTTCCTTTGCTATTTGTAGAAAGGATAGGAAAATAGTTGCTAGGAAGTTAGGGGCAAAATGCAAGGGAGACAGGACTTGCATTTGGGTCCCTAAGGACATTTGTGCTAACCTTGCAGGACCCAACATGAGTTGGGTACCTAAGACCCAAGCCTAAATTTGCCTTGCAGGTTTATGCATCCGGGGGTTCAAGCTGGATTATCGACAGCGGATGCACAAACCATATGACGGGGGAGAAGAAGATGTTCACCTCCTACGTCAAAAATAAGGATTCCCAAGATTCAATTATATTCGGTGATGGGAATCAAGGCAAGGTAAAAGGGTTAGGTAAAATTGCAATTTCTAATGAGCACTCAATTTCAAATGTGTTTTTAGTTGAGTCTCTTGGTTACAATTTGCTATCTGTTAGTCAACTATGCAACATGGGATATAATTGTCTTTTTACTAATGTAGATGTGTCTGTCTTTAGAAGATGTGATGGTTCACTAGCTTTTAAGGGCGTACTAGACGGCAAGCTTTACTTAGTTGATTTTGCAAAAGAAGAGGCCGGTCTAGATGCATGCTTAATGGCTAAGACTTGCATGGGCTAGCTGTGGCATCGCCGCTTAGCACATGTGGGGATGAAGAACCTCCACAAGCTTCTAAAGGGAGAACACGTGATAGGTCTAACAAATGTTTATTTCGAAAAAGATAGACCTTGTGCAGCTTGTCAAGCAGGTAAACAAGTGGGAGGAGCACATCACAGCAAGAATGTGATGACCACATCAAGACCTCTGGAGCTGCTGCATATGGACCTCTTCGGACCCGTCGCCTATCTAAGAATAGGAGGAAGTAAGTATGGTTTAGTTATTGTTGATGACTTTTCCCGCTTCACTTGGGTGTTCTTTTTGCAGGATAAGTCTGAAACTCAAGGGACCCTCAAGCGCTTCCTCAGGAGAGCTCAAAATGAGTTTGAGCTCAAGGTGAAGAAGATAAGGAGCGACAACGGGTCCGAATTCAAGAACCTTCAAGTGGAGGAGTTTCTTGAGGAGGAAGGGATCAAGCACGAGTTCTCCGCTCCCTACACACCACAGCAAAATGGTGTGGTAGAGAGGAAGAACAGGACGCTAATCGATATGGCGAGGACGATGCTTGGAGAGTTCAAGACCCCCGAGTGCTTTTGGTCGGAAGCTGTGAACACAGCTTGCCACGCCATCAACAGGGTCTACCTTCATCGACTCCTCAAGAAGACGTCATATGAGCTACTAACCGGTAACAAACCCAATGTATCGTACTTTCGTGTATTTGGGAGCAAGTGCTACATTCTAGTGAAGAAGGGTAGAAATTCTAAGTTTGCTCCCAAAGCTGTAGAAGGGTTTTTATTAGGTTATGATTCAAATACAAAGGCGTATAGAGTCTTCAACAAATCGTCGGGTTTGGTTGAAGTCTCTAGCGACGTTGTATTTGATGAGACTAATGGCTCTCCAAGAGAGCAAGTTGTTGATTGTGATGATGTAGATGAAGAAGATGTTCCAACGGCCGCTATACGAACCATGGCGATTGGAGACGTTCGGCCACAGGAACAAGATGAACGAGATCAACCTTCTTCCTCAACGACGGTGCATCCCCCAACTCAAGACGATGAACAGGTTCATCAAAAGGAGGCGTGTGATCAAGGGGGAGCACAAGATGATCATGTGATGGAGGAAGAAGCGCAACCGGCACCTCCAACCCAAGTTCGAGCGATGATTCAAAGGGATCATCCCGTCGACCAAATTCTGGGTGACATTAGCAAGGGAGTAACTACTCGGTCTCGACTAGTTAATTTTTGTGAACATTACTCTTTTGTCTCCTCTATTGAGCCTTTCAGGGTAGAGGAGGCCTTGCTAGATCCGGATTGGGTGTTGGCCATGCAGGAGGAACTTAACAACTTCAAGCGCAATGAAGTTTGGACGCTGGTGCCTCGTCCCAAGCAAAATGTTGTGGGAACCAAGTGGGTGTTCCGCAACAAACAAGACGAGCACGGAGTGGTGACAAGGAACAAGGCTCGACTTGTGGCAAAAGGTTATGCCCAAGTCGCAGGTTTGGACTTTGAGGAGACTTTTGCTCCTGTGGCTAGGCTAGAGTCCATTCGTATCTTGCTAGCATATGCCGCTCACCATTCTTTCAGGTTGTACCAAATGGATGTGAAGAGCGCTTTCCTCAACGGGCCAATAAAGGAGGAGGTGTACGTAGAGCAACCCCCTGGCTTCGAGGATGAGCGGTACCCCGACCACATGTGTAAGCTCTCTAAGGCGCTCTATGGACTTAAACAAGCCCCAAGAGCATGGTATGAATGCCTTAGAGATTTCTTAATTGCTAATGCTTTCAAGGTTGGGAAAGCCGATCCAACTCTTTTCACTAAGACTTGTGATGGTGATTTGTTTGTGTGCCAAATTTATGTCGATGACATAATATTTGGTTCTACTAATCAAAAGTCTTGTGAAGAGTTTAGCAGGGTGATGACGCAGAAATTCGAGATGTCGATGATGGGCGAGTTGAACTACTTCCTTGGGTTCCAAGTGAAGCAACTCAAGGACGGCACCTTCATCTCCCAAACGAAGTACACGCAAGATCTGCTAAAGAGGTTTGGGATGAAGGACGCCAAGCCCGCAAAGACGCCGATGGGAACCGACGGACACACCGACCTCAACAAAGGAGGTAAGTCCGTTGATCAAAAAGCATACCGGTCCATGATAGGTTCTTTGCTTTATTTATGTGCTAGTAGACCGGATATTATGCTTAGCGTATGCATGTGTGCTAGATTTCAATCCGATCCTAAGGAGTGTCACTTGGTGGCGGTGAAGCGAATTCTTAGATATTTAGTCGCTACGCCTTGCTTCGGGATCTGGTATCCAAAAGGGTCTAACTTTGACTTGATTGGGTACTCAGATTCCGACTATGCTGGATGTAAGGTCGATAGGAAGAGTACATCGGGGACGTGCCAATTCTTAGGAAGGTCCCTGGTGTCATGGAACTCTAAGAAACAAACATCCGTTGCCCTATCCACCGCTGAGGCCGAGTACGTTGCCGCAGGACAGTGTTGTGCGCAACTACTTTGGATGAGGCAAACCCTCAGGGACTTTGGCTACAATCTGAGCAAAGTCCCACTCCTATGTGATAATGAGAGTGCTATCCGAATAGCGGAAAATCCTGTTGAGCACAGCCGCACAAAGCACATTGACATCCGGCATCACTTTTTGAGAGACCACCAGCAAAAGGGAGATATCGAAGTGTTTTATGTTAGCACCGAGAACCAGCTAGCCGATATCTTTACCAAGCCTTTAGATGAGAAGACCTTTTGCAGGCTGCGTAGTGAGCTAAATGTCTTAGATTCGCGGAACTTGGATTGAATTGTAGCATACATGTGCTTATGCCTTTGATCATGTTCTTTCTGCATTTTGTTGCTTATTATGGTGCTCAAGTTGTACAAACACTCCCTGGACCTCACAAGTCCGTTGCAAAGTGATGCACATGTTTAGGGGGAGATGTGTTACAACTTGACCCTTTGAGACTAACCGTATGTTTGAGTTTGCTTGTTTTAGTCACAAAGGAGAATTGAAAAGGAAAAGGTGGACTTGGACCATGAAAGACTTCCACTGCACTCCGATGAGGGGTAACTTATTCCAAGTTCATCTCATGAACTCTTATTGCCATTTGCTCTTAATTGAAGATTTTTGTGAGGCAATGGGGTTAAAGGGCCAAAATTGATCCCGTTTTGGTGCTTGATGCCAAAGGGGGAGAAAATAAAGGCCAAAGCAATAAATGGATCAGCTACCACTTGAGGGATTTTGAAAATAGTAGAATAGAGTTTTTGGTTTGTCAAAATTCTTATGTTGTCTCTCTTGTCAAAAGTTGGCTTCTTGTGGGGAGAAGTATTGATTATGGGAAAAAGGGGGAGTTTTTGAAATCTTTGATCAATCTCTTTTGGAATGACTCTCTTTATGCTTCAACATGTGTGTTTAACTTAGAGATAGAGATTTGAGTTTGATTTGCAAAAACAAACCAAGTGGTGGCAAAGGATGATCCATATATGCCAAAATTGATTCAAAATAAATTTAAGTTTTATTTGAAGTGAGTTTGCACTTGTTCTAGTTGCTTTATGTTGTGTTGGCATAAATCACCAAAAAGGGGGAGATTGAAAGGGAAATGTGCCCTTGGGCCATTTCTAAGTATTTTGGTGATTGAGTGCCAACACATGTGCTTAATTGTGAATTTATGTACATGGATGAACAAGGTGCAAATCATGAAGTAAAGGTATGTTTCTAAGCCTTAGTACATTGTTTTTGTGTACTGATATATTTGTCTAAGTGTTAGAAACAGAAAGAAGAAGAGAGAAGAGGAGAAAAGACTTGGCTGTGTGCTGCCAAGACCCAGCTCGGTCTGGAGCACCGGACTGTCCGGTGTGCACCGGACAGTGTCCGGTGCGCCAGACTGACTCGGCGCGAACAGGCCGCTCTCGGGAATTCGCCGACGGCGTACGGCTAAAATTCACCGGACTGTCCGGTGTACACCGGACTGTCCGGTGAGCCAACAGTCGGCCGGGCCAACGGTCGGCCGCGCAATCTGCGCGGGACACGTGGCGGAGCCAACGGTCGGAAGACGGCACCGGACTGTCCGGTGTGCACCGGACATGTCCGGTGCGCCAACGGCTCTCAGATCTCCAACGGTCTGCAACGGTCGGAAGCGCCAGATATGGAAACAAATCGGGCACCGGACAGTGTCCGGTGTGCACCGGACTGTCCGGTGCCCCCGACGACAGAAGGCAAGGATGGCCTTCCGGATTTGCTCTCAACGGCTCCTAGCTGCCTTGGGGCTATAAAAGGAGCCCCTAGGCGCATGGAGGAGATACACAAGCAACCTTTGAGCATTCTTGATCATCCACACTCAGTCTCTGCGCATTTGTTTGTCATTTTAAGTGTTTCGAGCTCCGTTCTAGTGAGAACTTTGTGATACTCTTGTGAGCTCGATTCTTGGCCGTGTGTGTGCGAGTTTCGCTGTGGATTTGTGTGTGTTGCTTCCCTCCCTTACTCTGTGTTTCTTTGTGATCATATACTTGTAAGGGCAAGAGACTCCAATTTGTGGAGATTCCTTGCAAACGGGATAGTGAAAGGCAAAACAAAACACCGTGGTATTCAAGTGGGTCTTTGGACCGCTTGAGAGGGGTTGATTGCAACCCTCGTCCGTTGGGACGCCACAACGTGGAGTAGGCAAGCGTTGGTCTTGGCCGAACCACGGGATAAACCACTGTGTCACCTCTGTGCTTGATCTCTTGTGGTATTGTGTTTTGTTGAGACTTCACCTTAGCCACTTGGCAATAATCGTGCTAACACTTAACAAGTTTTTGTGGCTTAAGTTTGAAGTTTTTACAGGATCACCTATTCACCCCCCCCCCCTCTAGGTGCTCTCAGCTTGCACATAATGACTGCTTGCATATTAGCCGTTGTCTAGAGTAATATAGATAAAGAAGAGTGCAATAGGCGCATGTACCCCTCACTTAACTTCTAATTTAATAACCCATGATTGAAGGGTGGGCCCTCAGTCCTCTTATAAAATAATAGCAAGTACTAAATTATTGGGCAAAACAAACAACACAGGTCGCCCTCAATCATCGAAATCTCGTGCTTGCATATTTTAAGTTTCATGATTGGATGGTAATTGGTAGTAGGTACACAGCTGTTCATGTCATCAGTACTGGTCGGTAGACCATTATAGTACCAGATTTTTAATCAATACCAGGCAACCGGAACTATAGGTGGATAAGATTCTTCTTTCGAACTTTCTTGCTATCACTGAATTGGAGTTGTTTTATCTTTTGGTTAAATCTCTAACCCACACAGTCCACGAGTCTATAGACTCGTCCTTCCACTATTAGACTTGATTTGGCGACAAAGGGATCACGGGGATAGACTCGTCCTTCCACTATTAGACTTGATTTGGCGACAAAGGGATCACGGGGGATTGGAGGATTAGAGAAGATTGAGGGAGAAATAAATTAATTTCTCCCTCAATTCCCCGTGATCCCTGGTCACCAAATCAACCCTAAAAAGAGTTGGTCATTCCTTCGGACTGGCGCTTCCTATTATGAAAATTTACGCTTTGACTTCTTTTATTGGCTTATCAGCAATAAGTTTTGTGGTGCTTCATCTTCCATGATGGTCTATAAATAAAGCGCCCCCCACAGCCTTTAGGCTCCACGAGCCATCTGTCTTCTAGCATATATGATACACCTGTAGTTGTCGGTTCATCTCCCAAGCCTTTTGTGAACCCTAGATTTTCTCTGCTGCCACCAGATCTAGAAACCACACCCATGGACGCCTCTCACCTACACTAGTTTGAGGCCTCTATGATCAAACCAAAGGATTCTTGTGGAAGATTCTCCACAAGGAATCTTTCTCCACGCCCGATGCTATCGAACCAAAGCCTTATGCGAACTCTAGAAGACCTTGATGGCGATGTGTCTACTTCAGACAAAGAACATCATCCAGCATTCTTGTGGAAGATTCTCCATAAGGAATCTTTCTCCATACCCGATGCTACCAATGTTGAGAGCACCTAGAGGGGTTGAATAGGTGATCCTGTAAAACTAACTCTAACCAACACAAACTTGATTTATAAATATGTTAGTGAGAACTAAAACCAAGTTAGGATAAGAAGAGAGTAGAAAAAAGAGAACCCTTCACTTGATTGATCCATTAGGATGAGTATTAAACTTAGGAGCAATATTACAAGTGAATATGAGAACTCAAGAAAACAATAATAGTAATAAGTAAAATGGACAAGAGACGCGACGATTTTTACCGTGGTTCAGCCAATGCCTACTCCACGTTGTGGTGACATACTTCGGTCAAGGGTTGCACTCAACCCCTCTCAAGTGATCCAAAGATCAAACTTGAGTACCATGTTTGTCTTCCTTATATCAATATCCCAGTTGTGAGGAATCTCCACAAATTGGAGTCTCTTACGCCTTACACAATTGATCACAGCTAAATCTAGAGTAAGGAGGGAGTAGAAACGCACATAAGAGCACAATTACAGCAACACCACACACAAGCAAAGAAGATAGTGTATGAATCAAAACGACAGAGTCACAGCTCAAAACACGCTCAAATCTCTCTCTAACAAATCAAAAACGTGATCGCGGAGTCTCAGAGTTGTAGTATGCTTTTGTGATGCATGGGTTACCTGCTCCATGCGTCTAGGGTCTCTTTTATAGCCCCAAAGAGCCTAGGAGCCATTGGAGCTTCATTTGGATGCTCCCAGCCTTCCCTGTCTGTGGGTGCACCAGACTGTCCAGTGGTGCACCAAACAATGTACAGTACAACAGTCGGAGGATCGCTGATTGGTTACTTTCCTTCTCAAACGGGCACCAGACTGTTCGGTGTTGCATCTGATCGTTGGAGCTGGCTGACGTGGTTGATAGTCGTTGGCTATCCGTCACACCAGACTGTCTGGTGCTCCACATGGACCGTCTGATGAATTATAGCCAGCGAGGCCTGGCTAAGCCCAAGAGCGGACACTTCGGTCATATAGTCACTAGACTGCCTGGTGGGTGGCATCGGATCGTCCAGTGCTGCTCTGACCAGCCCAGCTTCTTCCTTTTTGTGCCAATTTTTTGGCTTCTCTTGGCTCGATTTCGGATGATCCCTAGCACTTAGACAAACATGATTAGCACCTAAAACAATTGACTAAGTAATAGAAACATACCTTTATCACTTTGATCCATAGAGGTTTGCAATATGCCCACATTCAAGCCCAAAAGTGCTTTTCTTATTTTCCTCGATCTTTTGGACTTGATTGCTTCAATTTGCTTTCTAAACACATGTGCTCATGCTCATATGAGGTGTGTTGAACAGTTAATCAACAAAACATTAAGAAATGGCACAAGGACACATTTCCCTTTTGTCAGGTACCATAATTAGGGGTACCCCCAACACTCCTAATCGTGGCTGGTAAACACCCTCAGACCAACTGACGGGCGTGGTTCAAGTCAAGGCTTCGTCTACCCAAGGGACGCGATCTCACTCGAGCCTAGCCTCGGGCTGGAGCAGTAGTCCCAAATGAATTCACGCCTCACCCGAGGGCCTCCTCAGGCAGCGGGCGCCTCCTCGGCTCTCCCGAAGCCCGGCTCGGGCAGGCTTCGTTGTGAAGCAACCTTGGCCGGACTGCCTCACCAACCGACCGCTTCGCAGGCGCATTCAATGCAGGGGACGCCTGACGCCGTATCCTGACACACGCGCCTCAGTCGGCCAGGCCGAAGTGACCGTAGTCACTTCGCCCCTCTCTTTTACTGTCCGATATGACGGGAAAACAGCGCCGCTCGCCCCGCTTCGACTGCCGTGCCAACCACCTAGGCGAAGACTGACAACAAGTCACGATCAACCACCGAGTTCGGCCTCAGGCGCAACAGGAAGCTCCGCCTCACTCGACCTCAGGCTCCGGCCTCGGGAGGAGGTCTCCGCCTCGCCCGACCCCCAGACTCGGCCTCGACCTCGGTCTCGGGAGGAATCGCGTCCTCGCCTGACCCCGGCCTCGGCCTCAAGAGAAGTCTCCGCCTCGCCCGACCTTGGGCTCGGACCGACCGCGCCAACAGGGGATACATCATTACCCTATCCCTAGCCTGCTCAGGCTATAAGGAACAAGACCGGCGTCCCATCTGGCTTACCCCAGCGATGGGTAATGATGGTGCCCCACGTGCACCATGACGCCGTTGGCTCTCAGCCCCTTATGGCAGCAAGGAGACATCAGCAGGATCCTTGCCGCACTGCCAGCTGTGCTCCTACAGGACTCAGGCGCTCCTCCGATGGCCATGCTATCACGTGTACAGGGCTCAAGCTCTCCCCCGACAGCCACGTTGGCATGTACACAAGGATTAGGCATCTCTCTGCCGGACACGTTAGCGCATAGCTACACCCCCCATTGTACGTCTGGACCCTCTCCTTGTGTCTATAAAAGGGAGGTCCAGGGCCATCCTGGAGGGGGGTTCACGCGGGGAAGGAGCGAACGAACAGGCTCCCTCTCACTCTCTCTCTCCCTCTCACGACGTGCTTGTAACCCCTACTACGAGCGGCACCCCTGGTGCAGGATAATACAAGGCTTGTCCCACCTCTTGTGTACCATCCCGCGCCAACCCATCTGGGCAGGGGCACGCAGCGACAATCTCACTCGTCGGTCCAGGGACCCCCCGGGTCCGAAACGCCGACAGTTGGCGCGCCAGGTAGGGGCCTACTGCGTGTTGACGAACACCTTCCCGTTGAGTTCCAGATGGGAGTCTTCATCAACCTCTTCAGCCCGGGACGGTGCTCCGCTTCGGGAGTCTCGAGTTCATGTCCCTCGACGGCAGCTACGACATGGTACTCCTCCCCTCGCGGCGCGACGACGGCGACGGTCTCCGATTCGCCCGGCAGCGGCGAGCTCGGCGACAACATCTCCCCGCGGCAGAAGAGGAGCACTCCGGTCGTCCCCGCCACCCCCTCGCTGGAGAAGGCGGAGACAGGGCAACCATGGCCACGCAGGAGGCGGCACCTTGTCAGCTGTCGCACCAGAGCGAGTCGACGATGCCGGCACTCCCCCGAGGGACACGTCGAGCATTGTCCTCGCACCTGAGACGACAGCAGGTGTCACTTCCCCGCAACGTGTCAACCCCAAGCGGACTGATGACGCCAGCACCCTCGCAAAGGATCTGCTGGGCGTTACCCTCGTACCTGAGATGACGATGTGCTCTGCCCCCGACGCGACTTCACCACCGTCCATCGACCAAGAGGTACCGTCCGTTTTCCATCCCATACCCTTTCGATTCAGCTTCGGTCCACCTAGCGACCCCGCTACGGTGAGCGCCTTCGTAAAGGCGTATCCAAACCTTCCGGGGTACCATATGTGGTCGACCTGGGACCGACTGACAGCTGTCTCAACCTTCGGACCGGCGGGTTCCGAGGAAGAGGACGACCCCGACTTCGGTTGGGAATTCTCTGGCCTCAATGACCCCGGTGCCATGCGGGACTTCATGTCCGCATGTGACCACTGTCTCTCCGATTGTTCTGACGATGGCCATGACCTTGACGACGAGGGATACGGCCCAAGTCGCGAATGTTTCCACGTCGATCAGGGAGATCACAACGAAGGCAACCACCTCGGTATGCCGGAGGTTGACGATCCCCCTGGGCCTACATCTCGCGTTGACATCCCGCGGGAGCTAGCTGTGGTCCCAGTCCCTGTGGGGGGTCGGGACATATAGCTTGAGCAAATCCGTGAGATGCAGGCCCGGGTCGACGGGGAAGCAGGCCAGCTTGTGCAGCTCCGATAGAACATCGAGCATGAGTGGGCAGGCCGAACACTCGCTGGAGGAGCCTGTCATCGAGCCCAAGACGTCCAGCGCCGCATCGTCGACAATGCCAGGGCAGCACTGCCCCCGGCCGTTAGTGGGTCTGGCCAGGACCTAGCTGCAGCGGCGATGCTACTTCGAGCCATGCCGGAGCCATCCACCACCGAGGGACGGCGTATCCAGGGCGAACTCAAGGATCTCCTAGAAGGCGCCGCAGTTCGACGAGCCGAGAGCACCGCCTCCCGGAGGCGAACTGACCCCTCGGAGCATCACGCGGTGGCCTCCCGACGCATGCGGGAAGCCTCGGTCCATCCCGAGCGCACGCGGGACGAGGCGCCTGCTGCCCGGGATCGCCCTTGCAACGAGCACCACCATCTCGACCGTCGAACCCGCCTCGACGAGAAGGTGCGCAGAGGCTACCATCCCAGGCGTGGGAGACACTGCGACAGCGAGGAGGATCGCAGCCCCTCGCCCGAACCACCCGGTCCATGAGTCTTCAGCCAGGCCATACAACGAGCGCCGTTCCCTGCCCGTTTCCGAGCCTCGATTACCATCACCAAGTACTCGGGGGAGACGAGGCCGGAGCTGTGGCTCGCGGACTTCCGACTGGCATGCCAGTTGGGAGGGGCAGATGATGACAATCTCATCATCCGTAATCTACCCCTTTTCCTCTCCGACGCCGCCCGAGCCTGGCTGGAGCATCTGCCTCCTGCGCAGATCTCCGACTGGGACGATCTGGTCAAGTCTTTCGCGGGGAACTTCCAGGACACGTACGTGTGCCCTGGGAACTCGTGGGATCTCCGAAGCTACCGCCAGCAGCCAGGGGAGTCCCTCCGAGAGTACATCCAAAGGTTTTTGAAGCAGCGCACCGAGCTGCCCAACGTTACCGACTCGGATGTCATCGGGGCTTTCCTTGCCGGCACCACTTGCCGAGACCTGGTGAGCAAACTGGGGCGCAAGACTCCCACCCGTGTGAGCGAACTGATGGACGTCGCCACCAAGTTTGCCTCGGGTCAAGAGGCGGTCGAAGCCATCTTCTGAAAGGACAAGCAGCCTCAGGGAGAGCCGAAGAAAGACGCCCCCGAGGCGTCCGCCCAGTGGGGCATGAAGAAGAAGGCCAAGAACAAGTCGCAAGCAAAACGCGACGACGCCGACGCGAATCTCGTCGCTGCGGCCGAGCACAGGAACCCTCGGAAACCTCTTGGAGGGGCCGGCGCGTTCGACAAGATGCTCAAGGAGCCGTGCCCCTATCACCAGGGGCCCGTCAAGCACACCCTCGAAGAATGTGTCATGCTCCGGCGCTACTTCCATAAGACCGGGCTCCCAGCAGAAGAGGGCAAGGGCCATGACTACAACAAGGAGGAGGGCGGCAAGGAAGAGGAGTTCCCGGAGGTCCACAACTGCTTCATGATCTACGGCGGGTAGGCGGCGAACGCCTCGGCTCGGCACCGCAAGCAGGAGCGCTGGGAGGTCTGCTTGGTGAAGGTGGCAGCGCCAGTCTACCTAGACTGGTCTAACAAGCCTATCACCTTCGATCGAGGCGACCACCCCGACTTCGTGCCAAGCCCAGGAAGGTACCCGCTCGTCGTCGATCCGATCATCGGCAATGTTAGGCTCTCCAAAGTCCTCATGGATGGAGGCAGTAGCCTTAACATCATCTACGCCGAGACCCTGGAACTCTTGGGGGTTGATCGGTCCGAGATCCGGGCCGGTGCGGCACCCTTTCACGGGATCGCACCTGGAAAGCGTATCCTCCCCCTCAGGTGGATCGACTTACCCGTCTGCTTCGGGACTCCCTCCAACTTCCGAAGGAAAGCTCTCACCTTCGAGGTCGTCGGGTTCCGAGGAACCTACCATGCGGTGTTGGGAAGGCCGTGCTATGCCAAGTTCATGGCCGTCCCCAACTACACCTACCTCAAGCTCAAGATGCCGGGCCCAAACGGGATCATCACTGTCAGATCCACATACCGCCACGCGTACGAATGCGATGTGGAGTGCGTGGAGTACGCTGAGGCCCTCGCCGAGTCCGAGGCCCTCATCGGCGACCAAGAACGCCTCTCCAAGGAGGCACCCAACGCGAAGCGGCACGCCGGCAACTTCAAACCAGTCGAGGCGGTCAAGTCTGTCTCTCTCGACCCCAGCAACAACGCCAGCAAGAAAGTCCGGATCAGCTCCGAGCTCGACCCCAAATAGGAAGCAGTGCTCGTCGACTTTCTCCGCACAAATGTTGAAGTCTTTGCGTGGAGTCCCTCGGACATGCCCGGCATATCGAGGGATGTCGCCGAGCACTCACTGGACATCAGAGTTGGAGCCCGACCCGTGAAGCAAACCCTACGCCGTTTTGACGAAGAAAAGCGCAGGGCCATAGGCGAGGAGATCCACAAGCTACTCGCGGCAGGGTTCATCAAAGAGGTATTCCATCCCGAATGGTTAGCTAACCCTGTTCTTGTAAGGAAGAAGGATGGGAAATGGAGGATGTGTGTAGACTACACTGGTCTATACAAAGTATGTCCAAAAGTTCCCTACCCTCTACCTCGCATCGATCAAATTGTGGACTCCAATGCTGGGTGCGAAACCCTGTCATTCCTCGATGCCTACTCAGGCTATCACCAAATCAAGATGAAAGAGTCCGACCAGCTCGCGACTTATTTCATCACACCTTTTGGCATGTACTGTTACACTACAATGCCATTTGGTTTGAGGAATGCAGGCGCCACCTACCAGAGGTGCATGAACCACGTGTTCGGAGAACACATCGGTAGAACGGTCGAGGCTTACGTCGATGACATCGTTGTCAAGACGAAGAAAGCCTCCGACCTCCTCTCTGACCTTGAAACGACAGTCAAGTGTCTGAGAGCGAAAGGCGTGAAACTCAATCCCGAGAAGTGTGTCTTCGGAGTCCCCCAAGGCATGCTCCTTGGATTCATCGTCTCCGAGCGGGGCATCGAGGCCAATCTGGAGAAAATCGCGGCCATCACCAACATGGGACCGATCAGAGATTTGAAAGGAGTACAGAGGTCATGGGATGCCTTGCGGCTCTGAGCCGCTTCATCTCATGCCTTGGCGAGAAAGGCTTGCCTCTGTACCGCCTCTTAAGGAAGGCCGAGCGCTTCACTTGGACCCCCAAGGCGAAGGAAGCCCTCGGAAACCTTAAGGCGCTCCTTACAAACACACCCATCCTGGTGCCCCCCGC
Source organism: Zea luxurians (assembly GCA_029449295.1). NCBI lineage: Eukaryota > Viridiplantae > Streptophyta > Magnoliopsida > Poales > Poaceae > Zea > Zea luxurians. The sequence continues at coordinate 3,533,340 of JAOPSE010000152.1, forward strand.
TGCAGGAGAAGCCCTTGTGATCTACGTAGCCGCAACCACTCAGGTGGTCAGCGCCACGATCGTAGTCGAGAGACGAAAAGAAGGGCATGCACTGCTCGCCCAGAGGCCAGTATACTTCATCAGCGAAGTGCTTTCCGAGACCAAAGTCCGCTACCCGCAGATCCACAAGCTGCTCTACGTAGTGGTTCTGACACGACGAAAGTTGCGACACTACTTCGAGTCTCATCTGGTGACTGTGGTGTCATCCTTCCCCCTGTGGGAGATCATCCAGTGCCGTGAGGCCTCGGATAGGATAGCAAAGTGGGCGGTGGAACTCATGGGCGAAACGCTATCATTCGCCCCTTGGAAGGCCATAAAATCCCAAGTCTTGGCAGACTTCCTGGCTGAGTGGACTGACACCCAGTTACCAACAACTCCAATCCAACCCGAGCTCTGGACCATGTACTTCAATGGGTCACTCATGAAAACAGGAGCAGGCGCTGGCTTGCTCTTCGTTTCACCCCTCGGAAAGCATCTTTGCTACGCCATACGCCTCCATTTTCCGACATCAAACAACGTGGCCGAGTACGAGGGTCTGGTTAACGGGCTGCACATCGCCGCCGAACTAGGGGTCTGGCGCCTCGACGCTCGTGGCGACTCACAGCTTGTCATCGACCAAGTCATGAAGAACTCCCACTGCCGCGACCGGAGGATGGAAGCCTACGGCGATGAAATCCGGCACCTGGAAGAGAAGTTCTATGGGCTGGAGCTCAACCATATCGCCCGACGGTACAATGAGACTGCAGACGAGCTGGCGAAGATAGCCTCGGGGCGGACGACGGTTCCCCCGGATGTCTTCTCCAGAGACCTACATCAACCATCCGTCAAGATCGACGACATGCCCGAGCCCGAGGAGGCCTCGGCCCAGCCCGAGGTACTCTTGCCCGAGCCCGAGGAGGCCTCGGCCGAGCCCGAGGTACCCTCGGCCATCGAGGGGGAGGCCTTGCCCATCGAGGGGGAACAGAATGGGGTCACACTAGATCCGAACTGGCAGACCCCGTACCTGGAATATCTCCTCCTGAAAGGGAAATGTGCCCTTGGGCCATTTCTAAGTATTTTGGTGATTGAGTGCCAACACATGTGCTTAATTGTGAATTTATGTACATGGATGAACAAGGTGCAAATCATGAGATAAAGGTATGTTTCTAAGCCTTAGTACATTGGTTTTGTGTACTAATATATTTGTCTAAGTGTTAGAAACAGAAAGAAGAAGAAGAGAGACGAGGAGAAAATGACTTGGCTGTGTGCAGCCAAGACTCAGCTCGGTCTGGAGCACCGGACTGTCCGGTGTGCACTGGACAGTGTCCGGTGCGCCAGGCTGGCTCGGAGCGAACTGGCCGCTCTCGGGAATTCGCCGACGGCGTACGGCTAAAATTCACCGGACTGTCCGGTGTGCACCGGACTGTCCGGTGAGCCAACGGTCTGCCGGCCAACGGTCGGCCGCGCAAACTGCGCGGGACACGTGGCGGAGCCAACGGTCGGAAGACGGCACCGGACTGTCCGGTGTGCACCGGACATGTCCGGTGCGCCAACGGCTCTCAGATCTCCGCCGGTCTGCAACGGTCGGAAGCGCCAGTTAAGGAAAGAAATCGGGCACCGGACAGTGTCCGGTGTGCACCGGACTGTTCGGTGCCCCCGACGACAGAAGGCAAGGATGGCCTTCCGGATTTGCTCTCAACGGCTCCTAGCTGCCTTGGGGCTATAAAAGGAGCCCCTAGGCGCATGGAGGAGACACACAAGCAACCTTTGAGCATTCCTGATCACCCACAAGCAATCTTTGCGCATTCTGTTGTCATTCTAAGTGTTTCGAGCTCTGTTCTAGTGAGAACTGTGTGATACTCTTGTGAGCTCGATTCTTGGCCGTGTGTGTGCGAGTTTCGCTGTGGATTTGTGTGTGTTGCTTCCCTCCCTTACTCTGTGCTTCTTTGTGATCATATACTTGTAAGGGCAAGAGACTCCAATTTGTGGAGATTCCTTGCAAACGGGATAGTGAAAGGAAAACAAAACACCGTGGTATTCAAGTGGGTCTTTGGACCGCTTGAGAGGGGTTGATTGCAACCCTCGTCCGTTGGGACGCCACAACGTGGAGTAGGCAAGCGTTGGTCTTGGCCGAACCACGGGATAAACCACTGTGTCACCTCTGTCTTGATCTTTTGTGGTATTGTGTTTTGTTGAGACTTCACCTTAGCCACTTGGCAATAATCGTGCTAACACTTAACAAGTTTTTGTGGCTTAAGTTTGAAGTTTTTACAGGATCACCTATTCACCCCCCCCCCCTCTAGGTGCTCTCAATTGGTATCAGAGCCGTTCTCTTCACAAAGGGACTAACCGCCCGAAGAGATGGATCCTAAGGGGAAGGGTATTGTGATCAATGACAAAGAGAAGGAATCCTTCGTCAACGAGCTGAAGGACGATAAGCCTACCGACTCCGGCTCGGGCCAAAGACGGAAGGAAGGGAAGAAGAAGAAGACAAGGCGCATCAAGGAGATCGTCTACTGCGACAGCGACGAGTCTACTTCTTCCCAAAAGGACGAGGACCACAACAACTACGAGAGAAGGAAACCGGTTAATTCGAACTTTTCTTTTGATTACTCTCGTATTCCGCAAAGTTCACATTCACATTTGCTCTCCATTCCACTCGGCAAGCCCCCACACTTTGATGGAGAGGACTACGGATTTTGGAGCCACAAAATGCGTAGTCACCTATTCTCTCTCCATCCTAGTATTTGGGAGATTGTAGAGAGTGGAATGCACTTTGATAGTTCGGATAGTCCCATGTTCATTAATGAACAAATTCATAAGAATTCACAAGCTACTACTGTTCTTCTAGCTTCCTTGTGCAGGGATGAATACCATAAAGTGAGCGGCTTGGACAACGCCAAGCAAATCTGGGACACCCTCAAGATTTCTCATGAGGGGAACGACGTCACCTTGCTCACCAAGATGGAGTTGGTGGAGGGAGAGCTTGGACGGTTCGCGATGATAAGGGGCGAGGAGCCAACGCAAACGTACAACCGGCTCAAGACCCTTATCAACAAGATAAGAAGCTACGGGAGCACGCGATGGACGGACCACGACGTCGTCCGCCTAATGCTCAGGTCCTTTACCGTACTTGATCCTCATCTCGTGAACAATATTCGTGAGAATCCCAGGTACACGATGATGACGCCCGAGGAAGTGCTTGGAAAATTCGTAAGCGGGCGGATGATGATCAAGGAGGCAAGATACGTCGACGAAGCGTTGAACGGTCCGATCAACGAGCCGCAACCCCTTGCTCTCAAGGCAACACGAAGCAAGGAGGCGCTACCCAGCAAGGTGGCACAGATTGAGGTGGCCGGACTCAATGATGAAGAGATGGCTCTCATCATCAAGCGATTCAAGACGGCACTAAATGGTCGCAAGGGGCAGCCAAGCAAGACCAAGACCAAGGGGAAGCGCTCATGCTTCAAATGCGGTAAGCTTGGTCATTTTATCGCTAACTGTCCCGATAATGAAAGTGACCAGGAAAAGGGGAACAAAAGAGAGAAGAAGAAGCAATACAAGAAGGCAAAGGGCGAGGCGCATCTAGGAAAGGAATGGGACTCGGATTGCTCCTCCTCCGACTCCGACAACGAAGGACTCGCCGCCACTGCCTTCAACAAATCGGCTCTCTTCCCCAACGAGCGTCTCACTTGCCTTATGGCAAGGGAGAAGAAGGTGAGTACTCAAGACTCCACTTATGCCTCTTCTAGTGATAGTGAGTCTAGTGATGATGACATAGATTATTCATGCTTGTTCAAGGGCTTAGATAGATCTAAGATAGATAAAATCAATGAATTGATTGATGCATTGAATGAAAAGGATAGGCTTTTAGAAAAGCAGGAGGATTTATTGTATGATGAGCATGATAAATTTGTAGAGGCACAAAAATCATATGCTTTAGAAATTAAAAGAAATGAGATGCTTTCTAGTGAACTATCTGCTTGTCATGAAACCATTTCTACTTTACAAGGTGTTAACAATGATTTAAATGCTAAATTAGAAGTAGCAAATAAATCTAATTCGTGTGTAGAACATGTTAAGATTTGCACTAGATGTAAGGATTTCGATATTGATGCCTGTAGTGAACACCTAGTTTTAATTTCCAAATTAAATGAGGAATTGGCTAGTCTTAATGCCCAACTTAAGACTAGCAAGAATGAAGTTGATAAAATAAAATTTGCAAGGGATGCCTACACGGTTGGTAGACACCCCTCAATTAAGGATGGTCTTGGCTTCAAGAGAGAGGCCAAGAACTTAACAAGCCATAAGGCTCCCATCTTCGTCAAGGAGAAAGGGAAGGCCCCTATGGCTATTAATGCTAAAAAGAACCATGCTTTTATGTATTATGATAGGAGAAATGCTAGAAATGCTTATAATGATTTTGATTCACATGTTTATGATTCTCATGCCATGTTTGCTTCTAGTTCTTCTTATAAGCATGATAGGGATATGTGTAGAAGAAATGTTGTACATATGTCTAGGAGAAATATTGCTCATGTACCTAGAAAGAATGTTATTCATGCTCCTAGGAAAGTAGTGAATGAACCTTCTGTAATTTATTGTGCTTTAAACACTTCCTTTGCTATTTGTAGAAAGGATAGGAAAATAGTTGCTAGGAAGTTAGGGGCAAAATGCAAGGGAGACAGGACTTGCATTTGGGTCCCTAAGGACATTTGTGCTAACCTTGCAGGACCCAACATGAGTTGGGTACCTAAGACCCAAGCCTAAATTTGCCTTGCAGGTTTATGCATCCGGGGGTTCAAGCTGGATTATCGACAGCGGATGCACAAACCATATGACGGGGGAGAAGAAGATGTTCACCTCCTACGTCAAAAATAAGGATTCCCAAGATTCAATTATATTCGGTGATGGGAATCAAGGCAAGGTAAAAGGGTTAGGTAAAATTGCAATTTCTAATGAGCATTCTATCTCAAATGTATTCTTAGTGGAGAGTCTTGGATATAATTTGCTATCTGTTAGTCAATTATGTCAAATGGGATATAATTGTTTATTTACAAATGTAGATGTGACTGTCTTTAGAAGATGTGATGGTTCACTAGCTTTTAAGGGTGTACTAGACGGCAAGCTTTATTTAGTTGATTTTGCAAAAGAAGAGGCCGGTCTAGATGCATGCTTAATGGCTAAGACTTGCATGGGCTGGCTGTGGCATCGCCGCTTAGCACATGTGGGGATGAAGAACCTCCACAAGCTTCTAAAGGGAGAACACGTGATAGGTCTAACAAATGTGCATTTCGAAAAAGATAGACCTTGTGCAGCTTGTCAGGCAGGTAAACAGGTGGGAGGAGCGCATCACAGCAAGAATGTGATGACGACGTCAAGACCTCTGGAGCTGCTGCATATGGACCTCTTCGGACCCGTCGCCTATCTAAGCATAGGAGGAAGTAAGTATGGTTTAGTTATTGTTGATGACTTTTCCCGCTTCACTTGGGTGTTCTTTTTGCAGGATAAGTCTGAAACCCAAGGGACCCTCAAGCGCTTCCTCAGGAGAGCTCAAAATGAGTTTGAGCTCAAGGTGAAGAAGATAAGGAGCGACAACGGGTCCGAGTTCAAGAACCTTCAAGTGGAGGAGTTTCTTGAGGAGGAAGGGATCAAGCACGAGTTCTCCGCTCCCTACACACCACAGCAAAATGGTGTGGTAGAGAGGAAGAACAGGACGCTAATCGATATGGCGAGGACGATGCTTGGAGAGTTCAAGACCCCCGAGTGCTTTTGGTCGGAAGCTGTGAACACGGCTTGCCACGCCATCAACAGGGTCTACCTTCACCGCCTCCTCAAGAAGACGTCATATGAGCTACTAACCGATTGTGATGATGTAGATGAAGAAGATGTTCCGTCGGCCGCTATACGAACCATGGCAATTGGAGAAGTGCGGCCACAGGAACAAGATGAACAAGACCAACCTTCTTCCTCAACGACGGTGCATCCCCCAACTCAAGACGATGAACAGGTTCATCAAAAGAAGGCGTGTGATCAAGGGGGAGCGCAAGATGATCATGTGATGGAGGAAGAAGCGCAACCGGCACCTCCAACCCAAGTTCGAGCGATGATTCAAAGGGATCATCCCGTCGACCAAATTCTGGGTGACATTAGCAAGGGAGTAACTACTCGGTCTCGACTAGTTAATTTTTGTGAACATTACTCTTTTGTCTCCTCTATTGAGCCTTTCAGGGTAGAGGAGGCCTTGCTAGATCCGGATTGGGTGTTGGCCATGCAGGAGGAACTTAACAACTTCAAGCGCAATGAAGTTTGGACGCTGGTGCCTCGTCCCAAGCAAAATGTTGTGGGAACCAAGTGGGTGTTCCGCAACAAACAAGACGAGCACGGAGTGGTGACAAGGAACAAGGCTCGACTTGTGGCAAAAGGTTATGCCCAAGTCGCAGGTTTGGACTTTGAGGAGACTTTTGCTCCTGTGGCTAGGCTAGAGTCCATTCGTATCTTGCTAGCATATGCCGCTCACCATTCTTTCAGGTTGTACCAAATGGATGTGAAGAGCGCTTTCCTCAACGGGCCAATAAAGGAGGAGGTGTACGTGGAGCAACCCCCTGGCTTCGAGGATGAGCGGTACCCCGACCACGTGTGTAAGCTCTCTAAGGCGCTCTATGGACTTAAACAAGCCCCAAGAGCATGGTATGAATGCCTTAGAGATTTCTTAATTGCTAATGCTTTCAAGGTTGGGAAAGCCGATCCAACTCTTTTCACTAAGACTTGTGATGGTGATTTATTTGTGTGCCAAATTTATGTCGATGACATAATATTTGGTTCTACTAACCAAAAGTCTTGTGAAGAGTTTAGCAGGGTGATGACGCAGAAATTCGAGATGTCGATGATGGGCGAGTTGAACTACTTCCTTGGGTTCCAAGTGAAGCAACTCAAGGATGGCACCTTCATCTCCCAAACGAAGTACACGCAAGATCTGCTAAAGCGGTTTGGGATGAAGGACGCCAAGCCCGCAAAGACTCCGATGGGAACCGACGGACACACCGACCTCAACAAAGGAGGTAAGTCCGTTGATCAAAAAGCATACCGGTCAATGATAGGGTCTTTACTTTATTTATGTGCTAGTAGACCGGATATTATGCTTAGCGTATGCATGTGTGCTAGATTTCAATCCGATCCTAAGGAGTGTCACTTGGTGGCGGTGAAGCGAATTCTTAGATATTTAGTCGCTACGCCTTGCTTCGGGATCTGGTATCCAAAGGGGTCTAACTTTGACTTGATTGGGTACTCAGATTCCGACTATGCTGGATGTAAGGTCGATAGGAAGAGTACATCAGGGACGTGCCAATTCTTAGGAAGGTCCCTGGTGTCATGGAACTCTAAGAAACAAACCTCCGTTGCCCTATCCACCGCTGAGGCCGAGTATGTTGCCGCAGGACAGTGTTGCGCGCAACTACTCTGGATGAGGCAAACCCTCAGGGACTTTGGCTACAATCTGAGCAAAGTCCCACTCCTATGTGATAATGAGAGTGCTATCCGAATAGCGGAAAATCCTGTTGAGCACAGCCGCACAAAGCACATTGACATCCGGCATCACTTTTTGAGAGACCACCAGCAAAAGGGAGATATCGAAGTGTTTTATGTTAGCACCGAGAACCAGCTAGCCGATATCTTCACCAAGCCTTTAGATGAGAAGACCTTTTGCAGGCTGCGTAGTGAGCTAAATGTCTTAGATTCGCGGAACTTGGATTGAATTGTAGCATACATGTATTCATGCTCTTGATCATGTTCCTTTTTGCATTCTGTTGCTTATTATGGTGCTCAAGTTGTACAAACACTCCCTGGACCTCACAAGTCCGTTGCAAAGTGATGCACATGTTTAGGGGGAGATGTGTTACAACTTGATCCCTTGAGACTAACCATTTGCTTGAGTTTGTTTGATTTAGTCTCAAAGGAGAATTGAAAGGAAAAAGGTGGACTTGGATCATGCAAGACTTCCACTGCACTCCGATGAGAGGGTAACTTATTCCAAGTCCATCTCATGAACTCTTATTGCCATTTGCTCTACATTGAAGATTTTTGTGAGGCAATGGGGTTAAAAGGGCCAAAATTGATCCCGTTTTGGTGTTTGATGCCAAAGGGGGAGAAAATAAAGGCCAAAGCAATAAATGGATCAGCTACCACTTGAGAGATTTTGAAAATAGTAGAATAGAGTTTTTGGTTTGTCAAAATTCTTATGTTGTCTCTCTTGTCAAAAGTTGACTTCTTGTGGGGAGAAGTATTGATTATGGGAAAAAGGGGGAGTTTTTGAAATCTTTGATCAATCTCTTTTGGAATGACTCTCTTTATGCTTCAACATGTGTGTTTGACTTAGAGATAGAGATTTGAGTTTGATTTGCAAAAACAAACCAAGTGGTGGCAAAGGATGATCCATATATGCCAAAATTGATTCAAAATAAATTTAAGTTTTATTTGAAGTGAGTTTGCACTTGTTCTAGTTGCTTTATGTAGTGTTGGCATAAATCACCAAAAAGGGGGAGATTGAAAGGGAAATGTGCCCTTGGGCCATTTCTAAGTATTTTGGTGATTGAGTGCCAACACATGTGCTTAATTGTGAATTTATGTACATGGATGAACAAGGTGCAAATCATGAGATAAAGGTATGTTTCTAAGCCTTAGTACAATGGTTTTGTGTACTAATATATTTGTCTAAGTGTTAGAAACAGAAAGAAGAAGAGAGACGAGGAGAAAATGACTTGGCTGTGTGCAGCCAAGACTCAGCTCGGTCTGGAGCACCGGACTGTCCGGTGTGCACCGGACAGTGTCCGGTGCGCCAGGCTGGCTCGGAGCGAACTGGCCGCTCTCGGGAATTCGCCGACGGCGTACGGCTAAAATTCACCGGACTGTCCGGTGTGCACCGGACTGTCCGGTGAGCCAACGGTCTGCCGGCCAACGGTCGGCCGCGCAAACTGCGCGGGACACGTGGCGGAGCCAACGGTCGGAAGACGGCACCGGACTGTCCGGTGTGCACCGGACATGTCCGGTGCGCCAACGGCTCTCAGATCTCCGCCGGTCTGCAACGGTCGGAAGCGCCAGTTAAGGAAAGAAATCGGGCACCGGACAGTGTCCGGTGTGCCCCGGACTGTCCGGTGCCCCCGACGACAGAAGGCAAGGATGGCCTTCCGGATTTGCTCTCAACGGCTCCTAGCTGCCTTGGGGCTATAAAAGGAGCCCCTAGGCGCATGGAGGAGACACACAAGCAACCTTTGAGCATTCCTGATCACCCACAAGCAATCTTTGCGCATTCTGTTGTCATTCTAAGTGTTTCGAGCTCTGTTCTAGTGAGAACTGTGTGATACTCTTGTGAGCTCGATTCTTGGCCGTGTGTGTGCGAGTTTCGCTGTGGATTTGTGTGTGTTGCTTCCCTCCCTTACTCTGTGCTTCTTTGTGATCATATACTTGTAAGGGCAAGAGACTCCAATTTGTGGAGATTCCTTGCAAACGGGATAGTGAAAGGAAAACAAAACACCGTGGTATTCAAGTGGGTCTTTGGACCGCTTGAGAGGGGTTGATTGCAACCCTCGTCCGTTGGGACGCCACAACGTGGAGTAGGCAAGCGTTGGTCTTGGCCGAACCACGGGATAAACCACTGTGTCACCTCTGTCTTGATCTTTTGTGGTATTGTGTTTTGTTGAGACTTCACCTTAGCCACTTGGCAATAATCGTGCTAACACTTAACAAGTTTTTGTGGCTTAAGTTTGAAGTTTTTACAGGATCACCTATTCACCCCCCCTCTAGGTGCTCTCACCTCCGAGGAGAGCTTCCCCTCGACGAGACCAAAGCTCGGCGGCTGGCTCGGCGCGCCAAGTCATTCTTCTTGCTGGGTGATGAAAAGGAGCTCTTTCACCGCAGCCCCTCGGGCATCCTCTAACGATGCATATGCATCGCCCAAGGACAAGAGTTGTTGCAAGAAATACACTCGGGGGCTTGCGGCCACCATGCAGCGCCTCGAGCCCTCGTCGGGAATGCCTTCCGACAAGGTTTCTACTGGCCAACTGCGGTGGCCGACGCCACTAGGATTGTTCGCTCCTGCCGGGGGTGTCAATTCTATGCAAAGCAGACACGCCTGCCCGCTCAGGCCCTGCAGACGAAACCCATCACCTAGCCGTTTGCTGTGTGGGGCCTAGACCTCGTCGGTCCCTTGCAGAAGGCACCCGGGGGCTTCTCGCACCTGCTGGTCGCCATCGACAAATTCTCCAAGTGGATCGAGGTCCGACCCTTGACCAGCATCAGGTCCGAGCAGGCGGTGGCGTTCTTCACCAACATCATCCATCGATTCGGGGTCCCAAACTCCATCATCACCGACAATGGCACGCAGTTCACCGGAAAAAAGTTCCTAGACTTCTGCAACGACCACCACATCCGTGTGGACTGGGCCGTCGTAGCTCACCCCATGACGAATGGGCAGGTGGAGTGTGCCAACGGTATGATCTTGCAGGGACTCAAACCGAGAATCTACAACGACCTCAACAAGTTCGGCAAGAGCTACCCTCGGTGGTCTGGAGTCTGAGGACGACGCCGAGCCGTGCCACGGGTTTCTGCTGTTTTTTTCTAGTCTATGGGGCCGAGGCCGTCCTCCCCACGGACTTAGAATATGGCTCCCCGAGGACTAGGGCGTACGACGACCGAAGCAACTAGACCAGCCGAGAGGACTCACTGGACCAGCTCGAGGAGGCTCGGGACGTTGCCTTACTACATTTGGCACGGTACCAGCAGTCGCTGCGACGCTACCACGCCCGAAGCGTTCGGCCCCGAGGCTTCCAAGTGGGAGACTTGGTGCTTCGTCTGTGACAGGACGCCCGAGGGCGCCACAAGCTCACTCCTCCCTGGGAAGGGCCCTTCATCATCGCTAAGATTTTGAAGCCCGGAACATACAAGCTGGCCAACGACCAAGGCGAGTTCTACAGCAACGCTTGGAACATCCAACAGCTACGTCGCTTCTACCCTTAAGATGTTTTAAGTCGTTCATGTACCACGCTCTCTTTACATACATAAAGTCTAACTGTCAAGGAAGGGTCGGCCTTGCCTCAGCAAAGCCCGACCCTCCCTCGGGGGCTAGAAGGGGGGAACCCCCTCTGCGTCAAAATTTTCCTCGGAAAAAATTTTCTACCAAAACGACCTTCATGCTTTCGACTTCCATATCGATAGCGGGATCCTGAAAACGATGAGAGTACACGTAAGCGGCAAGGCCGACCGAGCCGAGGAACTCCTACGCCTCCGAGATACGGATACCTCACTCATCACCTTCCGCGAGAAGTAACTCACGCTTAGATAAGCAATCCTGCTACCGAACAAGTCCAAACACTCGGGTAGAAAACGACTTTCGTGCCTTCTCGACTGTATCAATAACGGAATCCTACGACCAAATGAGATTGCACGTAAGCGGCAAGGCCGACCGAGCCGAGGAACTCATACGCCTCCGGGATACGGATACCTCACTCATCACCTTCTATGAGAAGTAACTCTCGCTCGGATAAACGATTCTGCTACTAACAAACAAGTTGTGATGCTCGAAACAAGAGGAAAGAAAACATGGCTTTTTAACATGACGATAAAGTGTTTAGGCCTCGGAGGCCGCGAAAAACATGTGCATGCTACAGACAAACTGTTCCTGTAGGTTCAGGCATCGGCAGGGGAAGCAGCAGCACCCTCGGCGTTGTTTCCACCCTCGGCGGAACCTGGCCCGGCCTCGGGCGGCGACCCGGGCGAAGGGACCTCCACCCAAGGGAGGAAGCCAGCACCGCGCCAGTGGATGTCTTGGCCAAGCTCCAGCTGCTGCTGCCACATCTTCCTCGGCCTGGGAAACCACCAGCTCTCGGGCCGACGAAGTCTCTTTTCGGGCCGACTCCGCCTCTGTCCGCGCCAACACTGCTGCCTCTGGCTTTGGCTCATCGTAGAGCAGCCGAGGGTCCTAAAAACTGCGCAAGAGAGGCCTAGAGTGGCAAGGCCGACCGAGCCGAGGGACTCCTACGCCTCCGGGATACGGATGCCTCACTCGTCACCATCCGCGAAAGGCAACTCATGCTCGGTTAAGTGGTTCGGCTAGCCAACAGGCAAGTCCCAGTACTCGAAATGAGGAAGAAACGCAGCTTTATACTCGAATACCCAAATGTTCAGGCCTCGACAACCATGAAGAACAAACACATATACTTGGGGTAACTATGCTACACAGACTTAGACATCGGCAGAACCCTCGACGGTTCTCCCGGCCTACGACAAATGTCTAAGTACTTGAAGCGGTTACATTTTGCTCTAGCAAAAACCCAGTATATCCCCTTACAAATGGGACTCCGGTTCCGCTCCCGCGGGTACGAACAACCTCCACACCAGGGGGCCCGCGAGATAATGAACTCCGGGTGGCTCGCTGGCAACTGCTCCAGCAGCGGCGACAATGACCTCAACCTTGGGCGGCTAAACAGCAGCAGCGATGACCTCAGGACAGACGCTGCTGTGAAGAGGCCCTCGCCCACGTCCCCACATGAGGGGCAAGGACAAGTCATTAAGGCCGAAGAGTCGGAGGGCGCTATCCGTGTCATCAAACCCACCGACACCTCGCCGGCGAACAGCGGCCGCCCCAAAGCGCACCGGTAGGTCCTCACTCCCGTCCTCGCCGAGGCCGTCCCAGAACATGAGTACCGCCCTCGTGGCATACGACGTGCTAGGCGACCCCCCGGCGCAGCTGACGGTGCGAGGAGGACCTGGATGTGGCCGGCCCGCGCGCGGCACGACCGCCGCCCGGATGAAGGACAGAAAGCTGCACCCTGGCCAGGGAGCAGCAGTTCGCCTTCCCCCGCGTGGCTAGAGGACGTCTCTGTAGGGCTGGAGGATGCCCTTCTCCCCCGAATGCTGGGGGAAGAAAAGGGTCACCGACCCAGGCGGAGGCAACCCCCGACTCGGTGTGCTCCTCCACCTTAGCCCGGATGACGAAGATCCTTGAAGCTGAGGGCAGGGCGGAGGCCGTAGTCCCGCTTGCTTTTCCCCACCAAACTGACCATTAGTGAGGGAATGCAGTCGGGCTGCACGACCAAAATCCTTGAAGCCGAGCGGTGGCTGAAGGGCGCCAATCTCCACGAGGCCGCGCTCCTCCAACGACAGCAAGAAGAAGGCGATGCTGGTGCACCCCATCCGGGGGCTCGAAAGGTGGAAGGGCGCAATGCATGAGGGGAGAACGAAGGCATGGCCACTGCCCGGGGGATCGATCCCCTTTTATAGGCAGACCTCCTCACTTGCACCCCTTAGCGTCATGGGCAAAGTCTCCACTGACATACTCTAGGGTTCTCCCCCTACGACACGGGGGCTGGGTCCCACACGTCATACAAGTTGATCCGAAGGGCGAAGAAGGCGAACCGCCGCACGCGAGGCATGCAACCGCCCCGCGGTTACAGGCGTTCTCCCATCTTCGCAGAAACCGGTGGCCGAAAGGGTGGACTGCCACACGACAGGCATCCAATCGCACCGTGACTGTGCACCCTTTCGGCTTCGACCACATCCAACGAACCAACGCAAAGGAAGCGGGCCCGCATGTCATGTAACCGGCGCGCCGGTTACGACGTGCAAGAAACTACACTGTCACCTGCGCCAATGCCACGCCTCCTCGGCTGCAGAACCAGTACCGCGACTCGAGGCGGCCCCGCGCATGACCCAACAGTGCCAATTGAAGGCGACGGCCACGAGACAGTCAGCCGCGGGGATAGGCACGACGGTTGGCATGGCCAAAAGTGGGCCGGCAGTAATTGCAGCGGTAGACGAGCGGAAGCAGTGGTCAAATCGCCTGCAGGCTCGCGTCCCCTCCTGAAGCGACAGGAGAGCCCTCTCCCACGGCATGAAGACAACGCACCCGTGTCCCGTTCCTCCAACGGCTCGCACGCGCAACGGGCGCCACGCTGATCGCCCGTCCCGTCGCATTAACTCCCCGGCAGAGCAAGCGACACCTATGGCAGGCGAGGCGGGCGTCGCTTCGCCTCCGCCATGATGACCGCGTCAAAAAAGGTGCGCCACCTTATTTAAATTCATATCCTTCCCCTCCTCCGCTCTCTCTCTCTTGCTACAGGGACCGGGAAAGGGGATGTTGTCGAAAGGATCCTTCTCGGCGAAGGAAGCGGGCCCCGAGCCCATTACTGATCAGGGGTTCGAAGGCTGGCTCCTCGGAAGGGTTCGACAGCCGCCCCAGAGCGCTCGGGCTCCGTGCCCATTACTGATCAGGGGTTCGTAGGCTGGCCCCTCGGAAGGGTTCGACAGTCGCCCCAGAACACACAGAGTGAGGGATGACTCTGGGTACGTCCGATACATGGTCGAGGCTCGGGCTACACTCCCGAGGTACCCTAGGACATTTCCGAGACCAGCGGGAACGATTTGTAACGGAATCCCACCGGAGGGAGGCATCGAGCCCTCGGACCCTGTCGAAGGGGTCTGGGTCCGGCGAATCACCCATAGGTACTTTTAAAGTGCGCCTCTGGGCCACCAGCCGACCCCTAACGAACGGGGCATAGGCGTCCACTCGGATCACCCGTTAGCAGCTCACTGGAAACACCATGTTAGGCGCCCTCCTAGGGCAACATGGCGCTTTCCCCCCCTCCTCCTTGCAGAAAGGCGACGCAGGGGCGTATGATAAAAGTTGGGAAAGTCCTTGATCGTCCTCTCGCTCCGTGCAGAGGCTCAGGGGCTGCTCTCGCACCCGGCTACGGCCAAACTATTGACAGCGTCAATAAACCAGCTTGGTAACTTGGAACCTGACCATGCACCCGACCGGCCGAGGCACCACGAAAAGCATTCAGACCTCAGAGGAGTCAAACCACTCCTCCGAGGCCTCGGGGGCTACACCTGGCGGGTGCGCTCGCGCGCACCCACCAGAACAAAGCAAAAACCGAGAAAGGCCGGTCCCCTCACCGAAAATGCGGCAAAAGCCTCCAAGCGAGTACCAACACTCCCTTCGAGGCTCGGGGGCTACTGTCGGGTACCATAATTAGGGGTACCCCCAACTCTCCTAATCGCGGCTGGTAAACACCCTCAGACCAACTGACAGGCGCGGTTCAAGTCAAGGCTTCGTCTACCCATGGGACGCGATCTCACCCGAGCCTAGCCTCGGGCTGGAGCAGTAGTCCCAAACGAGTTCACGCCTCGCCCGAGGGCCTCCTCAGGCAGCGGGCGCCTCCTCGGCTCTCCTGAAGCCCGGCTCGGGCAGGCTTCGTTGTGAAGCAACCTTGGCCGGACCGCCTCACCAACCGACCGCTTCGCAGGCGCATTCAATGCAGGGGACGCATGATGCCGTATCCTGACACACGCGCCTCAGTCGGCCAGGCCGAAGTGACCGCAGTCACTTCGCCCCTCTCTTTTACTGTCCAATATGACAGGAAAACAGTGCCACTCGCCCCGCTTCGACTGCCGTGCCAACCACCCAGGCGAAGACTAACAACAAGTCACGATCAACCACTGAGTTCGGCCTCGGGCGCAACAGGAAGCTCCGCCTCGCCCGACCTCAGGCTCCGGCCTCGGGAGGAGGTCTCCGCCTTGCCCGACCCCCGGACTCGCCCTCGACCTCGGTCTCGGGAGGAATCGCGTCCTCGCCCGACCCCGGCCTCGGCCTCAAGAGAAGTCTCTGCCTCACCCGACCTTGGGCTCGGACCGACCGCGCCAATAGGGGATACGTCATTACCCTATCCCTAGCCTGCTCAGGCTACAAGGAACAAGACCGACGTCCCATCTGGCTTACCCCGACGATGGGTAATGATGGTGCCTCGCGTGCACCATGATGCCGGTGGCTCTCAGCCCCTTACGGCAGCAAGGAGACGGTAGTAGGATCCTTGCCGCACTGCCAGCTATGCTCCTACAGGACTCAGGCGCTCCTCCGACGGCCACGCTATCACGTGTATAGGGCTCAAGCTCTCCCCCGACAGCCACGTTGGCATGTACACAAGGATTAGGCATCTCTCTACCGGACACGTTAGCGCATAGCTACACCCCCCATTGTACGTCTGGACCCTCTCCTTGCGTCTATAAAAGGGAGGTCCAGGGCCATCCTAGAGGGGGGTTCGCGCGGGGAAGGAGCGAACGAACAGGCTCCCTCTCACTCTCTCTCTCCCTCTCGCGACGTGCTTGTAACCCCTACTACGAGCGGCACCCCTGGTGTAGGATAATACAAGGCTTGTCCCACCTCTTGTGTACCATCCCGCGCCAACCCATCTGGGCAGGGGCACGCAACGACAATCTCACTCATCGATCCAGGGACCCCCCGGGTCCGAAACGCCGACACCTTTCAATCTCCCCCTTTTGGTGATTTATGCCAACACACCTAAAGCAACTCAAAAAGACTAGCTCAACCAAATATGATCCAACTTTTGCAAATTGAAGTCAAGTTAAATGCTAATAGAATAATTATAGGATTTGACTTATTTGGATCATTTTTCCACCACTTGGTTTAAAACAAATTCATTTTCTTACTTCTAAGTCAAAAACACATTAGTTTTTGTGAATCAAGACATTTTCAAGACTAGTTTTGATCAAAAGCCAAAAGCTCCCCCTTTTCCCAAAAGAAAGATTTCTCCCCTACAAGAGAGTAGTTTTGCAAGCAGAGGGCTCCTCTTGTTGTTAAGAGGGTTTTCATCAAAAGGACAAGTTCAAAACACAATAAATTTTGAAATGTCCATGTGGCGGTTGATCCAGTTGCTTTGGCCTTAATTTGTCCCCTGTCACACCCGGTTTTGGAAGTCAAACTGAATATGAACCATGTACGTGCCAAGATTAGAAATTCACGTACACAATGATTACATAATTGGACATCATCACACAATGCTCATATAATAGCGGAAAGAAGTTTTACTTTATTACATCATGATGTCTGAAACATCCACATAGTCATTAACTTAAACAAAAATCAAAGTGTGGAATGAAACATAGTAAGGTAAGGCTTTCATAGGCAGCTGACTGGTGATTTGCCACTAATCTAGTCTGGAAGTCCTGAAACTCCTGAAAATCCTTTGTGTTGCCTTCATCTTCTCCTGAGCAATGGTTGCAATAGGGACAACCTAGTGTTTGGAGTTCAAGCAAGGGTGAGTACACATCAATGTACTCAACAAATGTTCTGTTTGGCTAAAGTGGACTAGTTGTATGTGGGGTTAAGCTCAAAGCAGTTGCTTTTAGTTGGTCAGGTAATTATCATTAGTAGAAGCTCAGTTTTATCATAGAACCTAAGTTGGAATCCGAAAAGAAAGCACCTCCTCAGAGAGGAAAGTACTAGATAATATAAGTATAGCCATCATCATTAAACCATCAACATAAATGAATCTAGAGTATATATAATCAAAGAGGATCCCGAGGCTGCTCTTAACCGTGAGCACGGCTGATATACTAGTTTCTAACCCTCTGCAGAGGTTGCACACTTTACCTACGAGTCGTGATTCCCGTTCTACCTAGGGATCATGACTCCCCATTAATCACTTCCTAGGTGATCCGACAGGTATCACTACGTAGCCTTTACAAGGATTATCCTATGTGTAGCCGCCCGTTAGGTTTCGCCAGTCGTACAAACACAGTACTCCGCCCTAAGGCGGGTGACTAACAAAACCAAATCGAATGAACCTCGGCACCCACCCTTAGCAGCGCAAACACTATGCCCCAACCCCCATTTACTGCACAACGGTGAATTAAACTACACCTCAGGTTCCTCCAATTAATCAGCTATGGGTGAACCATACCATCCTCATGGTTGTACTATTGTCCCGGGTGGTCTCTCAACGAACAGTTCCTTATGGAGAGGTACTCGGGAAATAGCCTGAGGCCCCTAAAATGCCATAAGCTCATAAGCATAATCAAAATGAATCATCGTATCATAAAGTTATTCTCATCATGTTCATTGATTAGGGTAAAACATTAGCGTGTAGCTGATCATAATAACCCAACCCAAAAAGGTAATCAAGGACATGATAAATAGAAAATTAGTCAATCCTTAGGTAAATCATAGTACGCGGGACATTGAATTATAAAGTAAATAGGGCATAATAGGTCGGAGGACACTTGCTTTCACCAAACCGCTGCTGCTCAGGGGCTTCTCCTGCAACTACCTCGGACTCCGCGGCCGGAACGTTATCTAAGCGACTGCGAACATACTTTCAACATTCTTGAAACAGAAAAGAACATTACACCATACAAGGGAAAATATTATAAACACGTGCAATACAAAATAGAACTCGCTTCTATGATCACACGAGAAAAAAACACCAAGATCGAAGCTACGACTAAGAAGTTATTGCGTTTACGTTATGCAAATATGAAATGAAATATTTAATTCGACATGCTTGCATTAATCGATATTTATTAAATGTAACCTAGAGCTATCGCCTAGTTTTAATTAATCTGTTACACTAACAGCTCTCGGTTAAACAAGTAATCTAAATAATATTAGCGACTCTAGATGAGGCGAATTAACGGTGAAAGATGAAGTGCACAACGTGCAAAACAACACGGCAGCACATGAACAGCACGCGCACGGCGCACGGACCAACGCGACATACGAGGACTATTAAATAGATAACACATTTATACTAAATAATTATTAATGAATAATATTTTAGTTAATATTAACCACGTTGGTGTTTGTTATAAACGAGCAAGTTGAAAACCCTAAATTAGATTTAATTGGAACGCTGCTTTATTAATCATCGGTCAAACAAATTTTAAATAATTAAATAAAATATGTAACAACAGAGAATAATATTTCTAACATGTAGACAATTTTAATATGAATCTAACGCGACTTGAATGGAGCAAATTGGATTTAAAATGCAAAAAGTATCGTATTTTTAAATTAGAACACTTCTCTGCGCATAGTTTTAAAATTTCACAGGGGCCTTTTCGCAAAAATACCATCTCCTTCCTCCCTCCATCTTGATCCTCTCACCATGGCAAGGGAAGGAGGAGGGGGAGGGGCCGCTGGCCACCAGCCACGGGGGGCACGGGTGTGGGTGTGCCGGTCGTCGCCGCGGCCATGGACGGGGCAGTGGTGTGTGGGGGGCGCCGTCGGCCGGCCGACTGCCGCCGCCGAGGGGCCGCTGCTGCAGGGCCATGTGGGGGGTGGGGGAGGGGAATGGGTCATGCCGGGGGAGAAGGGAGAGAGAGGGGAGAGAGGCAGAGAGGGGCTGCGCACATGGGATGTAGAAAGTAATCCTTGGGTGCCATGTTTAGCAGCTTATCTTGATTAGCTTAAATTAGGTGTATGATTGGAATAAGGCTGATTGAGAGCCGTTATTTAATTTCCTTACTAAGGTAGTTCTTTTCCATGTAATAGTCTATATAAACCAAGAGATATCAATGAAAATGCAGTCACTCGACAGCACCAAAAACAAGATCGTGTCCACTGTGTTTCGCGTGAGTTTTGTGAGTGTTGTGTTGGCCGTGATCTCGCCGGCATCCTGTGCGGTGTCACTCCGGCGAGGCTCTAGTTCTAACAACTGGTATCGGAGCCAACGGTCATCCTGTGAAGATGTTTGGAAGGAAGGGCGACGAGAGCATCTCCAAAGATGGAGTGGTGATCCAGAGGGTGATTCGCAAAGTTAGTGGCGAGAGTAGCTACCCCACCCTTACCAAGACGAACTACTCCAACTGGGCACTCCTGATGAAGGTGAAACTCAAAGCCCGAGCTCTCTAGGACACGATCCAGCTGGGTGGCGTCGATTCTCATGAGGAGATGATGGCGCTGGATGTGCTGTGTAGCGCCGTGCCACCTGAAATGGTGCCGACGCTAGCAAAAATGGAGACGGCCAAGCAGGCCTGGGATGCGATAGCAACCATGCGGATCGGAGATGACCGGGTGAGGAAGTCGACGGCGCAACAACTGCGTCGAAAATTCGACCTCACCTCGTTCGACGACGGCGAAACCGTCGAGGAGTATGCACTCCGCCTCAACAATATGGCGGCGCAACTCGCCACTTTGGGCGATGAAGTAATGGATGACGTGATCGTTGCGAAGATCCTCCGAAGCTTGCCGCCTCGATTCAAGCAAATTGCAATCGTGATCAGAACGCTGCTGGACGTGACGACGATGTCGGTCGCGGATCTGGTAGGGCGATTGAAGGAAGCGGAGGAGGCATTCAAGGAAGTGCCGACCTCGTTGAAGCATGAAGGAAAGTTGTATCTCACTGAGGAAGAATGGGATGCATGGCGGAAGAGGCGCGAGCTGGAGAACCACTCCGGCGGCGGCGCTGCCAGAGGCAGCGCGAGCTCAAGCAGAGGAGGAGGCAGGCGAGGACGCGATCGTGGGCACACGTCAGGTGGGCCAGGCGGGTCCAATAAACCGGCCTAGGATGAATGCCGACGATGCGGCAAAACTGGTCACTAGGCCCACGAGTGCCGGTCGAAGCCCAAGAGGGAGATGGCCCACGTTACTCAAGAAGAGGAGGAGGCCACCCTGTTGCTCGTGAAGTCTTCCTTAGAGAAAATCACGGCGCCAGGAAAATTCCCCATTGCTCAATCTGAGAGAGTGAGGAAATCCAGCGCCCAAATCGTGATCAAAGAGGAAAGGGTGCTCGCCCACCTTGATGATAGGAAGGAGCGTGATGCGGAGACATGGGTGCTGGACACAGGGGCGACAAATCACATGTCGGGCACCAGAGCTGCCTTCATCAAGCTCGAAGAGATGGAGCTGGGATCCGTGCGTTTCGGGGATGACTCGATGGCGCGGATTGAAGGCCACGGGACCGTCGCATTCCTATGCAAGACTGGAGAAATCAGATCGCTGGGCGGAGTCTACTTCATTCCCTGACTGACGACAAACATTGTTAGCATCAGTCAACTCGACGAGGCTGGATACAAGGTCGATGTTAGCGCGGGAGTAATGAAGATCTAGGAGCCTGGTGGTCGACTGCTGGCGAAGGTACGGCGCGAAACAAATCGGTTGTATCTGCTCCAAGTCAAACTCGCCCCGGCAACTTGCCTAGCAGTGCGTGGGCGAAATGATGAAGAGGCCAGACTCTGGCATGAGCGTTTTGGCCATGTCAACATGGCGGCGCTCCAGAAACTAGCTCGGGAGGAAATGGTGCGTGGATTACCATCGATCAGGCAGGTGGACAGGGTGTGCGAGGCTTGCCAAGCCGGCAAGCAGAGAAGGACTTCATTCCCGACAGAAGTGGAGTACCGCTCTCATCAGCGCCTCGAGCTAGTGCACGCGGACCTGTGTGGTCCAACCACACCGGCGACGCCACGAGGTAACAAGTATTTTCTGCTCATGGTGGATGATCTCACCAGATACATGTGGGTAGCCGCAATCCCTTCAAAGGATTATGCTGCGGCTGCCATCAAGGAAATACAAGCACAAGCAGAAGGTAGATCTGGTGCGAAATTGAGAGCACTTCGTACAGATCGAGGAGGAGAATTCACCGCAGCTGAATTCGCGAAGTACTGCGCAGCTGAAGGTATACATCGGCAGCACACTGCACCTTACAGCCCGCAACAAAATGGAGTCGTCGAGCGCAGAAATGGCTTAGTCGTAGCCACTGCAAGGAGTATGCTCAAGGCCAAAGGTTTGCCCGGCTGGTTCTAGGGTGAAGCTGTAAGTACCGTTGTTTATGTGTTGAACAGATGCCCGACGAAGAGCGTGGACGGCATGACGCCATTCAAAGCATGGCATGGGAAGAAGCCAGCAGTGAAACACCTCAAGACCTTCAGATGTCTTGTGTATGTTCGGAACACAACGCCGCATCTGAAGAAGCTCGAGGATCGTGGGCGGAAAATGGTGTTCATCGGCTACGAGCCCGGCTCCAAGGCGTACAGGGCATACGACCCCGTCATGAAGCGTGTCCATGTGACGCGCGACGTGGTGTTTGACGAGCGCGCCCAGTGGGACTGGGGAGCTGTTGAAGAGGCCGGGGAACCCAGTGGGGGCAGCGATGTATTCACCATCGAGTACACTGTTACATGTCCGACGGCCCCGGCTGTTGAAGCAAGGGCAGAACAAGTTCCGGGTGAAATCGAAGACATGGTGGAGACAGAGGCCAGGACAGATGATGATGACATGGATGCGGACCACGACGATGGTGTGCCCCTCCGATTCCGCAGCCTGGACGACCTCTATGGGCCAGCGTCATCACAGGGCGTCGTACCGCAAGGTACATTGCGCCACAGCTCACGAGTGCCAGTACCGCGTGTTCTGGCAACAGAAGAATTACATGCAGTGAGCTGCGACGAGCCATCATCATTCACGGAAGCTGAACGCAGCCCAAGCTGGAGAAATGCCATGATGGAGGAAATGAAGGCCATCAAGGAGAATGGGACATGGTGTCTCGCTGATCTGCCACCCGGACGCAAGGCCATAGGAGTAAAGTGGGTGTTCAAGGTGAAACACGACGAGCGCGGGGCAGTGTCCAAGCACAAGGCACGCCTTGTGGTGAAGGGCTACGCGCAGAGGCATGGCATCGACTACGACGAAGTGTTTGCTCCTGTGGCTCGGCTAGATTCAGTGCGCCTGCTCATCGCCCTCGCAGGGCACGAGGGGTGGGAGGTGCACCATATGGATGTAAAATTGAAAGGGAAATGTGCCCTTGGGCCATTTCTATAAGATTTTGGTGATTAAGTGCTACACACAAATGCCTTGAGTGATATTTGTGCCAAAGACTCAAAATGTGCAAATTAAGATAAAGGTATGTTTCTAGCACTTAGTACATTGTTTTGAAGACTAATGTATTGTGTCCAAGTGCTAGAAACAGGAGAAATCACTTTGGAGATAAGTTGGATGTGTTCAGCTAAAAGGCTGCTCGGTCTGGGTGCACCGGACTGTCCTGTGGTGCACCGGACAGTGTCCGGTGGTGCACCGGACAGTGTCTGGTGTGCCAGGACCAGTCCAGATGAACAGCCTGCTCTCGGGTCTCGACGGCGGCATACGACTATAAATCACCGGACTGTCCGGTGGTGCACCGGACTGTCTGGTGAGTCGTCTGCGGCGAAGTCGCCGCTCTCGGGAAACCAGTCTACAGCGTCCGGCTAAAAATCACCGGACTGTCCAGTGGTGCACTGGACTGTCCGGTGAGCCAACGGTCGGCCGCGCAATCCGCACGTGACGCGTGGCCGAGCCAACGGTCTGATGGGGGCACCGGACTGTCCGGTGTGCACCGGACAGTGTCCGATGCGCCAACGGCTCCAAATCTTCAACGGTCGGCTGCGCTAATTTAGGAAAGCAATCTGCACCGGACAGTGAACAGTTGATGTCCGGTGGTGCACCGGACTGTCCGGTGCGCCACCCGACAGAAGGCAAGAATTGCCTTCCTGGATTGCTTCCAATGGCTCCTAGCTGCCTTGGGGCTATAAAAGGTACCCCTAGGCACATGGAGAAGCTATCCAAGCATACTTTGAGCAATCTTAATCTCCCACACCCCATCTTTGCGCACTCGATCGACATTCTTAGTGATTTGAGCTCTGTTCTAGTGGTGAACTTGTTGCGATTCATTCTAGCTCAAGTCTTGGCTGTGCGTGTGCGTATTGTTGTGGATTTGTGTGTGTTGCTTCCCTCCCTTACTCTAGTGCTTTCACTTTGATCCTCATTGTAAGGGCGAGAGACTCCAAGTTGTGGAGATTCCTCGCAAACGGGAAAGAGTAAAGAAAGAAGAACACTATGGTATTCAAGTGGATCTTTGGATCACTTGAAAGGGGTTGAGTGCAACCCTCGTCCATTGGGACGCCACAACGTGGAGTAGGCAAGTGTTGTACTTGGCCGAACCACGGGATAACTCGCGTGTCTTTTGTGATTGTTTTTTCTGTGATACTTGTGTTCATAAGAGCTCGCCTTTTAGCCTACTAACACTTAACCAAGTTTTGTGGCTGTAAGTTTCAAGTTTTTACAGGATCACCTATTCACCCCCCCTCTAGGTGCTCTCAATTAGTATCAGAGCCGTTCTCTTCACGAAAGGGACTAATCGCCCGCAGAGATGGATCCTAAGGGAAAGGGGATGGTGGTCAATGATAAGGAGAAGGAGTCCATCTTCAACGAGCCAAGGGACGACTACGACGAGAAAAAGAAAACGGTCAACTCAAACTTTTATTTTGATTATTCTCATATTCCGCATAATTCTAATGCTCATTTGCTTTCCATTCCTCTTGGTAAACCTCCACACTTTGATGGAGAGGACTACAGATTTTGGAGTCACAAAATGCGTAGTCATTTGTTCTCTCTTCATCCAAGTATATGGGAGATAGTAGAGAATGGAATGCAATTTGATAGTACGGATAATCCCATGTTTATCAATGAACAAATTCACAAAAATGCACAAGCTACTACTATTCTATTAGCATCCTTATGCAGGGAAGAGTACCATAAGGTGAGCGGCTTGGATAACGCCAAGCAGATTTGGGACACCCTCAAGATCTCGCATGAGGGGAATGATGTCACCATGATCACCAAGATGGAGTTGGCGGAGGGCAAACTGGGAAGGTTCGCAATGATCAGGGGGAGGAGCCAACCCAAACGTGCAACAGGCTCAAAACCCTGGTCAACAAAATAAGGAGCTATGGAAGCACGAGATGGACGGACCACGACGTCGTCCGGCTTATGCTAAGGTCCTTCACTGTCCTTGATCCTCATCTTGTAAACTCTATTTGTGAAAATCCTAGGTATACCAAGATGATGTCCGAGGAAATACTTGGGAAGTTTGTAAGCGGGCGAATGATGATCAAGGAGGCGAGATATGTTGATGAGGCGCTAAATGGCCCAATGCCGATCCACGAGCCTCAAACCGTTGCTCTCAAAGCAACAAGTAGCAGGGAGGCGCTACCTAGCAAGGTGGCACAAGTTGAGGTGGTCGGGCTTAACGAGGAAGAAATGGCCCTCATCATCAAGCGCTTCAAGACGGCGCTAAAAGGAAGAAAGGAGCATCCTAACAAGAACAAAGCGAAAGGGAAACACTCCTGCTTTAAATGTGGTAAGTATGGTCATTTTATAGCAAATTGTCCCGACAACACTAATGACCAGGAACAAGAGAAAGGCGGGAAGAGGGAAAAGAAGAAGGCCTACAAGAAGGCGAAGGGCGAGGCACACCTCGGCAAAGAGTGGGACTCGGATTGTTCGTCATCCGACTCCGACAACGAAGGACTCGCCGCCTCGGCCTTCAACAAGTCGTCGCTCTTCCCCAACGAGCGCCATACTTGTCTTATGGCAAAGGAAAAGAAGGTAATCACTAGAGAAACTCCTAAGTACTCTAATTCTAGTGATGAGGACTCTAGTGATGATGAAATTGATTACACTAGCTTGTTTAAAGGATTAGATAGAGCAAAAGTAGAAAAGATCAATGAAATGATTGATGCTCTAAATGAAAAAGATAGACTTTTAGAAAAGCAAGAGGATCTTTTATATGAAGAGCATGATAAATTTGTAAGTGTGCAAAAGTCTCTTGCTTTAGAAGTTAAAAGGAATGAAATGCTTTCTTGTGAATTATCTACTTGTCATGAGAATTTGGCTAGCTTAAGAAGTATTAATGATGATTTAAATGCTAAGCTAGAAGTAGCAAATAAATCTAGTTCTTGCGTTGAGCATGTTGTGATTTGCACTAGGTGTAAGGATTTTAATGTTGATGCTTGTAGTGAACATTTAATTTCCATTACTAGATTAAATGATGAAGTGGCTAGTCTTAATGCCCAACTTAAGACTAGCAAGAATGATTTTGATAAACTAAAATTTGCAAGGGATGCCTACACTGTTGGTAGACATCCCTCAATTAAGGATGGGCTTGGCTTTCGAAGGGAAGCCAAGAACTTAACAAGTCAAAGGGCTCCCATCTCTGCCAAGGACAAAGGGAAGGCCTCTATGACTAATAGTGTTCAAAGGAATCATGCTTTCTTGTATCATGATAGGAAATATTCTAGAAATGTTCATTATAATAGGAGTTATAATGCTTTTGACTCACATGCCATGATTGCTTCAAGTTCAAACTTTAATGGTAGACCTAGGAGGAATTTTGTGTCTCATGCTCCTAGAAAAGTGTATAATGGATCTACCACTGTCTTTCATGCTTGCAATGCTAAGTTTGTTCTTTCATATAAAAATGAAAAAGTGGCTGCTAAAAAGGTGAGGGCCAAATGCAAGGGAGTCAAGACTTGCATTTGGGTCCCTAAGGCTATTTTTACTAACCTTATAGGACCCAACAAGAGTTGGGTACCTAAAACCCAAGCCTAATTTGCCTTGCAGGTTTATGCATTCGGGGGCTCAAGCTGGATTATCGACAGCGGATGCACAAACCACATGACGGGGGAGAAGAAGATGTTCACCTCCTACGTCAAGAACAAAGATTCCCAAGACTCAATCATATTCAGTGATGGGAATCAAGGCAAGGTTAAAGGTCTAGGAAAGATAGCTATTTCATCCGAGCATTCCATATCTAATGTGTTTTTATTTGAATCGCTCGGGTATAACTTGTTGTCCGTTAGTCAATTATGTAATATGGGTTACAATTGCTTATTTACCAATGTAGATGTGTCCGCTTTTAGAAGGAGTGATGGTTCATTAGCTTTTAAGGGTGTACTAGACGACAAACTCTATTTAGTTGGTTTTTCGAAGGAGGAGGCCAGTCTAGATGCATGCTTAATTGCTAAGACTAGCATGGGCTGGCTGTGGCATCACCGTCTAGCACATGTGGGGATGAAGAACCTTCACAAACTTCTAAAGGGAGAACATGTTTTAGGTCTAACAAATGTAACTTTCGAAAAAGATAGACCTTGTGCAGCGTGTCAAGCAGGTAAATAGGTGGGAAGCGCTCATCACAACAAAAATGTGATGACTACATCAAGACCTCTGGAGCTACTGCATATGGACCTCTTCGGACCCGTCGCCTATCTTAGCATCGGGGGAAGTAAGTATGGTCTTGTTGTTGTTGATGATTTTTCCCGCTTCACTTGGGTATTATTTTTGCAGGACAAATCAGAAACCCAAGGGATCCTCAAGCGCTTTCTAAGGCGAGGTCAAAACGAATTTGAGCTCAAGGTGAAAAGATTAGAAGCGACAATGGGTTTGAGTTCAAGAACCTTCAAGTGGAGGAGTTTCTTGAGGAGGAAGGAATCAAGCATGAGTTCTCCGCTCCCTACACACCACAGCAAAACGGTGTGGTAGAGAGGAAGAACAGGACACTCATAGACATGGCGAGGACGATGCTTGGAGAATTCAAGACGCCCGAGCGGTTTTGGTCGGAAGCTGTGAATACAGCTTGCCACGCCATAAACCAGGTCTACCTTCATCGCCTCCTCAAGAAGACGTCGTACGAACTTCTAACCGGTTGTAACACCCTAGGTGTTACTCAGGGTGTCCACCCCAGGGTTACCCCTGTTTACCCATTATCACATGAAGATTGAATTGGGCAAAATACACCAAACTTGGAATTCTAGGTCCTAAGCAAGTGTAACCCACCTTGGATGTCCTGCCCTAGCTTATCATGCACATCTAAGTGAGGATCCCCCAAAATCCTAAAGCAAAACCCCCATAGGCAATGAGAACCCTAATTGAAGCCATGATCAAAAGATCATGTAAACCTTATGATCATGGTTTGGGCCAAATATAAAAGTTGTAATATACTTAATAACCTACAATTAATAGTAAGGAAGTACCCCCAAAAAGTTTTCAGAAAGGCCCTAAACAGTTCACCTAAGATTTAGCACAAGGGAGAATTCAGTTTTTGACTAAGTACAAAAACTAACCCTTACACAAAGACTCCACATGTTCACCTTGATCCCCTTTTCAAAACCTGTCGACCCAATTGACAAAATGGTGCCAAATTAACCCTAGAACACCCTGGAAAGAGATGACACCTACCCTAGGGCGCTAGACACGACTTGACACCCCTTTTGTCTCGGTTTGGACCCAGCTGACACAGCAAACTTCTCCCCTCTCTATCTCCCTGCCCTGACCATATCTCGACTTGGAACTCACAGCAAAAAGATAGGATTTGGAGCAGAGAAGTGACCGTACACAGTGACTTTGCCAAGATACGCACGCTATGGCGCTCAAATCGGCCGTTGAACCATGGCAGAAAAGATTTGGAGCAGAGAAGCTTCCACGTGTTCGACGCGAGCTGGCATCCGGGAGCGCGCTCAGAGCACGCCCGTGCGCGAACCCCCGTGCGCCCGCGGCCGCCCGTGACCACGCCCGCGCCACGGCTATAAAACCCGCCCCAGTGCTCGGCTGCCTTCCCCATTGCCTCCTCCGTACCTCGCCTGACTTGCCCGAGCCAGCCATTAGCTCCGGCGACCTCCCCGCGACCCGCCAGTGCCGCCCGAGAGCAACCACCGTGGCCAACCCCTCTCCCGTCCTCCTCCGTTCGATCCAAGCCCCCAGATAGCTTCCTGGTGAGGCCATGAGACTTGCTCAAGCTTGACCTGAGGACCCGCGTCACCGGAATAGCCCAATCGTGCTCACCGGAGTTCAAGAACCCGCCGGCGCACGTGGACCGGGTAAGCCCCTACACCGTTTTCCAATTCGTTGCGCGCATGGCCTCTGTGTCACCCCATGAAGCTCCTCGTGCACCCTAATTGAACTATACCACCGTGGTTTGGCCGGAGCAGGCGCCGCTGACGATCCCCGCCGCCTGTGCTCGTGGCCAGGGTAACTCCGACCACCTCCAGCGCCGACCCACACATCGACGTGACCGTCGCGACCTCCCGGACGTCACTGACCACCCCGCCGAAGCTCTACCGCCGCCGGTAAGCCCCACCGCCGTAATCTACGCCGCGGGTACTATTTAAGCCGGTCAGGGAGCGCGGGTTAGATTTCAGATAAGTCCAGGGGGCTTTGCGCAATGTCAGTGACCCAAGCCAATAGTGGACCAAGGGTTGTTCTGTGAGAAAAGAAAAGGAAAAACCCCAGGGGCCTCAGCGTAAACCGGTTTTCTTTTCCTTTTTCAAATTTATTTTTCTTTTAATATGACAGATAACTTAATAAATGCATAACTTGAAGAATAATCATCCAAAAATTATCAAACCAATTTTGCTAGACTCTGGGAAATATGAACTATCAGATAAAAATAATAAAACCCATAGTTCCTGTATCTTTTTTTGAAGTTTTGAATTAAATAAGAAAACCACTCAAAACTCAATATTAGAAGGAAAAATAGGAATATTGTTTGGCTAGAGTTAGAAAAATTTGGAGAAGTTTATATCTACCTACTGACCTGTTTAAAAATATTGAACCTCTCTGTCTACTCCATTTAAATTAGTTTTACCCCTTATTCTATAATATGCTTAAGGATAAGGAAAATAGAAAATGTAATTTAATAAATGAACCAGAGAGTACCTCTATTTTTGTTAGGTTACTTATTCAATATAGTTCACTAGAAAAATACATCATACCCTGGTTTAGTATAAAATAAATAGGATACCTTTTATTCTAAGAAAACAAGGAAAACTTAGAAAAACCCTACAAAAATAACCCTAAGGTGAAAACTCCTCAAACCTTAGGATAACTAATGTTTTGATAATAAGAACTTAGGAAAAATCTAAAATCTGTTGTTTGATATTTTTCAAATGACAAGTTAGTTCTAAACACCCTTTTTGTACCAAACTTTAGAAATCCACCATTAAATAACCATCATGTGGCTCTCTGTCATTTTTGGTACAAGAGCTTATTATCACCGTTAGAGGCCAACAAAAATAACCCTTAGGTCAGGACCCACTTTAATAAAGGACTTGTAGTGCAAAGTGGCTTAATTGCACCACTTTTTGTTATTTTTGTATACAGCCTAGCCTTTTTATTTTGAATCCCATATTCTTAAGACAGGCCATATTGACCAAGGGCAAGCCACTGTAATTTTTGTAGAATTATTAAAAATAGTTAATTCACCTTGGTAGTTCAAATCCCACTAGAATTCATAAATAAACACTAAAGAGAGGAAAATGAACAATGGAAATTAGTATCCTCCTAAGACCCTTGTAAATTGTTCCCTGAAATAGAAATATACAAATGCAATACCAATTCTCCTTGTTTACCCCCAAATAAAAACTTAAATATAAAAGTGATAAATATAAACCACTAGAAGACCCACATAGCCAGGGAACCCTAAGTTAATTCTTGACTTAGTTTCTGTTGCTTAATGTTCTTAAATCTTGCATAATCATGACATACATGTTCATTGAATTTCGATAGACTGTAATCTTGCTGACAGAGAGTACATCCTCGTGCCGGAGCAAGGAGCTGCCCAGGAGGTTGCCCCAGACCCAGCACCAGAGCCTGCACCAGAGGACCTGCCTGCCACTGCTTTGGAAGGCAAGCCCCTGTTTATGCATAACCTGTTATTTATGCTATTTTACTTCACTTAATGATTGTAGGATTGATTGTGCACTTAAGTGTAGGAGTTGACTGAAACCCTAGTTGCATGATCTCAGGAATCCCATTGAGATGAACACTAGTATGCTAAGTCGAGTAGCTGCTTTATCAATTAGGATCTCGGTAGAAGTCGAGTGATTTTTCTAGCACTCGCGCGAGGTCAGGAATTGGCTGTATCCACTTTCTTATCATATTGATGTTGGTTTGTGGGCAACAATCCATGGGGATTGGTTGTTCACGGGATAAAAATTTGAATAAGGATTAAGGTGTGGTACCGTGAGTCAAGCGTTTGAACGTACTAAGCACATGCCGAGAAATATGGTAAATCGGTAAGCCTAGTACCTGAGTGAACCTGCCCGCAGACATATCCCCTCACGCGACCTGAGACGAGGTCTCCCATTCCGGTTATGGTGGGTACAAGTGCGGTCACTGCACGACGGCCAGTCGGGGTCAGTGAGGCATTGTACGCCAAGGCGGTGAGCCCTGATCTGTTGCCAGGGAATCGATAGGGACGGTTGATGTGTGTGGGGACGGAGTGCCTCGCCACGTCGTGTGTTTAGGTTTACCTTGCAAGGATAAAACTCGATTCGAATCGTCTGTTTCTCGCAGCTAATGAGACTGCTTGATCCATGCTGCTACATTGAGTAACAAGTGGAACTGTGTTGAGATGATACAAGATATTGATTGCTAAAAATGCTTGCTACTATGTATGAGTAGATAGTACACTTTTAGCCTTAAGAGAGTCACACTTAATTTTGATAAAGTTAAAATCTTGATCTAGAAACTCAGCTAGTGCTTTTGGCAACCAAACCCCACAGCCAAACAGCTGCATGTCTAGAGGTAGAGGAGTATAGACTCCTCACACCGGGTAAGTCTAGCTGAGTATTAGTATACTTAGCCTTGCTTGTGGCATAATTTTTACAGGTTCTCTGGAGGACATGGTTGCTGGAGTGACTTGGCCGTCCACCTTACCACCGGGTTGGACCGTCGAGTGGGACCCCGCCTCGGCTGAGGAGGAGCATGAGGAGTGATGGGACAGGCTTCCCCATCTCTCCGTTTAATTATCGTTAGTTTTATTCCGCTGCACTTCGAACAATGATGACTACTTTTGGCAAAACTCCGATGATGATGATGTAATAATTTAACACTCTTCCATGCATGGTTTTATGCTTTATTGTATTTGCTCTGAGACTCACCATCGAGTGAGACTGTGGTACTTGATCCTGTCAGTGGCCGTGTCGGACTAGATCCGAGGGATTGACGGGTTATTCCCATTTAAGTGTGGTCTAGCCTCTAAGGC
Organism: Zea luxurians; assembly: GCA_029449295.1. Taxonomy (NCBI): domain Eukaryota; kingdom Viridiplantae; phylum Streptophyta; class Magnoliopsida; order Poales; family Poaceae; genus Zea; species Zea luxurians. The sequence goes on from JAOPSE010000152.1 coordinate 3,564,995, forward strand.
AGGGCTTAGGCACTTAAGTTGGAATAATTCGGGCAGTTCCGCCACAGCTGGTATCGGAGCTTGTACCACCACAGAGGAATCAATAAAACATAAATGCCATCCCTTTTCTAAAGTAAAATTTGATAGAAACAATGTTGGATAGATCGTAGGACGAGCAGGATAGACCTAGGACGTGAAGCCTTAGGATGATAGAAGGGTAGCTAGGTGGCTAAGTGACTAGGCCCTACAGGCCACTTTTACAGGATGGGAGTTCTTCCCTATTCCTTTTATCTTCTGGAGAGGTCGTTCAGGGCGAGCATGCATGCATTCATAATTAAGCAAATGGATAACTGAGTAAAAAGACTTAAAAACAAGATAACAACCAACTAGGTCCCCAGTGCCTTTTTCCTTTTAACTAGAGATAGGCCGAGTTTTTATTTTCCTTGTTCTTTTTGTAATTCTTTTTCTTTTACTTACGCTTAACCATATACAGATGACTTCCCACGGATCCTCCGATGACGGAAATGCACTGACCCACACAGACGGACTTGCACGAGAGGGCTTTCCCCGCATTTTGTGGGAGGTACTTCAGGGGGCAGGATACTTGACACCCCCTCAGTACGCGGTGCAGCAGTTCGAGAAGCACCGGGTGCCTCGCTGTAGGGTGAGGATGACTTTGGAGCCTCATCCCCTGCAGCCAGGCTGGCGCTCCTTGGACTCCGAGTCTTTCGGATACCGAGCGGAGGACACAATTGAGGCTATCGCTCTGCATGGATTGACTACTTTCTGCGGATTCCATCCCTTGGAGCTGGCTACCCACCCCATTGGGTTATTCCCCGCGGAAAAGGAGGACGACCCGATGTGGAAGGATCGGGTGGAGCATGCCAAGGACATCTGGGCTCTCTACCCAGGCCACACCGCTCACTTGTCGGTACGATGCATGAACGCTCTGTATCGTATGCAAGTGATGCGTGGGGAGGCCATGTCTCATTTGATGGCACTACTAGAGGCAACCAAGATCACCCTGGACAACAGGGAGGAGCTCGTGGTGGACTTGTCCCAGGAGCTGGTGGAAAAAGATTTGCAAGTGGAGCAGTTGTCTGATGAGATTCATGAGTTGGAGGAGCTAGTGGGCACCAGGGAGAACACCATCGAGGTTCTCGAAGATCAGCTCCTCAACACTCAGCAGCAGCTAGCAGAGGCAAATGAGCACCTAGACATGCATCACCAAGAGATCCATGATGAGGAGGCTGACGAGGACGTTGACATCGAGGGAGGGGAGGAGCCTGCTTCCAGTGTAGACACTGCTGGCTCAGGGAGACCACCTTCCCCCGAGTCCAGCGTTGCCTCGTTCGCTCACTAGATGTCAGGGATGGTGTTAGGGGTTGGTGATAGTTAGACTCCTCGCCGCTAGCTTAGCTTTTGCACCCTTAGGGTACTAGGCTAGGTAGAGTTGAGTCTTTTGGATCATTGATGTAACCGTGTTAAACTCTTTTGGAGGTTTGGGGATGATTAATGGCAGTTTAAATTGGACGGAAGGTTTATGTTTTGTTTTGTTTTATGTGGAATCTATCAAATTGCTTTAACTCCCCTACCGTGTTTGAACTTTAAGCTTGGAGATGTGTTATTAAGCAACCATGTGATTTTTCAGATGGCTGGGAGAGCGCGCCGTGGTCAGAATGAGCACGTTCCTCCACCGCCACCGCCTCCCACTCTGCAGGAGCTCATGGCCCAGCAGAATGAGATCCTGAGACAGCTAGCTCAGCGTCAGCCACCACCTCAGCATTATGGTGGAGACCATCAGCGTCACCCCGTCGCTGCCACCTACCAGGAGTTCCTCAGTACTCAGCCACCATTGTTTACCAGAGCGGAGGACCCGCTTGATGCAGATGTGTGGTTGAGGGTGGTGGAATCCAAATTTCCACTACTCCATGGAGTTTGCTCAGAGGTCGCCAAGGTCAGGTTCGCCACCCAGCAGCTTCGCGGACCCGCGAGGACTTGGTGGGACCATTTTCTTGCCATGCAGCCAGAAGGTAGAGAGGTGGAATGGAGGGAGTTCAAGGCAGCTTTCAGAGGACACCATATCCCCGCTGGCATCATGGACCGGAAGCTCAATGAGTTTCTGGCACTCACTCAGGGCAACAGGACAGTGTTGCAGTATGCCCAGGCTTTTAATGACTTGTGTCAGTATGCTGGATATCATGCCAATACGGATGAGAAGAAGCGAGACAGGTTCAGAAGGGGGCTCAGCACCAAGCTCCGTGACCGTCTCAACACCGTCAGGGCCAATAGCTACAATGAGTTGGTCAACATGGCTATCTCCTAGGAGGACTGCATTTTAGCTCGACAGGCAGAGAAGAAGAGGAAGACCCCTGTGGCAGGACCCTCAGCTCAGCCACAGCGCTTCAGGATTGTGTCTGACACGCAGAACAAGGGACCTCAGCAGCAGCAAGGGAGATGGGTGATCAGACCACCGCAGCAGCAGCAGGCACCCAACCGCACCCAATTTCCCGCTCAGAGGAGCAACCAGCAGCAGCAGCAGTACCGTCAGGCCAATGACAACAGGTGCTTCACTTGTGGTAACACTGGGCATTATGCCAAAAATTGCCCCAGAAACCAGCAGAGGCAGGGGCAGAATGTCAATCAGAACCAAGGCAAGAGACAGAAGGTGCAAGTGAGGCAGGGCAAGCTGAACTTCACTACCATGGCTGACATTCCAGAGGGAGCACCCGTCATGACTGGTATCTTTGCAGTTTTAAATTTTCCCGCTATTGTTCTTTTTGATTCCGGTGCTTCACATAGTTTTATCAGTGCCAAGTTTAGTGCCAAATGCCAGTTGCCCTTTCACCATACCGATGGGGGCATTACAATTTCAACACCCGGAGGCAGAGTTGCCACTTATCAAATCAACAAGAATGTGCCTCTAAAGTTTGGTAGTTTGATAATTAAAACCAACCTTCTTATCTTGGGACTGGATAGTGTGGATATCATATTGGGAACTGATTGGTTGACCAAACATCAGGTAGTTATTGACATTGCAGCTAGGGCCATCGAAGTGCACTCACCAACCTGTGGTGAAATCACATTATATTTACCCAACCAGGGTTGTACCCGATCTTGTGCCTTTGTTATGATAGAATCCCCAGTGGAAAAGATCCCAGTGGTCTGTGACTATCCGGATGTTTTTCCGGATGAATTGCTAGGGATGCCACCTGACCGAGATATTGAGTTCGCCATCGAATTGCAACCCGGGACTACTCCTATCTCTAAGAGACCCTATAGGATGCCTCCCGCGGAATTGGCAGAATTGAAGAAACAATTGCAAGAATTGTTGGACAAGGGGTTTATTCGTCCAAGTACTTCACCATGGGGATGTCCCGCCTTATTCGTGAAGAAAAAGGATGAGAGTTTGAGGATGTGTGTTGACTACCACCCTCTCAATGCGGTGACTATCAAGAACAAATACCCGTTACCCCGCATTGATGTTCTGTTTGATCAGTTGGTGGGAGCCAAGGTATTCTCCAAGATAGACCTTCGCTCAGGCTACCATCAGATTAAGATCTGTGCCAGTGACATTCCCAAGACGGCTTTCTCTACTAGATATGGGCTCTATGAGTTTTTGGTGATGTCTTTTGGGCTAACCAATGCCCCGGCTTATTTTATGTACTTAATGAACTCAGTATTCATGCCAGAATTAGACAAGTTCGTGGTTGTTTTCATCGATGACATTCTGGTTTATTCCAAGAATGAAGCTGAGCACACTAAACATCTGCATATTGTACTTCAGAGACTCCGTGACCATCAGTTGTATGCTAAGTTGTCTAAGTGTGAGTTCTGGCTGAAGGAGATTAAATTCTTGGGTCACAAAATTTCTCAGCATGGGATATCAGTTGACCCTGAGAAAGTGCAAGAAGTGATGGACTGGGAACCTCCAACTACAGTGAGACAGATTAGGAGTTTTCTGGGATTGGCAGGGTACTACCGACGATTTATTCCGGATTTCTCCAGAATTGCCAAGCCAATGACTGAACTGTTGAAGAAGGGAGTCAAATTTGAGTGGAGCCAAAAGTGTGAAGATGCTTTTCATACCTTGAGGCAACATTTGACAACAGCCCCAGTGCTAGCCCAACCAGACAATACCAAGCCATTTGAAGTTTATTGTGATGCTTCTAGTACCGGATTGGGATGTGTCTTAATGCAAGATAGTCGGGTGATTGCGTATGCTTCTCGAGCTCTCAGACCCCATGAGCAGAACTACCCGACACATGATCTTGAGTTGGCAGCAGTAGTTCATGCCCTCAAGTTATGGAGACACTACTTGATGGGAGCTCACTGTAACATTTACACTGATCACAAGAGTCTTAAATACATCTTCACTCAGGCAGACCTGAACATGAGGCAAAGGAGATGGTTAGAGTTAATCAAGGATTATGATTTGGAAGTACATTACCACCCTGACAAGGCCAATGTTGTGGCAGATGCTTTGAGTAGAAAGGCCCAGTGCAATTGTATGAACATGGATGCAAAAGTCACCACCCTGTGTGATGAGTTGTGCAAGCTGAACCTGGAGGTTGTTTCTTCGGGTGACCTAAGCTATATCTCGGTGGAGCCCACATTGCAAGAACAGATAGTCAGGGCACAGGTTGGGGATAAGGGTGTTCAGGTTATCAAAGATATGCTCAAGCAAAAGGCAGAAAAATACAAGTGTTTCCGTCAGGACAGCAAGGGAATTTTATGGTTTGAAGATCGATTGGTGGTTCCCAAGGACCCTGAGCTCAGAAAGAAGATACTGGATGAAGCTCACCTTTCCAAATTTTCCATGCACCCTGGTAGCAACAAGATGTACCATGATATCAGATCTCTTTATTGGTGGACCAGAATGAAGAGGGAAATTGCCAAGTACATCTCCGAGTGTGACACTTGCCAGAGGGTAAAGGCTAGTCATTTGAAGGCAGCAGGCCCTTTGCAACCCCTTCCCATACCATCTTGGAAATGGGAGGACATTTGCATGGACTTCATAGTAGGATTGCCCAATACCTCCAGGCACCATGATTCTATCTGGGTTATTGTGGACAGATTGACCAAGACTGCTCATTTCTTGCCAGTGCACACCACCCACCGGGCGGAGAAGTATGCAGAGATCTACATTGACCAGATAGTTCGTCTGCATGGGATACCAAGGACTATAGTCTCCGACCGAGGAGCACCTTTTGTGGCACGATTTTGGGAGCAATTACAGGAATCACTTGGAACCCAGGTTATACGAAGCTCAGCATACCACCCCCAAATAGATGGTCAGACAGAAAGGGTAAATCAGATTTTGGAAGACATGTTGCGAGCATGTGCACTACACTATGGAAAGGATTGGGACAAGTGTCTTTCCTTGGCAGAGTTTTCTTACAATAACAGCTATCAGTCCAGTCTGAAGATGGCACCTTTTGAGGCATTATATGGGAGAAGGTATAGAACCCCACTAAATTGGTCTCAAGCAGGAGAGAGGGAAATTTTTGGGCCAGATTTGGTGCTTGAAGCAGAGGCAAAGGTTAGAATTATCAAGAAGAACCTAGAAGCTGCTCAGGCCAGGCAAAAGAGTTATCATGACAAAAGGCGGAAGCCTCTACAGTTTGAGGTGGGAGATCATGTCTATCTTAAGATATCACCAACCAAGGGTGTCCAGAGATTCGGGATCAAGGGCAAGTTAGCCCCTCGTTACATTGGACCCTATAAGATCAAGGCAAGTTGTGGACCCGTAGCTTACCAATTGGAATTGCCACCCCGTATGTCAGCAGTTCACAATGTGTTCCATGTATCTCAGCTGCGGAAATGTGTTCGTCTACCCACTGAAGTGCTACCGGAACTGGACATTGAGATAGAACCAGACTTGTCCTACCAAGAGTACCCCGTCAAGGTATTGGATCAAAAGGAGAGATCAACTCGGGCAAGATCAATCAGAATGTATAAGGTTCAGTGGAGTCATCATTCAGCAGAAGAAGCTACATGGGAGACGGAGGATTTTCTACGCTCTCGCTTCCCCGACTTTCTGCCCAAGGGAGTTGGTACGTAACCCCAAAAACCCCACCCCACCTGCCCTTTGAAGTCAATTATAAGAAAAACTCAGATAACAAGGATAGTCTAAGTTGTGGATTTAACTTAAGAAGGGCTTCCTTCTGAAGTTGCAAAGAGGATGACATTCGAAGAACAGTTAAAAAGGGGAAACGTGAGTATAAGGGGAGAGTAGCACCAACACACCTTCAAGCATCCCTCCAAGGGACTCTACCTGAAATCTCGGGACGAGATTCCTTTAAGGGGGGAGGGCTGTAACACCCTAGGTGTTACTCAGGGTGTCCACCCCAGGGTTACCCCTGTTTACCCATTATCACATGAAGATTGAATTGGGCAAAATACACCAAACTTGGAATTCTAGGTCCTAAGCAAGTGTAACCCACCTTGGATGTCCTGCCCTAGCTTATCATGCACATCTAAGTGAGGATCCCCCAAAACCCTAAAGCAAAACCCCCATAGGCAATGAGAACCCTAATTGAAGCCATGATCAAAAGATCATGTAAACCTTATGATCATGGTTTGGGCCAAATATAAAAGTTGTAATATACTTAATAACCTACAATTAGTAGTAAGGAAGTACCCCCAAAAAGTTTTCAGAAAGGCCCTAAACAGTTCACCTAAGATTTAGCACAAGGGAGAATTCAGTTTTTGACTAAGTACAAAAACTAACCCTTACACAAAGACTCCACATGTTCACCTTGATCCCCTTTTCAAAACCTGTCGACCCAATTGACAAAATGGCGCCAAATTAACCCTAGAACACCCTGGAAAGAGATGACACCTACCCTAGGGCGCTAGACACGACTTGACACCCCTTTTGTCTCGGTTTGGACCCAGCTGACACAGCAAACTTCTCCCCTCTCTATCTCCCTGCCCTGACCATATCTCGACTTGGAACTCACAGCAAAAAGATAGGATTTGGAGCAGAGAAGTGACCGTACACAGTGACTTTGCCAAGATACGCACGCTATGGCGCTCAAATCGGCCGTTGAACCATGGCAGAAGCAAGCTTCCACGTGTTCGACGCGAGCTGGCATCCGGGAGCGCGCTCAGAGCACGCCCGTGCGCGAACCCCCGCGCGCCCGCGGCCGCCCGTGACCACGCCCGCGCCACGGCTATAAAACCCGCCCCAGTGCTCGGCTGCCTTCCCCATTGCCTCCTCCGTACCTCGCCTGACTTGCCCGAGCCAGCCATTAGCTCCGGCGACCTCCCCGCGACCCGCCAGTGCCGCCCGAGAGCAACCACCGTGGCCAACCCCTCTCCCGTCCTCCTCCGTTCGATCCAAGCCCCCAGATAGCTTCCTGGTGAGGCCGTGAGACTTGCTCAAGCTTGACCTGAGGACCCGCGTCACCGGAATAGCCCAATCGTGCTCACCGGAGTTCAAGAACCCGCCGGCGCACGTGGACCGGGTAAGCCCCTACACCGTTTTCCAATTCGTTGCGCGCATGGCCTCTGTGTCACCCCGTGAAGATCCTCGTGCACCCTAATTGAACTATACCGCCGTGGTTTGGCCGGAGCAGGCGCCGCCGACGATCCCCGCCGCCTGTGCTCATGGCCAGGGTAACTCCGACCACCTCCGGCGCCGACCCGCACATCGACTTGACCGTCGCGACCTCCCGGACGTCACTGACCACCCCGCCGAAGCTCTACCGCCGCCGGTAAGCCCCACCGCCGTAATCTACGCCGCGGGTACTGTTTAAGCCGGTCAGGGAGCGCGGGTTAGATTTCAGATAAGTCCAGGGGGCTTTGCGCAATGTCAGTGACCCAAGCCAATAGTGGACCAAGGGCTGTTCTGTGAGAAAAGAAAAGGAAAAACCCCAGGGGCCTCAGCGTAAACCGGTTTTCTTTTCCTTTTTCAAATTTATTTTTCTTTTAATATGACAGATAACTTAATAAATGCATAACTTGAAGAATAATCATCCAAAAATTATCAAACCAATTTTGCTAGACTCTGGGAAATATGAACTATCAGATAAAAATAATAAAACCCATAGTTCCTGTATCTTTTTTTGAAGTTTTGAATTAAATAAGAAAACCACTCAAAACTCAATATTAGAAGGAAAAATAGGAATATTGTTTGGCCAGAGTTAGAAAAATTTGGAGAAGTTTATATCTACCTACTGACCTGTTTAAAAATATTGAACCTCTCTGTCTACTCCATTTAAATTAGTTTTACCCCTTATTCTATAATATGCTTAAGGATAAGGAAAATAGAAAATGTAATTTAATAAATGAACCAGAGAGTACCTCTATTTTTGTTAGGTTACTTATTCAATATAGTTCACTGGAAAAATACATCATACCCTGGTTTAGTATAAAATAAATAGGATACCTTTTATTCTAAGAAAACAAGGAAAACTTAGAAAAACCCTACAAAAATAACCCTAAGGTGAAAACTCCTCAAACCTTAGGATAACTAATGTTTTGATAATAAGAACTTAGGAAAAATCTGAAATCTGTTGTTTGATATTTTTCAAATGACAAGTTAGTTCTAAACACCCTTTTTGCACCAAACTTTAGAAATCCACCATTAAATAACCATCATGTGGCTCTCTGTCATTTTTGGTACAAGAGCTTATTATCACTGTTAGAGGCCAACAAAAATAACCCTTAGGTCAGGACCCACTTTAATAAAGGACTTGTAGTGCAAAGTGGCTTAATTGCACCACTTTTTGTTATTTTTGTATACAGCCTAGCCTTTTTATTTTGAATCCCATATTCTTAAGACAGGCCATATTGACCAAGGGCAAGCCACTGTAATTTTTGTAGAATTATTGAAAATAGTTAATTCACCTTGGTAGTTCAAATCCCACTAGAATTCATAAATAAACACTAAAGAGAGGAAAATGAACAATGGAAATTAGTATCCTCCTAAGACCCTTGTAAATTGTTCCCTGAAATAGAAATATACAAATGCAATACCAATTCTCCTTGTTTACCCCCAAATAAAAACTTAAATATAAAAGTGATAAATATAAACCACTAGAAGACCCACATAGCCAGGGAACCCTAAGTTAATTCTTGACTTAGTTTCTGTAGCTTAATGTTCTTAAATCTTGCATAATCATGACATACATGTTCATTGCATTTCGATAGACTGTAATCTTGCTGACGGAGAGTACATCCTCGTGCCGGAGCAAGGAGCTGCCCAGGAGGTTGCCCTAGACCCAGCACCAGAGCCTGCACCAGAGGACCTGCCTGCCACTGCTTTGGAAGGCAAGCCCCGGTTTATGCATAACCTGTTATTTATGCTATTTTACTTCACATAATGATTGTAGGATTGATTGTGCACTTAAGTGTAGGAGTTGACTGAAACCCTAGTTGCATGATCTCAGGAATCCCATTGAGATGAACACTAGTATGCTAAGTCGAGTAGCTGCTTTATCAATTAGGATCTCGGTAGAAGTCGAGTGATTTTTCTAGCACTCGCGCGAGGTCAGGAATTGGCTGTATCCACTTTCTTATCATATTGATGTTGGTTTGTGGGCAACAATCCATGGGGATTGGTTGTTCACGGGATAAAAATTTGAATAAGGATTAAGGTGTGGTACCGTGAGTCAAGCGTTTGAACGTACTAAGCACATGCCGAGAAATATGGTAAATCGGTAAGCCTAGTACCTGAGTGAACCTGCCCGCAGACATATCCCCTCACGCGACCTGAGACGAGGTCTCCCATTCCGGTTATGGTGGGTACAAGTGCGGTCACTGCACGACGGCCAGTCGGGGTCAGTGAGGCATTGTACGCCAAGGCGGTGAGCCCTGATCTGTTGCCAGGGAATCGATGGGGACGGTTGATGTGTGTGGGGACGGAGTGCCTCGCCACGTCGTGTGTTTAGGTTTACCTTGCAAGGATAAAAACTCGATTCGAATCGTCTGTTTCTCGCAGCTAATGAGACTGCCTGATCCATGCTGCTACATTGAGTAACAAGTGGAACTGTGTTGAGATGATACAAGATATTGATTGCTAAAAATGCTTGCTACTATGTATGAGTAGATAGTACACTTTTAGCCTTAAGAGAGTCACACTTAATTTTGATAAAGTTAAAATCTTGATCTAGAAACTCAGCTAGTGCTTTTGGCAACCAAACCCCACAGCCAAATAGCTGCATGTCTAGAGGTAGAGGAGTATAGACTCCTCACACCGGGTAAGTCTAGCTGAGTATTAGTATACTCAGCCTTGCTTGTGGCATAATTTTTACAGGTTCTCTGGAGGACATGGTTGCTGGAGTGACTTGGCCGTCCACCTTACCACCGGGTTGGACCGTCGAGTGGGACCCCGCCTCGGCTGAGGAGGAGCATGAGGAGTGATGGGACAGGCTTCCCCATCTCTCCGTTTAATTATCGTTAGTTTTATTCCGCTGCACTTCGAACAATGATGACTACTTTTGGCAAAACTCCGATGATGATGATGTAATAATTTAACACTCTTCCATGCATGGTTTTATGCTTTATTGTATTTGCTCTGTGACTCACCATCGAGTGAGACTGTGGTACTTGATCCTGTCAGTGGCCGTGTCGGACTAGATCCGAGGGATTGACGGGTTATTCCCATTTAAGTGTGGTCTAGCCTCTAAGGCAGGGCTTAGGCACTTAAGTTGGAATAATTCGGGCAGTTCCGCCACACCGGTAACAAACCCAACATTTCATATTTTCGAGTTTTTGGGAGTAAATGCTACATTCTAGTGAAGAAAGGTAGGAATTCAAAATTTGCTCCCAAAGTTGTAGAAGGGTTTTTGTTAGGTTATGACTCAAATACAAAGGCGTATAGAGTCTTCAACAAATCATCGGGTTTGGTTGAAGTCTCTAGCGACGTTGTATTTGATGAGACTAATGGCTCTCCAAGAGAGCAAGTTGATCTTGATGATGTAGATGAGGATGATGTTCCAACGGACGCAATTCGTACCATGGCGATTGGAGACATGCGACCACAAGAACACCAAGTGCAAGATCAACCTTCTTCAAGAGGATGAACAGGTTCCTCAAGAGGAGGCGTGTGATCAAGGGGGAGCACAGGATGTCCAAGATGAGGAGGAAGAAGTACCACAGGCTCCTCCAACTCAAGCTCGAGCGACAATTCAAAGGAATCATCCCATCGACCAGATATTGGGTGACATTAGCAAGGGAGTAACCACTCGCTCTAGATTAGCTAATTTTTATGAGCATTACTCTTTTGTCTCTTCTATTGAGCCTTTCAGGGTAGAAGAGGCCTTGCTAGATCCGGACTGGGTGTTGGCCATGCAGGAAGAGCTCAACAACTTCAAGCGAAATGAAGTTTGGACACTGGTGCCGCGTCCCAAGCAAAACGTTGTGGGAACCAAGTGGATTTTCCGCAACAAACAGGACGAGCACGGGGTGGTGACAAGGAACAAGGCTCGACTTATGGCAAAAGGTTATGCCCAAGTCGTAGGTTTGGACTTTGAGGAGACTTTTGCTCCTGTGGCTAGGCTAGAGTCGATTCGTATTTTGTTAGCCTATGCCGCTCACCATTATTTCAGGTTGTTCCAAATGGACGTAAAGAGCGCTTTCCTCAACGGTCCAATCAAGGAGGGGGTGTACGTGGAGCAACCCCCTGGCTTTGAGGATGAACGGTACCCCGACCACGTGTGTAAGCTCTCTAAGGCGCTCTATGGACTTAAGCAAGCCCCAAGAGCATGGTATGAATGCCTTAGAGACTTTCTAATTGCTAATGCTTTCAAGGTTGGGAAAGCTGATCCAACTCTCTTTACTAAGACTTGTGATGGCGATCTATTTGTGTGCCAAATTTATGTCGATGACATAATATTTGGTTCTACTAACCAAAAGTCTTGTGAAGAGTTTAGCAGGGTGATGACTCAGAAATTCGAGATGTCGATGATGGGCGAGTTGAACTACTTCCTTGGGTTCCAAGTGAAGCAACTCAAGGACGGGACCTTCATCTCTCAAACAAAGTACACGCAACACTTGCTCAAGTGGTTTGGGATGAAGGACGCCAAGCCCGCAAAGACTCCAATGGGAACTAACGGACATGTCGACCTCAACAAAGGAGGTAAGTCCGTTGATCAAAAGGCATACCGGTCTATGATAGGGTCTTTACTTCACTTATGTGCTAGTAGACCGGATATTATGCTTAGCGTATGCATGTGTGCTAGATTTCAATCCGACCCAAGGGAGTGTCACCTTGTGGCCGTTAAGCGAATCCTTAGATATTTAGTTGCTATGCCTTGCTTCGGGATCTAGTATCCAAAGGGGTCTACCTTTGACTTAATTGGATATTCAGACTCCGACTATGCTGGATGTAAGGTCGACAGGAAGAGTACATCAGGGACGTGCCAATTCCTAGGAAGGTCCCTGGTGTCGTGGAGTTCTAAGAAACAAACTTACGTTGCCCTATCCACCGCTGAAGCCGAGTATGTTGCCGCAGGACAGTGTTGCGCGCAACTACTTTGGATGAGGCAAACCCTCCAGGACTTTGGCTACAATCTGAGCAAAGTCCCACTCCTATGTGACAATGAGAGTGCAATCCGCATGGCGGACAATCCTGTTGAACACAGCCGCACAAAGCACATAGACATCTGGCATCACTTTTTGAGAGACCACCAGCAAAAGGGAGATATCGAAGTGTTTTATGTTAGCACTGAGAACCAGCTAGCCGATATCTTTACCAAGCCTTTAGATGAGAAGACCTTTTGCAGGCTGCGTAGTGAGCTAAATGTCTTAGATTCGCGAAACTTGGATTGATCTATAGCATACATGTGTTTTATGCCTTTGATCATGTTCCTTTATGCATATTATTGCTTATTTATGGTGCTCAAGTTGTGCAAGGGATCCCCGGACCTCACAAGTCCATGTGTGAATGATGCACATATTTAGGGGGAGAAATGCTACAACTTGACACTTTGAGACTAACCATGTGCTTGAGTGTTCTTAATTTAGTCTCAAAGGAGGATTGAAAGGGAAAAGGTGAACTTGGACCATGCAAGACTTCCACTACACTCCGATGAGAGGGTAATTTACTCCAAGTTCATCTCCATGCCCTTATTGCCTTTTTACTATTAATTGAAGATTTTGGTGAGGCAATGGGGGTTTTTGGGCCAAAAATGATCCTGTTTTGGTGCTTGATGCCAAAGGGGGAGAAATTAAGGCCAAAGCAAGAAATGGATCAGCTACCACTTGAGAATTTTGAAAATAGTAGAGTTAGAAGCTTTTGTTTTGACAAAATACTCTTATTGTCTCTTATTGTCAAAAGTTGGTCTCTTGTGGGGAGAATGTTTGATTATGGGAAAAAGGGGGAGTTTCTGAATCTTTGATCAATTTATCTTGGAATACCTCTCTCTATGCCTCAACAAGTGAATTTGACTTAGAGATAGGAAATTGAGTTTGATTTGCAAAAACAAACCAAGTGGTGGCAAAGGATAATCCAAATATGCCAAATTTGAATCAAAAACAAAATTTTTGTTCTCATTCGCATTGATGTTGCACTTCTTTTTGTTGCTTTTTGTTGTGTTGGCATAAATCACCAAAAAGGGGGAGATTGAAAGGGAAATGTGCCCTTGGGCCATTTCTATAAGATTTTGGTGATTAAGTGCTACACACAAATGCCTTAAGTGATATTTGTGCCAAAGACTCAAGAAGTGCAAATCAAGATTAAAGGTATGTTTCTAGCACTTAGTACATTGTTTTGAAGACTAATGTATTGTGTCCAAGTGCTAGAAACAGGAGAAATCACTTTGGAGATAAGTTGGCTGTGTTCAGCCAAAAGGCTGCTCGGTCTGGATGCATCGGACTGTCCTGTGGTGCACCGGACAGTGTCCGGTGTGCCAGGACCAGTCCAGATGAACAGCCTGCTCTCGGGTCTCGACGGCGGCGTACGACTATAAATCACCGAACTATCCGGTGGTGCACCGCTCTCGGGAAACTAGTCAACAGCATCCGGCTAAAAATCATCGGACTGTTCGGTGAGCCAACGGTCGGCCGCGCAATCCACGCGTGACGCGTGGCCGAGCCAACGGTCTGATGGGGGCACCAGACAGTGTCCAGTGCGCCAACGGCTCCAAATCTTCAACGGTCGGTTGCGCCAATTTAGGAAAGCAATCTGCACCGGACAGTGAACAGTTGATGTCCGGTGGTGCACCAGACTGTCCGGTGCACCACCCGACAGAAGGCAAGAATTGCCTTCCTGGATTGCTTCCAACGGCTTCTAGCTGCCTTCGGGCTATAAAAGGGACCCCTAGGCGCATGGAGGAGCTATCCAAGCATACTTTGAGCAACCTTAATCTCCCACACCCCATCTTTGCACACTCGATCGACATTCTTAGTGATTTGAGCACTGTTCTAGTGGTGAACTTGTTGCTATTCATTCTAGCTCAAGTCTTGGCTGTGTGTGTGCGTATTGCTATGGATTTGTGTGTGTTGCTTCCCTCCCTTAGTCTAGTGCTTTCACTTTGATCCTCATTGTAAGGGCGAGAGACTCCAAGTTGTGGAGATTCCTCGCAAATGGGAAAGAGTAAAGAAAGAAGAACACCGTGGTATTCAAGTGGATCTTTGGATCACTTGAAAGGGGTTGAGTGCAACCCTCGTCCATTGGGACGCCACAACGTGGAGTAGGCAAGTGTTGTACTTGGCCGAACCACGGGATAACTCGCGTGTCTTTTGTGATTGTTTTTTCTGTGATACTTGTGTTCACAAGAGCTCGCCTTTTAGCCTACTAACACTTAACCAAGTTTTGTGGCTGTAAGTTTCAAGTTTTTACAGGATCACCTATTCACCCCCCCCCCCCTCTAGGTGCTCTCAAAAATCAGTGTTCTTAAATGGCGACCTCCAGGAGGAGGTGTATGTTGAACAGCCGGTTGGTTTCATCGTTGCAGGGAAGGAACATCAGGTGCTCAAGTTGAAGAAAGCACTTTATGGCCTACACCAGGCGCCGCGTGCATGGAACACAAAACTGGACAACACCCTGTTGTCGCTCGGTTTTCAGAGGAGTCCGTCAGAGCATGCAATCTATGTTAGATAGAGAGGCGATGCTCTGTTGACAATCGGTGTCTACGTCGATGATCTTGTGATCACTGGCTCAAGTACTGATGACATCAAGGAATTCAAAAAAGAAATGGCAGCAACATTCAAGATGAGCGACCTTGGCTTGCTTCACTACTACCTCGGCATTGAAGTGAAGTAGAGCGCAGAGGGTATTTCCCTTAGTCAGGGTGCCTATGCAAGGAAGATTCTAGAGAAGAATGGCATGGCGGCCTATAATCCCTGCCAAGTGCCCATGGAGGCACGTTTGAAGCTGAGCAAGTTCAGCACTGAACCACTGGTGGACGCCACGGCATACAGGAGCGTCGTTGGGAGCCAAAGGTACTTGGTTAATACTGGTCCTGATATAGCATTTGTTGTTGGCTACGTTAGTCATTTTTTGGAGGATCCACGTAAGGATCACTTGGCTGCGGTGAAACATATTTTGCTCTACCTAGCGGGAACCAAAACTTGGGGGCTATGGTTTGAGCGGAGGAAGAAAGAGGAAGCAAAACTGATAGGTTTTAGCGACAGTGATTTTGCTGGTGATGTTAATGCTAGAAAAAGCACAACAGGGATAATCTTCTTCATCAATAGCAGCCCAATAACTTGGCAATCCATGAAGCAAAAGGTTGTGGCACAATCGAGCTGTGAAGCGGAATACATAGCCGCTGCAAACGCCGCTTGCCAAGTTGTGTGGCTGGCTCGAGTACTGGCAGAGGTGCAGGGAACAACAACAAAGGCACCAATGTT
This sequence comes from Zea luxurians, assembly GCA_029449295.1. Classification (NCBI taxonomy): domain Eukaryota; kingdom Viridiplantae; phylum Streptophyta; class Magnoliopsida; order Poales; family Poaceae; genus Zea; species Zea luxurians. The sequence goes on from JAOPSE010000152.1 coordinate 3,580,778, forward strand.
AAGGGTGGACAATTAGTCTGCCATTGCTTTAATCAGAAATCCAGTACACCATGGACAAAGCAAGCATATTCAAGTTAAATACCATTTTGTCCGGGAGTCTGAAGATGAAGGCCTAATCAATGTGAAGTTCATTAGGAGTGAAGATCAACTTAGCGACATTCTGACAAAGCCGCTAGGTAAAACCAAGTTTCTAGAGCTAAGATCAAAGATCGGCCTGATTAATGTACAGCAACTGACACCTCAAGGTTTAGGAGGAGAATGTAGAAAGTAATCCTTGGGTGCCATGTTTAGCAGCTTATCTTGATTAGCTTGAATTAGGTGTATGATTGGAATAAGGCTGATTGAGAGCCGTTAATTAGTTTCCTTACTAAGGTAGTTCTTTTCCATGTAATAGTCTATATAAACCAAGAGATATCAATGAAAATGCAGTCACTCGACAGCACCAAAAACAAGATCGTGTCCACTGTGTTTCGCGTGAGTTTTGTGAGTGTTGTGTTGGCCGTGATCTCGCCGGCATCCTGTGCGGTGTCACTCCGGTGAGGCTCTAGTTCTAACATGGGAAAAACGGAGAAGTTCCATGGACAACAATGGAGGAAAGCTCACCATAGAAGACGGAGTTCGTCGGAGCCGAAAAGAAAATCGTTGATTAACGGCGAACCGAAAGATGGATCGACAAATCGAAAGCACCAGGACAAAGTTCTCGATGATACGAATGTAGCGGTACTCTCGGATTCCGCCAACAACACACGGATTAAAAGTAATTGCTCACTGGAGTTGTCGCCGGAGTTGGAACCGTCCCAAACTTCGGCGAGCATTCCGAGAATTGTGGATCGAAACTGGGGAAATGATTTCGGGAAGGGGCTCAAGAGAGGGTTGCAGCCATATATATATTGCTAGGGTTTGAAGATATTTTATTTTTCATAATAATCCCATTTTTAAAATTAAAATAATTCTAGAAAAAGGCCAAAATCATTTTTAATGTCCGAAAAATATGTTAAAGGCTCGAAAAATTCTAGGAAAATTCCTAGACATGATTTGGCACCCAATGAACTCAAAAAACATATTTAGAACTTTTGAAAATGTTTTTAAGTACCTCAAATAAATATATTTTGAATTTTAGAAAATAGAAAAAATTTCAAAAAATGAAAAATTACAGAAAACTTCTACAAGGCATATTAACAGGTTTCAAACACTTCTTGCACTTAGAAACACTATGCAACTTCATGAATGCAACAACCAAGGCACTTCTAGGGTTCACGCCAACATAGAACAAAATAACTTTGTATTGTTTTAATAAAGGAAAAGAAAAGCAAAGAAAGGAAAAAGTAACGCCTGAATTTTGATTATAAAGCAAAGAAATTTTTATACCCCAAAATTCCGGGTGTTACATTCCCCTTTGGCATTAAGCACCAAAACAAAGAAACTAGTGGAAACCTCATTGCCTCTCCAAAAATTGCGATTTATCCTTTTGGGATTTGGCTAATATGATTAGTATCATGCTAGTTCTTTACTTTAATCAATGAACATGATGGGAATACCTTATGACACGATGATGTTATTCTGGTTATGATGATGAACTTGTGACACTAAAAGGGACTCAGGTTGTTTCCCGAGCACCTCTCCATAAGGACCTGTTCATTGGATGACCACCCGGGGAAACAGTACAACCATGAGAGCAGTATGGGATGCCCTTAGCTGACTAATTAGAGGAACTTGAGGTGTAGTTGGCTTCGCAGTTGTGCCGTTAATGGGGTCCGGGCATAGTACTTGCTCTACCGAGGCTGGATGCTGAAGTTCGTTCATTTTTCTTTTGTTAGTCACCCCTCCTTCGGGGAGAGGTACTGTGTTTATCAAACTAGAGAAACCTAACAGGTAGCTACGACCTCAGGGGAATCTTTGTAAAGGCTATGTAGTGAAACCTTGCCGACTCACCTTGGGAGTGTTTAAGGGTATGTACAATCCGAGACAAAAATGGATCATGGCTAGTGGGTAAAGTGTGCAACCTCTGTAGAGGGTTAGAAACTAGTATATTAGTCATGCTCACTGTTATGAGCAGCCTTGGGAGCTCCTTTGATTAGAATTATTCTGGATACCTCAATGGTGATGGTTTAAGGATGATGATTATAACTATGGATTCTTGTATTTCCTCTTAGAGGAAGTACCTTTTGGGGTAATAACTTGGGATTATTACTAAAACTTGGCTCCCTACTAGTAATAAATACCTTACTAACTAAAATCAACTACTTTGAGGTTTACCCCACATACAGCTAGTCCACTTTAGCCAAACGAGATATTTGCTGAGTACATTGATGTGTACTCACCCCTTGCTTAAACACTAAACACCATACCCTTAGCCTTAGTGAAATTTAACCGGATCTGTTCATTTTTGTATTTGAGTGTTTTTAATGGATTAGAAAATCTTTCTTTTGATGTCTTGCTAATTCAATGTGGTGTAATTTCATCGATTGTTAGATTTTGATCGTATCTAAGAGATCCTATTTTATCCGGGTTGCTAACTCAATGGTAGAGTACTCGGCTTTTAAGTGCGGCTATGATCTTTTACACATTTGGATGAAGCAACAAATTCGTCTAGACTCTTGGTAGAGTCTAGAAGACCACGACTGATCCTCAAAGGTAATGAATGGAAAAAATAGCATGTCGTAATAGAATCAATTTCTTTTTTTTAATAAAAAATTCTGATTTTCTGGGTCTAGTGAATAAATGGATAGAGCCTGGCTCTAATTCTGGTAAAATAAAAAAAGCAACGAGCTTAACTTCTTAATCTCAGGAGAAGATGAAGGCAATATGGAGGACTTTCAGGAGTTTCAGGTCTTCGATGAGTTCTAGAGACAATTAGCGGCAAACCCCCAGTCAACTGCCTATGAAGGCCTTATCGTACTATGTTTCATTCAACACTTTGATTTATGTTTAAGTTAATGACTTTGTGGATGTTTTGGAAATCATGATGTAATAAAGTAATACTTCTTTTCGCTATTATTTGAGCACTATGTGATGATGTCCAATTATGTCATCGTTGTGTACGTGAATTTCTGATCCTAGCACGTACATGGTTCGCATTCGGTTTGCCTTCCAAAATTAGGTGTGACAAAGGCTGAGTATACTAATACTTAGCTAGACTTACCCAGTGTGAGGAGTCTACTCCTCTACCTCTAAACTATGAAGCTGTTTGGCTGAGGGGTTTGGTTTGCCAAAAGTACTAGCTGAGTTCTAAGTTAACTTTTAACTTTTCAGGTTCTAGAATATTCCTTAGTCTAGATGCGCTACTAACTATCCATACATGGTAACAATCATTTATAGCCAACAATACTTGATATCATGAAACCTCATTTCACTTCTTACTCGGTGCAACAGCATGGATCAAGCACTCTTATTAGCTACGAGAAACAGACGATTTGAATCGAGTTTTTAACCTTGCAAGGTAAACCTAAACACACGACATATAGGTGCACTCCATACCCACACACATCAATCATCCCCATCGATTCCCCGCCAACAGAACGGGGCTCACTGCCTTGGCATACAATGCTACACTGACCCCGACTGTCGCCATGCATCGACTGCACTTGTACCCACCATCGCTAGCATGAGAGACCACTTCTCAGGACAGTGAGGGATAAAGTCTGTGGGCAGGTTTACTCAGGTACTAGGCTTACCGATTACCATATTTCTTGACATGTGCTTAGTACTTTCAACGCTTCACAGTATCACACATAAATACTTATTCCAATTTCGTCTTATAGACAGGGCATCCCCCAAGGATCCATGTCCACAGACAATCATAATACCCGTTATCGAGATGAATATAGTCAATTCCTGACCTCGCGTGAGTGCTAGAAAAATCACTCGACTTCTACCGAGATCCCTATTTAGCAAAGCAGTTATTCAACCTAGCATACTAGTGTTCATCTCATAAAGGAACCTGAGTTCATGCAACTAGGGTTTCAAACAACTCCTACACTTAGTGCACAATACAAGCTTACAAACATAATTGCAGAAAATAGTATAATAACGGTTATGCATAAAACCGGGGCTTGCCTTCAGGTGTGGGTGCAGCGAGAGATTCTCGGTGGCAGGTTCGGAGCAGGCTCTTGGACTTCTTGCTTAACTCCTTGCTCCAGAATCAGCATGTACTCTCCATCCGCGTGGTTGTATTCTAATGAGTGCAATGTATAAGATATATGTATGCACATGGTGAAGTGGCACTAAGTTACGTAGCTCAAGTGGCGTTTATACTTTTTAAAATAAATCTTTAGAGAAGGTGGCATTTAGGGGGTCCTAATAATATTTTATCCAAAGGAGAGTCGATTAAGACTTAGATTATTCTCATAAAAGTCTAGTTAAGGCTCAGGTGGGTTTGCTGAATTTATTTTAATTAAAATTAGTTAATCCTTAATTCTCTCTCTTTATTTGTTAAGCTTTTAAGGGTGATTTGAACTACAACCTTGTTTTAACAATATTCCAAAATTCTATAAAAAATACACTAACTTCCTACTTGTTAAAATAGGTTGTACTAAGAATTTGGGGTCAAAAATAATTGAAGTCTATTGTACACAAAAATAGCAAAAACTAAGGCAGAGGGGGCAGATTACACTACACCTTCTTTTCAAGAAGTGGCTACTACCCTAATGGGTATTTTTCCTGGTATATAGCTGCAATAACATAGTCTTATGACAAATTTCACAGAGTGATACTTGGTAGTCTTTTACTAGTGATATTCTAAAGTTTATGGCTTAAAAAGCACTTATAACTAACTTGCCCTTTGAAAAATGTCAAACAACATATTTAGAAATTTTCTTAAGCCTTTCTTTGCACAAGAGCAATCATTCCTAAGGTTCGAGGTTTATATCTTCAGGGATGATTTTTCTATGACTTTCTAAAGTTGTCCTTGTTTTGCCAAAATAAGATGTTTCTATCCTTTTTCTTCCTAAACCATGGTGGTTTGTTTTTTCCTAGGTTTTACATCATCTACATAGTCTAGAAAAAATAGTGAGTTCTTTGGTTTCACTTATTTATTATTTTCCTTGCTTTTATTTAGTTAATGCCCTAATTAGTTTTAAGTGGATAAATACTATCAAAGGTTTTAGACCAGAGGGTATACAATTATGTAAAATGACAAATCCTACATGGCTCCTCAAAATTTCTCAGGCATAGTTCAAAAGTATATCTATTTTGTTCCTATTTTTTTGAAATGGGCATATTATTACTTTAATTCAAAAATTCCAGAAAAGGTACAGAGACTATGTAGTTTCATATTTTTGGTTTGTAGTTAATTTTTCCAGAGTGCTACAAAATTGGTTTCATTATTTTTTGACTCATTTTTAATTAGTTATGCATTTTCAAAGTTTTCTGCAAATTTAAGTAAAGTATTTAATCTAAAAAGGGAAAAGAAAAACAACTTTGCTCTCGGGTCCCTGGACAAAACTTTGCTTTCCTCTCACAACTAAGTCCTTTTGTTACTATTCCTATGAGTCATCGACTTTGCGCGTAACCCTAGACTTTTAAGCCATCAAACATGTGGTCCTTCTCTCGCCTAGAACAATGCCGAGAGGAAAAAAACATGGCGGCGCTGCTCAACGCGGGGAGCAAGCAATCAGATGACGGTGCTTCATGTGGCTTAGGCCACGCTCGTCGGCGGAAACCCCAACTCCGGTGAGGGCGATTTCGCCGCTCCGGTAAGTAGAACTCTAGCTCAAGCCTTGGGAAGCTTCATGGGACTCTGGGGGAGCTGGTGGTGGGGTTGGTTTGGGGGAGAGTGGTTGGACAAGTCAGGCCTGGTGGCCAGCTTCGATCGATGGGGGTGAGCGGTGGAGTCCCTTGCTCTGGTGAAATTCCGATGAGGGTGCTCGCCTATGGGTTCAGGGGCGTGTGGGGAGTAGAACTAAGGGATGGGGTTGGCTTTTATAGGCACGGGTACGGTGGTGTCGAACAGCTGCTTGGGGTGCAGGGATGTTAGCCACGCGCTGGCGTGCCTGTCCGGTCGAACATGTGGTGTTAGTGCGTTTTGTCACTTTCAAATGCCCATAGGTCGCAAATCTCGGCGAATTTGGGCAAAAATCCCATATATGTTCTCTTATCTGGTCTTTGCTCTGCCAGTTTGGCATTTAGGGGCAGGGATGAAGAGTTTTCTTGTCCCTAAGGTCGGTTTGTCTTACGGACCAATATCGAGACTAAACCTTGGTTTTGTCGTGTCAAAACTCCTAGTCAAAATGCCATCTTCTGGCATGTGTTAATTAAGATAATTTGTCACAAGTTTGTCAAGGTCTCTATCTTAATGAACGTTTGAGGTTTAGTTGGAGGGGCTAATTTTGGTTAAATGAAAATTCTGATTTTTTCTTTGCTCTTCCCGCTTAAGTGACATGTTTGAGGATTTTTCCAAACCTTTTTGGGGTATCATCCTTCATAACTTTTGTTAGTTATTTTATGACAAACAACTTTCATTAATGGTCCATTTCATGATGAGGTGATTTGATTAGTTTTCTTAATCACTTCTTTTTGGGCACTCTTTTTGTTCAAGGGTGGGGGTACTTAGGGTTTAGTCACTTTTGCCCCTTTGGTGAGCATGGTATGGTAAGGTTGACCATCTGTGATGATTAGCACTTAGTTAGGTCTCTAATCCAAGAGTATGGCAACTTTTGCCCAAAGAAAGACACATGTGATAATAGGTCAAAGTGTGTATTGAGTTAAACTTCACAGGTGTTGGGTTAAACTCTATAGTTAACACCTAAGGTATTATAGCCTACCCCCTTAAAAGAATCTTGTCCTCAAGATTGGAACAGAGTAAGTAGGGGTATGGGTTTACGTACCAACATTCTTAGGCAGGAACTCAGGGTAGTTCTTTAGACAACCCAAGTGGCTTCTTCTATGTGATTACTCCATTTGACCTTATGCATTCTGATTGCCTTCTTGCGAGTAGATCTCTCTTTGTGGTCCAATATTTTTTTAGGGTGCTCTTTGTATGATAGATCTTGTCACACCCGGTTTTGAAGGTAAACCAAATGCGAACCATGTACGTGCCAAGATCAGTAAATCACATACACAGCGATTACATAAATGACTCATCATAGCACAATGCTTCGAATTACAATAAAGAGTAAGTAATAATATTACAGACTAGAGCCATTTACATAATATAAATCAAAGTACACAGAATCGAAACATAGCCAATGTAAACAACCCACCACAGGCAGCTGATTGGGGGAGGTCACTAGCCTAATCCTCGAACTCGTCGAAGTCCTGGAACTCCTGGAGATCCGCCTCGATACCTTCTTCTTTACCTGAGCATAGATTGCACCAAGGGCAACCTGGTGTTTTGTGAAAGCAAGGGTGAGTACACATCAACGTACTCAGCAAATGTCCCGTTTGGCTGATGTGGACTAGCTTTATGTGGGGTTAAGGTCAAGCAGTTGCTTTTAGTTGATCAGGTAATTATTACTAGTAGAGAGCCAGGTTTTAACATTAACCCAAGTTGTTAACCCAAAAGTATCCTTTCCAAACGGAAAGAATACCACTTACCATTACCATAATCATAATCAAAACCATCATCCTCATCACCACCTGTAAACCAACCATCTCTGGTCAAAGTATCTCTAATCAATGGAGCTCCCTTGGCCGCTCATAACCGCGAGCACGGCTGACATATCAGTTTTCAAACACTCTGCAGAGGTTGCGCACTTTACCCACAAGCCGTGATTCCCTCTCTAGCCCAGGCTTGCAAGACCCTTATTCACTCCCAAGGTGAATGGCCAGGGATTCACTACGAAGCCTTGACAAAGATTCCCTGAGGCTGTAGCCACCCGTTAGGTTTCCTAAATGCACCGCACTCCTCCCCAAGGGGCGAACCAACCTTGGCAGAGCGAACTCCATACACCGAGTGTGACACCCTAGTGTCACTTAGGGCTTCTCTTAAAATGGCAAACTAAGAACCACCATTTTATGAGAACCAAAGTAAGCATGAGCATCAAATTAACTTAAGAATGAAGATTTCCCCAAGCATATACTTAGAAGTGTCATGATCAAGACAATTGAGTATTTTAAAAGGTAAGAATATGGAACCCTAATAAAAACCCTAAATAAGCCCCATGAGCAAAATTTAAGAAAATAAGGAGAAGGGTATGAAAAATTTAAAATTATGACTTGAGCCAATTATAAAAGTTAAAGTACATTAAATAAGCAACAAGAAAGGTTGAGAAAGCTTAGCCAAATTAACTTAAATAAATTCTCAAATCAGCCCTTGAACTAAGCACCATTGGAGAAATTCAGATTTCTGAATTTCTGAAATTCAGACCTCTTTCCAAAGATCAAATGTGTTCCCTGTTTTTCGAAACTCAAAACCAGGAGATCCAAATATCAAAGTTGTGCCAAATTCCCGTGAACACATCCTGGAAAAGTTTGAACTCAAACCAAATTCATTTGACACGGTTTTGGCGCGGTTTGACCTCGGGACCAGACATTTTGACACTGGCACCTTGGTGACGCTACAACTCCCTGTCCCTAGCCTAAAACCGCGCGACGTCCATACATAAAAGACAAGCTTGGTCAGGTGAACAAATCCTTCACAGCGATCTTGCCCAAATTCGCGAAGATTTGCTCCCAATCAGCGCTTGAATTCGGGCAGAAGCATCGGGCACACGTGTTCGACCGTGGCTGACACCCCCAGTTCATGCCCGTTCGCGCACCCGCGCCTCTAGTGCACGCCCGTGCGCGCTCACCGGTCCACGACCGCCCGTGCACCGCGTCGTGCCTATAAAGCCTTCCCAAGCGCGCCCCACTTTGCCCCGCACTCACCAGCACCGGCCAGCCACCTTCCCTTAGCTCCGGCGAGCTCAATTCCACCCGCCATTGCCGCCAGAGCTTCGGCCACCGTGGCCAGCCCACTCCAGCCATCCCCGAGTCGAGCCAGTGCTTCGGCTAGCTCCGCCAGTAGCCCGTGAAGCTCGCCAAGCCCTCGGACCAGGCCGGACTTCACCGGAGGCCCGAGATCGACCTCACCGGACTTCGGTCTTCCGCCGCCGCGCGTGGACCGAGCCAACCAGTGAGTCTCCGTCCAATTCCTTGCACCCATATCTTCTCTGGCATCCCGTGAACCCCTCTGACCCGTCCAATTGATCTATCTCGCCGTGACCAGGCCGGACTCCTCGCCGCCGACGAGAATCCCTGCCTGTGCGCGTGGACCGACCGACTCCGGCCATCCCTGACGGCGACCCGCACCTCGTTGTGATCCCCGAGACCTCCCCTACATCCTCAACCACTTCACCGGAGCCATCTCGCCGCCGGTAAGCCCCTCCGCCCTTTCTTCCGCCGCGGTTACTGTTTAACTTAGGAGAAGGACCTCGGGTTGGGAGGTGAAGAACCCGGGGGGTTTTCTGTAACGTCAGTGACTCATGTGAATAGTAAACTAAGGACTAATCCACGAAGAAAACTTAGAATATCCGCCAGGGACCCTAGTGCAAAGTGGTTTTTCATTTAATCAATTCTGTAAACCTTTTTAAATAACCAGAGAACTTGTAAAATCCATAACTTGATGAATTCGTAGTCAAAAGATGTCAAACCAATTTTGCTAGATCCTAAATTTTATGAACTATCATTTAAAAATGGTAAACCCTACGCTTTCTGTTCTAAATTTTTAGTTTAGAATTAAAAACAGAAACTAGCCAAATCTTGTTTAATTAAGGAAAATTAGTTTTTCTTCTGTACTAAACTTAAGAAAATTTGTGGGTATTCAAACCTCATCTAGACACTGTTTAAAAATAATAGGAACCCCAGTATTGAAAAATATGATGTAGATATTCATTTAAAGCTATTTTGCCCAAAACTTAGGAAAAATCAAAAAGGCATTAGAAACTAATGAACAGTAAGGAAAATTATTTTTCCTAGTTTGCTTAAGTAACAAAGAACCTAGGAAAAATAAAGAGACCATTAGTCCAGATCAGTTTCAAATTAAAATGACTTATTTAGCTCTATTTGAACTGAAAATCAATTATTAGAATTACAAAACTATACCCAAAATGGATAATAAAAATGCAGTAGACTTACAACCATCAGAGCCCCACTACAAAAATAAAGAACACCTCAGTTCAACTTTTTAAGTAAGGAGAATAAATAGAAAACGATAATGAGGCATTCTCCAAATAAATCATAAACAACCCCTAATAATATGATAATGGGCAACCAAAAATTAGCTAAGTCCATATTGAGATAAGCCATCAGAGAAAAATGCAAACCCGTGAAAAGGAAGCAAATTCTTATCTATTGCTATTGTTTTATGAGAAAGGCCACTAAATTCAAATAATGCATACCACCCCTTCCCTTAAGCAAAAAGATGCCAAACTTCAGAATGATTGCTCTTGCACAAAATAATAACCAAGAAAAATAAGAACTTTGTTGTTTGATATTTTTCAAATATAGTGGTAGTAGAAAGCACCTAATTGGCTAGAAACTTGAGAAAACCATAGTAAAATAACTAAAAAGTATTAATGGCTAGAAATTTGTATCAAGTCATGTTACAACCCCTAAAAGCCAGCAAAAATAAGTTTTATAGAACTACCCACTGTTAAATAATAGTTGAAGTTCAAAGCACCCCTTCTGCCCTAGAATTTAATAATTTGGTCCAGAGAAAACTATTCACTTTCCGATCCCCAATTTTTGAGACAGAGAAACATACACCAGTGCTAAGCCACTGTAATTTTGGCAGAATTTTTTGAATTTTATAAAAGCAACTTGTAGTTTAAACCTACTCCAAAACTTTTAAGAGAATAAAAGAAAGGGAAAGAAGAAATAAACCTCACCCCAATAAGCCTATCCTGAATACTTATCAATTCTCCCTGAGACTTAAAAGGAATTCAGTGGAACCCCTAAAAGTAAAACCTACCACTTGCCTTAGCTAAAGGTTTAACTTAATTTACCAAGTATACCACCCAAGGGTCTTACATAGGTAAAGTTAACCTTGTTTAAATCAAGTGGATCATACACCGTCAAAAGTTGTAATTTCTAGAAGTACATATCATATCATGCATGTATCTTACGCATTGCATTCATTAGATTGTAATCTTGCCGACGGAGAGTACGTGCTCATCCCCGAGCAAGGACCTGTCCAAGAGGAGGACCAGGAGCAGGCTTCAGAGGATGCTATCGAGGATCTCCCTGCAGCCCCAGCAATTGAAGGCAAGCCCCGGTTTTATGCATAACCGTTTATATATGCTATTTTACTACACTTAATGTTTGTAGGTTTGTTATGTGCACTTAAGTGTAGGAGTTGCTTGAAACCTCTAGCTGCATGAACTTAGGATTCCTTTTTGAGATGAATACTAGTATGCTAGGTCGAGTAGCTGCTTGCTAATCAGGATCTCGGTAGAAGTCGAGTGATTTTTCTAGCACTCGCGCGAGGTCAGGAATTGATTGTATTCATCTTGATAACGGGATATATGTTGGTCTATGGACTTGGATCCAGGGAGGATGCCTTGTCCATGAGACGGGAAAAAGAATTAAGGATTAATGTGTGGATACCTGAGTCAAGCTTTTGAACGTACTAAGCACATGCCGGGAAATATGGTAACCGGTAAACCTAGTACCTGAGTGAAGCCGGGCGCGGACTTTATCCCTCATGCGACCTGAGACTGGGTCTCCCATGCTAGCTATGGTGGGTACAAGTGCGGTCACTGCACGGCGGCAGCCGGGGTCAGTGGAGCATTGTATGCCAAGGCGGTGAGGCCTGGACGCGAACGGGGAATCGATGGGGATGGTTGTCATGTGCAGGGTCGGAGTACCCTGACATGCCGTGTGTTTAGGTTTACCTTGTAAGGTTAAAACTCGATTCGAATCGTCTGCTTCTCACAGCTAATGAGACTGCTTAATTCCTTGTACTGCATCGAGTAAGAAGTGAAATGAGGTTACATGAGATAACTTGTTGATTGAACTAAATGCTTGTTACCATGTATGCTTAGACGAAGTAAATCTAGCTAAGTTAATGATGGTAGAAATTGAAAAGCTAAAAGTTGATTTTAGAAACAGCTAGTGCTTTTGGCAAACCAAACCCCTCAGCCAAACAGCTGCATAGTCTAGAGGTAGAGGAGTAGATTCCTCACACCGGGTAAGTCTAGCTGAGTATTAGTGTACTCAGCCTTGCTTGTGGCACAATTTTTGCAGGTACCATTCAGGAAATGGTTGATGGTGTGACTTGGCCTACCACCCTACCACCGGGTTGGACGGTCGAGTGGGATGTTGCTCCGGCAGGAGAGGAGCACGAGGAGTAGTGGGCTAGGCCTTGCCCATTTCCTCAATACCGATGACATCGATTATCCGCTGCACTTTATTTTGTGAACTCTCATTTGGCTACTCAAAAACTCCGATTTATGTAATAACTCAGTACTTAATTTGTGGATTCCTGTTTTATTGTAATTCTTCTGTGACTCACCTTCGTGTGAGATTGTGGAATTTGATCCTGGTTAAGTGGCTCTATCAGACTAGATCTGAGGGACTGACGGGTTATTCCGATTTAAGTGTGTTATGGCCCCTGAGGTGTGACTTAGGCACTTAAGCTGGAATAATTTGGATGGTTCCGCCACAGCTGGTATCGGAGCAAATTCCACCACAGAGAAGGACAATAAACCATGAATACCAATTTTCAAAATCTAAAACTTGCCTAGAAACTGCTACAGATCGTCAGGACTAGACCGTTAGACCTAGGACGAAAGGCCTTAGGCATAAAGGGAGAAATGGGTGGCTAATTACTTAGGCCCCGTGGGCCAGTACTTATATTTTCAAGGATGCCCTGAAAAGCACCCTATTTTCTTTCGAGAGGCAATGTTTTCTTTTTCCCAGCATGCATGCATCATAAAACACAAAGAGGAATTAAAATTTGAGCTAACCCACTTTCTTTAGAACCATCCGGGCTCTCTTTTTCTTTTCCTTCCACCATAATCTTTACCTTTGATTCCCTTCCACAGATGAATTCACCCACCCCCGCCAGTGGAGGAGACTCTAGTTTCAGTTCTGACTTCCTTTCTCGCGATGGTTTTCCTTCCATCTTGTGGGAAGTGCTTAACTCCGCCGGTTACCCTACGCCCCCTTTGTACACGGTGCAGTTGTATGAGGAGCATCAGGTACCTCGTTGTCGGGTCTGGCTGACTTTGGAGGCTCATCCCCTTCAGCCGGGTTGGCGTTCTCTTGATTCTGAGACGATTGGACTCAGGACGGACGACACCGTCGAAGCAGCAGCCATGAAGACTCTGACGACTTTTTGTGGCTACCATCCCCTGGAGATGGTGATGCACCCTTTGGGACTCTTCCCTACAGAGAGGAAGGATGATCCCATGTGGTGTAACCGCGTGAGCCATGTAAAGGATGTGTGGGCAATGTATCCTGACTTGGTTGGGAGGGTCACTGTTCAGTGCATGAGTGCGCTGTACCGCCTTCAGGCCCTTCAGAGCGATGCTATGGCACTCCTTGCTAACGTCGCTCAAACCACTAAGCTCACTCTCGATAGTCGAGAAGATTTTGTGGTTGACCTATCCACCGAGTTGGTAGAGAAGGATCTACAGGTGGAGAGGCTGAGCCAGCGCATTGCCACCTTGGAGCAGCAGGTGGAGATCTGAGACAACACTATTGATGTCTTGGAGAACCAGCTTCACGATCTACAGAGGGAACTCGAAGAAGCAAATGACCACCTGGACATGCACCACTTAGAGATGGAGGCCAATGAAGCCGGAAGCGAGGGAGAAGAGGATCCCAAGGAGCTAGGACCAGCCCCTGGTGCCAATGGGACTACCTCTGCGATGCCCCCTTCACCCGCATCCAGTGTCGCTTCCACCGCTCAGGGTTAAGCAGTCACTTCGACACTCTTAGGCGGATAGAAACCTATGCGAGCTTAGTTAATATCAGATTTTGGACTAGGCTTATGGGTACTTCCTCCTAATTGATGTAACCCTGTGAACTTTTGGATTCTGTGGGATATTGTCACCATGTTATCTTAAATTCGAACCTAATATTATGATTATGGCATTTTTTTCCTTCCATATGGGGTAATATCTTGATGTTCGAAACTGTGAGTTGGGATAACAATGGCGGCAATCTCTGTTTTCAGATGGCAGCTAGGCAGCGTCGCGGGCATAACGAGCAGGTTCCCCCGCCACCTCCTCCAGCTCCCACAGTGCAGGAGCTGATGGCTCAGCAGAATGAGATTCTGCGACAGCTCTTGCAGCGCCAGCCCCACCCTCAGCAGCATGGTGGAGGCCAGCCTCAGCGACCTCCGGCTATGGCAACATACCAGGAGTTTCTGAGCACGCAGCCGCCCTTGTTCGCCAAGGCAGAGGATCCATTGGACGCCGACGTATGGCTTCGCATCATCGAGTCCAAGTTTCCCCTCCTCATGGGAGACTGCCCTGATGCTACCAAGACCCGCTTCGCCGCGCAGCAGCTTCGCGGATCTGCTCGGACTTGGTGGGATCACTTCCGTGCTATGCTCCCCGCTGATCGTGAGGTATCTTGGGAGGAATTCAAGACCGCCTTCAGAGGACACCACATCCCAGTTGGCATTCTTGATCGGAAGTTGAATGAATTCCTGGCTCTTAATCAAGGAACCCGCACGGTACTGCAGTATGCGCAAGCCTTCAACGACTTATGCCAGTATGCAGGGTACCATGCTGATTCTGATGAGAAGAAGAGGGATCGCTTCCGCAGGGGTCTCAATACCAAGCTGCGGGAACGACTCAACACTGTCCGGGCTGATAGCTTCAATGAGTTGGTCAACATGGCCATCTCCCAGGAGGATTGCATTGTAGCTCACCGGGCAGAGAAGAAGAGAAAGGCACCAATGACAGCACCATCCGCTCAGGCTCAGAGGTTCCGGATTGTTTCTCACAATCAGAGCAGGGGTTTTCAGCAGCAGGCAGGCAGATGGGTGATCAGGCCACCTCAGCAGCAGCAGCAGCCGGCACCCCAACCGCTTTCCAGCTCCCGACTCGAGGAACAATCAACCTCCGCAGCAGCAACAGTTCCGCCAGGGCAATGGGAACAAGTGTTTCACTTGTGGCAATGTGGGCCACTATGCCAAGAATTGTCCCAGGAACCAGCAGAGGCAGATGCCAGCACCAAATCAAGACAAGGGAAGAAAGCAGAAGGTACAAGTCAGGCAGGGGAAGCTCAACTTCACCGCTCTTGAGGAAATGCCTGAGGGAGCTCCTATCATGGCCGGTATCTTTTCAGTTTATAATCAACCTGCTTTAATTCTGTTTGATTCTGGTGCATCTCATAGTTTCATTAGCCAAAGGTTCAGTGCTAAATGCAAACTGCCATTCTCTCACTCTAAAGGGTCATTCATGATAGTCACACCTGGGGGTAAAATTGCAACTAATCAATTAAACCAAAGTGTGCCTATTCAACTAGGAAGCCACATTGTCAAAACCACTCTTCTTGTGTTGGGATTGGAAAATGTGGACATTATTCTAGGAGCTAATTGGATGACCTTGCACCAAGTTGTGCTTGATATAGCCAGTCGTACTGTGGAAGTTAATTCTCCGTTCTGTGGGAACTTCACTTTAATTCTGCCCCGTCAAGGTCCTACTCAGTCATGTGCTTTCTCTATGATGGAGTTACCTTTGAAGAAGATCCCAGTGGTCTGTGAATATGCAGATGTCTTCCCTGATGAACTGCCAGGAATGCCACCGGACCGGGATATTGAATTCGCCATCGAGTTGCAACCGGGAACGGCCCCAATTTCCAAAAGGCCCTACCGAATGCCACCCGCTGAGTTGGCAGAATTGAAGAAGCAATTGCAATAGTTGCTGGATAAAGGATTTATTCGCCCAAGCACTTCTCCTTGGGGGTGTCCAGCACTATTTGTAAAGAAGAAGGATGAAAGCTTGAGGCTGTGTATAGATTACCGCCCTCTTAATGCGGTAACTATCAAGAACAAGTATCCTTTGCCTCGTATTGATGTTCTTTTTGACCAATTGGTCGGGGCCAAGGTATTTTCCAAGATAGACCTTCACTCTGGCTACCATCAGATCAAGATACGAGCAAGCGATATTCCGAAGACGGCATTCTCGACCAGATATGGGCTATATGAATTCTTGGTGATGTCATTCGGGCTGACGAATGCACCAGCGTATTTCATGTATCTGATGAATTCTGTTTTCGTGCCTGAATTGGACAAGTTCGTGGTGGTTTTCATCGATGACATCTTGGTGTACTCAAAGAACGAAGAAGAACATGCCGGGCATTTGCATGTAGTGCTTCAACGTCTGCGAGAGCACCACCTTTATGCCAAGTTATCCAAGTGTGATTTTTGGCTAAAGGAAATCAAATTCTTGGGTCACACTATCTCTCAGGCTGGAATAGCTGTTGATCCTGATAAAGTGCAAGAGGTGATGAACTGGAAGCCACCAACAACTGTTCGTTAGATTCGGAGTTTTCTGGGATTAGCTGGTTATTACCGAAGATTTATTCCGGACTTTTCTCGAATTGCGAAGCCTATAACTGAGTTGCTGAAGAAAGAAGTCAAATTTGTCTGGAGTCAGAAGTGCGAAGATGCCTTCCATGCATTAAGGCAGCATCTGACCACAGCACCAGTATTGGCACAACCCGACAGCAGCAAGCCTTTTGATGTATATTGCGATGCCTCTGGCACCGGGCTAGGTTGTGTCTTGATGCAAGACAACCGAGTCATCGCTTATGCCTCAAGAGCACTCAGGCCTCATGAGCAAAACTATCCCACTCATGACCTTGAGCTAGCAGCAGTGGTTCATGCATTGAAGATGTGGAGGCATTATTTAATGGGAACCCACTGCAACATCTTCACTGATCATAAGAGCCTTAAGTACATCTTTACTCAGGCTGATCTCAACATGAGGCAGAGAAGATGGCTAGAGTTGATAAAGGATTATGACCTGGAGGTACATTATCACCCAGGAAAAGCTAATGTGGTAGTAGATGCCTTGAGCCGGAAGATGCAGTGCAATTGTATTCTGATGGATTCTCGCATTAACACCTTGTGTGATGAGTTGAGCAAGATGCAAATTGAAGTGATTCCTTCTGGTTCTTTGTCTCACATTTCTGTTGAGCCAGCTTTGCAAGACCAGATTATCATGGCCCAGCTCAGTGACAAGGGAGTGCAGATTATCAAGAAGAATCTCCATCAGAAGGTTGAGAAGTATAGTTGTTTCCGCCGGGACGAAAAGGGAGTGTTATGGTTTAAAAGCAGATTGGTGATTCCTAAGGACCAGGATCTCAAGAGGAAAATCTTGGACGAGGCTCATCTCTCCAGATTCTCTATGCATCCGGGAAGCACCAAGATGTACCATGATCTGAAGCCTTTGTACTGGTGGACCAGAATGAAGAGGGAGATAGCCCAGTATGTATCAGAATGTGACACCTGTCAGAGGGTAAAGGCAAGCCACTTGAAGTCAGCTGGAGCTTTGCAACCCCTGTCCATACCTTCGTGGAAGTGGGACGACATCAGCATGGATTTCATTGTGGGTCTGCCCAACACCTCTCGTCATCATGATTTAATTTGGGTTATTGTGGACCGATTGACAAAAGTGGCACATTTTCTTCCTGTGCACACCACTGATAAGGCTCGAAAGTATGCAGAATTGTATATTGACCGGATCGTGTGTTTGCACGGATTGCCTCGGACCATTGTTTCTGACCGAGGAGCCCAATTTGTTGCCAGATTTTGGGAACAATTGCAAGAGTCTCTGGGAACTAAGCTAATTAGAAGTTCAGCTTACCACCCACAGACTGATGGTCAGACAGAAAGGGTAAACCAAATTCTGGAGGATATGCTGAGAGCTTGTGCGATCGATTGTGGCAAGAACTGGGATAAGCACCTCTCCTTAGCAGAGTTTGCTTATAACAATAGTTATCAATCCAGCCTAAGGATGGCACCTTTTGAAGCTCTCTATGGAAGAAGGTGTAGAACACCACTCAATTGGTCTCAACCTGGAGAAAGAGAAGTTTTTGGACCTGACTTAGTGACTGAAGCCGAAAGGAAGGTCAAATTAATCAGGAAGAATCTAGAAGCTGCTCAGGCCAGGCAGAAGAGTTACCATGATAAAAGAAAGAAACCTCTCCAGTTCAAGGTGGGAAGTTTTGTATACCTCAAGGTATCACCCACCAAGGGAGTGCAGAGGTTTGGGATCAAAGGCAAGCTAGCCCCTCGTTACATTGGACCTTGTGAGATCATAGAGGCATGTGGACCCGTGGCATACAAGCTGAAGTTACCTTCAAAAATGTCTGCCATTCACGATGTATTCCATGTATCTCAGCTGAAGAAGTGTGTTCGATTGCCGACTGAAATCTTAGCAGAGCCAGAATTGGAGATAGAGTCAGATCTATCGTACCAAGAGTACCCCTCCAAGATTCTGGATTGCAAGGAGAGATCAACTCGGGCCAAATCGATCAAGATGTACAAGGTCCAGTGGCGTAATCACTCAGAGGAGGAAGCTACTTGGGAAACCGAGGAATTCCTGAGATCCAACTTCCCCGATTGCCTACCCAAGGAAGCTGGTATGTAATCACACCCAACCCCTCCTCCTGCCCTTCGAATCTAATTTTCAAAAATATAATCTTAATTCAGAATGAAGTAATTATGGAGAAAAACTTAAAAAGGACTTCCTTCTGAAGTTGCAAAGAGAATGACATTCGAAGAGCAGTTTTACCTTAAAAATAACAGTAAGCACCCATTTCCTATAAGTCTCACCCTTCGCTTCACCCCGGGAGGACTCTGGCCCAAATCTCGGGACGAGATTCCTTTAAGGGGGGAAGGCTGTGACACCCTAGTGTCACTTAGGGCTTCTCTTAAAATGCCAAACCAAGAACCACCATTTTATGAGAACCAAAGTAAGCATGAGCATCAAATTAACTTAAGAATGAAGATTTCCCCAAGCATATACTTAGAAGTGTCATGATCAAGACAATTGAGTATTTTAAAAGGTAAGAATATGGAACCCTAATAAAAACCCTAAATAAGCCCCATGAGCAAAATTTAAGAAAATAAGGAGAAGGGTATGAAAAATTTAAAATTATGACTTGAGCCAATTATAAAAGTTAAAGTACATTAAATAAGCAACAAGAAAGGTTGAGAAAGCTTAGCCAAATTAACTTAAATAAATTCTCAAATCAGCCCTTGAACTAAGCACCCTTGGAGAAATTCAGATTTCTGAATTTCTGAAATTCAGACCTCTTTCCAAAGATCAAATGCGTTCTCTGTTTTTCGAAACTCAAAACCAGGAGATCCAAATATCAAAGTTGTGCCAAATTCCCTTGAACACATCCTGGAAAAGTTTGAACTCAAACCAAATTCATTTGACATGGTTTTGGCGCGGTTTGACCTCGGGACCAGACATTCTGACACTGGCACCTTGGTGACGCTACAACTCCCTGTCCCTAGCCTAAAACCGCGCGACGTCCATACATAAAAGACAAGCTTGGTCAGGTGAACAAATCCTTCACAGCGATCTTGCCCAAATTCGCGAAGATTTGCTCCCAATCAGCGCTTGAACTCGGGCAGAAGCATCGGGCACACGTGTTCGACCGTGGCTGACACCCCCGGTTCACGCCCGTTCACGCACCCGCGCCTCCAGTGCACGCCCGCGCGCGCTCGCCGGTCCACGACCGCCCGTGCACCGCGCCATGCCTATAAAGCCTTCCCAAGCGTGCCCCACGTCGCCCCGCACTCACTAGCACCGGCCAGCCACCTTCCCTTAGCTCCGGCGAGCTCAATTCCACCCGCCATTGCCGCCAGAGCTTCGGCCACCGTGGCCAGCCCACTCCAGCCATCCCCGAGTCGAGCCAGTTCTTCGGCTAGCTCCGCCGGTAGCCCGTGAAGCTCGCCAAGCCCTCGGACCAGGCCGGACTTCACCGGAGGCCCGAGATCGACCTCACCGGACTTCGGTCTTCCGCCGCCGCGCGTGGACCGAGCTAACCAGTGAGTCTCCGTCCAATTCCTTGCACCCATATCTTCTCTGGCATCCCGTGAACCCCTCTGACCCGTCCAATTGATCTATCTCGCCGTGACCAGGCCGGACTCCTCGCCGCCGACGAGAATCCCTGCCTGCGCGCGTGGACCGACCGACTCCGGCCATCCCCGACGGCGACCCGCACCTCGTTGTGATCCCCGAGACCTCCCCTACATCCTCGACCACTTCACCGGAGCCATCTCGCCGCCGGTAAGCCCCTCCGCCCTTTCTTCCACCGCGGTTACTGTTTAACTTAGGAGAATGACCTCGAGTTGGGAGGTGAAGAACCCGGGGGGTTTTCTGTAACGTCAGTGACTCATGTGAATAGTAAACTAAGGACTAATCCACGAAGAAAACTTAGAATATCCGCCAGGGACCCCAGTGCAAAGTGGTTTTTCATTTAATCAATTCTGTAAACCTTTTTAAATAACCAGAGAACTTGTAAAATCCATAACTTGATGAATTCGTAGTCAAAAGATGTCAAACCAATTTTGCTAGATCCTAAATTTTATGAACTATCATTTAAAAATGGTAAACCCTATGCTTTCTGTTCTAAATTTTTAGTTTAGAATTAAAAACAGAAACTAGCCAAATCTTGTTTAATTAAGGAAAATTAGTTTTTCTTCTGTACTAAACTTAAGAAAATTTGTGGGTATTCAAACCTCATCTAGACACTGTTTAAAAATAATAGGAACCCCAGTATTGAAAAATATGATGTAGATATTCATTTAAAGCTATTTTGCCCAAAGCTTAGGAAAAATCAGAAAGGCATTAGAAACTAATGAACAGTAAGGAAAATTATTTTTCCTAGTTTGCTTAAGTGACAAAGAATCTAGGAAAAATAAAGAGACCATTAGTCCAGATCAGTTTCAAATTAAAATGACTTATTTAGCTCTATTTGAACTGAAAATCAATTATTAGAATTACAAAACTATACCCAAAATGGATAATAAAAATCCAGTAGACTTACAACCACCAGAGCCTCACTACAAAAATAATGAACACCTCAGTTCAACTTTTTAAGTAAGGAGAATAAATAGAAAACGATAATGAGGCATTCTCCAAATAAATCATAAACAACCCCTAATAATATGATAATGGGCAACCAAAAATTAGCTAAGTCCATATTGAGATAAAACATCAGAGAAAAATGCAAACCTGTGAAAAGGAAGCAAATTCTTATCTATTGCTATTGTTTTATGAGAAAGGCCACTAAATTCAAATAATGCATACCACCCCTTCCCTTAAGCTAAAAGATGCCAAACTTCAAAATGATTGCTCTTGCACAAAATAATAACCAAGAAAAATAAGAACTTTGTTGTTTGATATTTTTCAAATATAGTGGTAGTAGAAAGCACCTAATTGGCTAGAAACTTGAGAAAACCATAGTAAAATAACTAAAAGGTATTAATGGCTAGAAATTTGTATCAAGTCATGTTACAACCCCTAAAAGCCAGCAAAAATAAGTTTTATAGAACTACCCACTGTTAAATAATAGTTGATGTTCAAAGCACCCCTTCTGCCCTAGAATTTAATAATTTAGTCCAGAGAAAACTATTCACTATCTGATCCCCAATTTTTGAGACAGAGAAACATACACCAGTGCCAAGCCACTGTAATTTTGGCAGAATTTTTTGAATTTTATAAAAGCAACTTGTAGTTTAAACCTACTCCAAAACTTTTAAGAGAATAAAAGAAAGGGAAATAAGAAATAAACCTCACCCCAATAAGTCTATCCTGAATACTTATCAATTCTCCCTGAGACTTAAAAGGAATTCAGTGGAACCCCTAAAAGTAAAACCTGCCACTTGCCTTAGCTAAAGGTTTAACTTAATTTACCAAGTATACCACCCAAGGGTCTTACATAGGTAAAGTTAACCTTGTTTAAATCAAGTGGATCATACACCGTCAAAAGTTGTAATTTCTAGAAGTACATATCATATCATGCATGTATCTTACGCATTGCATTCATTAGATTGTAATCTTGCCGACGGAGAGTACGTGCTCATCCCCGAGCAAGGACCTGTCCAAGAGGAGGACCAGGAGCAGGCTTTAGAGGCTGCTATCGAGGATCTCCCTGCAGCCCCAGCAACTGAAGGCAAGCCCCGGTTTTATGCATAACCATTTATATATGCTATTTTACTACACTTAATGTTTGTAGGTTTGTAATGTGCACTTAAGTGTAGGAGTTGCTTGAAACCTCTAGCTGCATGAACTTAGGATTCCTTTTTGAGATGAATACTAGTATGCTAGGTCGAGTAGCTGCTTGCTAATCAGGATCTCGGTAGAAGTCGAGTGATTTTTCTAGCACTCGCGCGAGGTCAGGAATTGATTGTATTTATCTTGATAACGGGATATATGTTGGTCTATGGACTTGGATCCAGGGAGGATGCCTTGTCCATGAGACGGGAAAAAGAATTAAGGATTAATGTGTGGATACCTGAGTCAAGCTTTTGAACGTACTAAGCACATGCCGGGAAATATGGTAACCGGTAAACCTAGTACCTGAGTGAAGCCGGGCGCGGACTTTATCCCTCATGCGACCTGAGACTGGGTCTCCCATGCTAGCTATGGTGGGTACAAGTGCGGTCACTGCACGGCGGCAGCCGGGGTCAGTGGAGCATTGTATGCCAAGGCGGTGAGGCCTGGACGCGAACGGGGAATCGATGGGGACGGTTGTCATGTGCAGGGTCGGAGTACCCTGACATGCCGTGTGTTTAGGTTTACCTTGCAAGGTTAAAACTCGATTCGAATCGTCTGCTTCTCGCAGCTAATGAGACTGCTTGATTCCTTGTACTGCATCGAGTAAGAAGTGAAATGAGGTTACATGAGATAACTTGTTGATTGAACTAAATGCTTGTTACCATGTATGCTTAGAAGAAGTAAATCTAGCTAAGTTAATGATGGTAGAAATTGAAAAGCTAAAAGTTGATTTTAGAAACAGCTAGTGCTTTTGGCAAACCAAACCCCTCAGCCAAACATCTGCATAGTCTAGAGGTAGAGGAGTAGATTCCTCACACCGGGTAAGTCTAGCTGAGTATTAGTATACTCAGCCTCGCTTGTGGCACAATTTTTGCAGGTACCATTCAGGAAATGGTTGATGGTGTGACTTGGCCTACCACCTTGCCACCGGGTTGGACGGTCGAGTGGGATGTTGCTCCGGCAGGAGAGGAGCACGAGGAGTAGTGGGCTAGGCCTTGACCATTTCCTCAATACCGACGACATCGATTATCCGCTGCACTTTATTTTGTGAACTCTCATTTGGCTACTCAAAAACTCCGATTTATGTAATAACTCAGTACTTAATTTGTGGATTCCTGTTTTATTGTAATTCTTCTGTGACTCACCTTCGTGTGAGATTGTGGAATTTGATCCTGGTTAAGTGGCTCTATCAGACTAGATCTGAGGGACTGACGGGTTATTCTGATTTAAGTGCGTTACGGCCCCTGAGGCGTGACTTAGGCACTTAAGCTGGAATAATTTGGATGGTTCCGCCACGCCGAGTCCCATTAAAGGCACGACGACGAAGCGAACCACACCCAGTTCCTCTAATTATTCAGCTAAGGGCGTCACATTCCACCCTCATGGTTGCACTGTTCTCCCGGGCGGTCATCCAACGAACAGGTCCTCACGGAGAGGTACTCGAGAAACCGCTCGAGCCCCCTAAAGTATCACCAGTCCAACATCATAATAACAATGACAACATCGTATCATAAGTGTTCACATCATGTTCATTGATTAAAGTAAAGCAATAGCATGAATCTAACCATATGTTGGAACTCGCTCTTGACAGCAAGGGGACCCAACACGAGTGAATGGTGATGGCAACAGGGCACTCGCGCGTGATGGCAAAAGCTCTGTTAATCTGGCCTCTCACGGGCACTGTGCGGGGGTATTTACAGGTATCCGAGTGCACGGCGCCTTGCGTTAAGGACGCATGTGCCCTTATGAATGACTCCGCGATAAGGTTGATCGGCGAAGTCTTCCTGCTTTGGGGCATGGGGGATGTTTTGTTGTTGCTGGTGTGGTGGTGGAGGCGGAGGATGTACGATTTGTACTTCCTGATGATGTTGGTAAGCGTGGTGCGGTGGATGCGGGGCGGGAGCGTGGATATATGGTGGAGGGGGTGGCTGGTAATTATGCGCGACAATTCTGGGGTTGTCGGCTGGCTGCGCCCTCGCCATTCTGTCTCTGGTGGCCTTCACTTCGGGGCAGTCTTTAGTTTGGTGGGCGCAGTCTTCGCCATGGAAAAGGCAGTAAAATCGGCGCGGTGGGGGGGGGGGTGGCTGCGCACGCCCTCGGCCCCTGCCGCGAGCTCCACTTCCGCGGCCCTGGGGGGGATATTCCTGGCGACGAAGGGGGTCAGCGGCCGGCTGCTGGTTGGCGATGTTGTGCACTTGCTGCTGACCACGGCCATCTCGACCGGAGTCTGGTTGCGGAGTCCTTGTCCACGTGCGGCTGGACTGTGGAGCATCTTTTGGCTTCCGCTGGGACTCAATCTTGCGCTGGTGGAGCTCCTCGGATCTGGCGTACTTTTCAAACAGCTGGTACAACTCTTGGAGGTTCTTTGGCGGATCCCTGATGCAATGGTTGTAAAGGACGCCAGCACGAAGACCACTGATAGCATAGTGGATGGCAATCTGGTCATCGACTGAGGGTAGCTGTGACTTGAGTGTCAGGAATTTGCGGTAATATTCCCTCAGGGTCTCCTTCTCTAGCTGCTTGCAGAGCGAGAGCTCGGCCAGGGCGTCGGTGTCCGGGCGGTACCCTTGGAAGTTGAGGAGGAACTTGTCCCGGAGACTTCTCCAGGAATCGATGGACAGCGGAGGCAACCTGGTGAACCAGGTGAGCGCGGGGCCCTCGAGGGCGATGATGAAGGACTTCGCCATTGTGGCGTCATCCCCCCCGGACGATGCGACGGCGACCTGGTAACTCATTATGTATTGAGCCGGGTCGGTGCTGCCGTTGTACTTGGGGTAGGTCCCAGCCCGGAAGTTAGCTGGCCACGGCGTCACTTGCAGGTGAGGCGCCAGGGGGCTTCGCTCATCGAGATAGTTGACCCCTTGGAATGGCGCGGCGTGCGGGAAAGTGAAGTCGCGCTGGGGGAAACGCGGGTCCTCCGGTTGCGCGCGGTGTTGCGGGGGTGGCCCATGCTGCAGGCCGGGGTGGCCTTCGCGCGTGTCTTCGTTTTGTGCGCGCTGCTGGAGGGATGACTCGTGCCGCGGGCTGAGGTGGCCTTCGCGCTGCATCAGCGCAATCTCCCGCTCGAGTTCCTGGGCCTTGTGCTCTTCATCGCGTATCATCTGCCGCACCTTGGCGAGTGCGGACACACGCTGGCGCTTGGCCTCCAGTATCTCCTTCTGCCTCTGGAGGTTGCGGTTCTTGAGGCGCAGGGCGCGCAGCTGTAGCTGTTCTTCTGCTGAGATGCCGAGGACCTCACCGTCCTTGGCGAGATCCGCGCCCTCCGGTGGAGCGATGTCTGAGGGAGGTGCGAAGCCTGAGGGTTGTCCCTCAGGGTCGCAGGTGCGGAGGGTGTCGTCTTCAGTGGCCTCTTGGTGGGTGGATTGGGTGAGGGCGAGGGCCTTGCCCTTTCTTGCGGCGAGCAGTGCTGCCTTCGCAGCCTCGTCAGCCTTCGGGTTAGCTCTCTTGGGTGCCATCGCGGGTGGTTGTCTCGTAGCACGAACGGTGGGCGCCAAATGTTGGAACTCGCTCTCGACAGCAAGGGGACCCAACACGAGTGAATGGTGATGGCAACAGGGCACTCGCGCGTGATGGCAAAAGCTCTGTTAATCTGGCCTCTCACGGACACTGTGCGGGGGTATTTACAGGTATCCGAGTGCACGGCGCCTTGCGTTAAGGACGCATGTGCCCTTAGGTACCTAGTTTATCCCCAGAATATTCCCATAAAGCGGGGTTACAAGCTGTAATTACAAGTGTGCCTTTACAAATTAGGCCCGTAACACAAACGCGGCCACGCAGGGCCCGTTACCGTGGGCCAGATCTCATGTGGGCCTCAGAGCTGAACGAGGCCGCGCCGCGGGGAGGCGTCGCCGTAGGCCTTCGTCTGGTGCCGAATCGAGCGAAGGGTCTTCGCATTGTCTCTGGTGCCGATAAAGCGAAGGGTGTCCCTGCCCGCTTTGTCTGTCAGGGCAGGGGCTAAGCGGTGGAGACTTCGGGCGAAGGGTGGCGTTTCTGCCTTCGCTCCAACACCATAGTAGCCTAAAAGGTAATCAAGGACTAGGTAAATAGAAAGCTAGTCAATCCTTAGGTTGTTCGTAGTATGCGGGACAGTGAATTATAAAGTAAATGGGACAGAATGGATCAGAGGACACTTGCCTTCACCAAATAGATGCTCAGGGTCTTCAACTTCGTGGAACTCGAAGAGCTAGATCACTTGGTCGCTGAAGCTTGACCGTCGATTCCTCGAAGCTCAGGAACAGATCACAATCTATTCGCGTCACACAGTGAATACCAACAAGCACAAACAAACAGACATATGTATATGCATAAGAACATTACACCATTCAAATAAAAACATAATAAAATATTTAAAACGAAATAGAGCGCGTTACTACAGTCACGCGAGGAAAAAGAAATGAGACAGTCGAAGCTACGGTCGAGAAGTTAACGGGTTTAGGCTAAACAAATATTAACTATCATATTTAATTTGACATTATCGAATATAAATAATATCTACCATTTAGTTCGATTAATCCGCTATACTAATAATTGTCTGTTAAATAAGTAATTTAATTAAAACGAGAGAGTCTAAGTGAGACGAATTTACGATGCGTGCAACAGCACAACAGCGTGCGAACGACGCACAGACATACGTGATATAGCGCGCGGACGACACACAAAATAGAGCGCGCGTCCAGCGAGAACGACGCGCGAACTAGCATGCCACCACGTGCGGAACAGCACGCGATGACAGGCGAGAAAACTAAATAGGTGACGCTTTTATACTAAATAAATAATAACTAAATAAAAAGTGTTTAAGTTAACATTAACCATGTTAATGTTTATTATCAAGCGCAGGTTGAACCCTACACATTTTAATATATTTGGAATATTAATCTAATAAAGATTAGTCGAGCGAACCTTAAATTAATTACCTAAAATATGTGACATGGCGAATTAACGTTATTAAATTAAGTGTTTATAAGCAAAAATAATTTATTATCATGTGCTAACGACGCGCGACAAGGTGGGCGACATGTGTAAATGGCACACGCGACGCACGCAAATGACGTGTGATAACGCGTGCGAACATCACGCGCGAACGAACAACGGCGACGCGCAAACAGCGCACGAACGACATGCGACGACCCGACATGTGGGAAATTGACTTTCGTGTTTGTATTAAACAAATATTAATTCAACACATTTGAGTAGACATAATCTCATTAACATGTATTTGTAAAAGAGTGGATTAAAACTATAAATTAGTTTTAATCGGATTGCTATTTTAATATTCGTGAGATAAACAAATAATTATTAATTACTTAATTAAAATGTGTGTCAAGACAAAATAATATGTTTATCACGTACATGACATTATTACGGAGCTAACGCAACAGAAACAAAGTCTATAACGCAACGTATATTGAATAATATTTAAGCGACGTGGCACCACGCGATTGGACAGAGAGTCGCCACACAGAATGCCACAAGGGCGTGGGTGCAAAAGATCCCACTTATCCGTCGAATGTGGAGAGTAGTTTCAGGCTTTGGCTGCATGCCTTCATGCACCTATCATGTGCCATGCAACGGGTGGGGGCTAGGCAGATTCCAGGGCGTGGAGATTATACCGGTTACATGCAAGAGGGTTCAGGTCAGTTATCTTCTCTCTTCCCTTGACCACGCACGCAGACGCAGCCATTTCCTTTCTCCCTCAACACAGACGATGACTATCGAGCGCAATGACGCGGCCACGCGCGCAGCACACTGGTAGGCAGCTGACGTTGGCTCAGTGGGGGTCACGGCAAGGCACGACGACATTGAAGCGTGGCGGCGAGTCAGTTGGCCGGGGCCAGAGGAGGATCACGGCAGGTCAGCGGTCGCCGGAGAGAGGCTGATAGCATAGAGAAGATAGCTGCAAGGCAGGGCTCAGAGCGCGGCACGAAGCGAGGCTGCCCGCCGACGCAGCGGGCACAGTGCAGCGACTAGGATGTCTAGGTGCAGGGGCTGGCGCGAGGGGTAGGGCATGACCGTCGTAGAGAGACGAGGCCACGACCCACGACGCGTCAACGGGAAACAAAACGGTGAACAGTAATGTAAAAGAAGAAAGAGGGGAAGGAAACTACCTCACCAGAAACGAAGGGCTCGCCGGCGTCGTGGAGAGCACGGCGGCGCAGCCGCGCAACAGCTGGGGCACGACGGTTGTGTAGTGGCTCGACGGTGATATGCGGCACGAAGTGAAGTCTTACGACGAAAGAGCAGATGGATGGGCGAGTGTGAACTTTTATGTGGGTGACAAGGGCGGACGGCTACCGTACGCATCGCTTCGTGCCCGATTCAAGCGGGAGAGATAGTTTCCAAGGAAGGAATGACAAGTAAGGTTCGCGACCCAGTGAGATGGAGGCTCGGGTAGGTGAGCAGGCTGCGGGCTGGCTGTTGTTCGCGGGCGTGAGGGAGGCAACACGGCTAGAGGAGCCGGGCGTGGCCGGCTGCGTGAACTTTTGGGAAAAAGCGATAGCAGATCTAAATGGAGCGCGTCATGACGGTTCCAATGAGTATAAATGTGATGGGGTTTGACCGGATTACAATAAATATCCCATTTTCAGAATTAATAAAATTTTAGAAAAGCTGAAATTCATATTTAATACTAGAGAAGATAATATGAACGTTCCCAAAAATTCTCGAAAGCATCCATAAGATAATTCGATATGTTTTGAAAACATTTGCACTCATAAACACTATGCAAAGGCATGAATGCAACAATCAAAGCTTCTCTAGGATTTTATTTTACTACACTAAAAACTTATATATATTATAAAATAACTCTCCATTATTTATAAAAAAGAAAAGAAAAACAAGGAAAAGAGAGGGTAACACCTGAATTTGGTGGATGTTACAAAAGAAATTTTATACCCTCAAATTTAGGGTGTTACAAATCTAACCCCCTTAACAGAATCTCGCCCTCGAGATTCAAGAAGAGGCTAGCAAGGAAAACAGGGTTGGTTCATCGGTTGTTCACGGTTTTATTAATTTGACTTTGAATTTGCAAGCTTAACTTGGGGACTGGTTGCTTTGATCTTTAGATGCTTGAGACCGATCGATGCAATTCTTGAGGATCCCTTGGACCTGTGGGTTAGGACCCACACATGCTTCCGCTGCTTCACTTTGATCTTGTTTGTTGATGTTGATCACATTGTCTTCATTGGGGTTAGCAGCTAACCCCCTTAACAGGAGCGTTGATATGCACTTGGTGAAGATGCTGCCGACTCTGATCTTGACTGATTTGGAGGAGTTGGAGGTTGCCAAATGGATAGGTGCAAGAGGAAAGACTACAGATAGAAAAGGTAAGCATAGATGGATTAAAGAGAGAAAAGGGGGAGCACCCAACTACCTAACTCTATGGCACTCAGCTAGTAAACTAATGTCATTGCGGACCAAGGGCCACAACACATCAACCCTCATCACAAGGAAGCAAATCAGTCATCACACAAAAACAAATAGCACAAGCATACAACAACAAACATTTCGTTGCTACACGTTCCTTCTAATTAAATGGTGGTCTTTCTTGAAAAGGGAATAACTACTCTCTAAGGTTGTTGAAGGACAAGGAGAAGAACAAGACGTGCAGAACAGGGACACGAGCACCATAAAGAATGGAGTTAAAGCAAGCATTGTAAGCGATCAACAAAAGGATATGACCAAGGGCATAATGGGTAGAACAACACTCTCGGGTTGAGATAGAAAAGGGGAGATTTCCAAAAGCAGACCTTAGATAGGTATCAAGTCAAGATCTAGTGATTACAAGGATAAGGGGTATATCATACAAACGCTATGACTGGCAACGCGGTAAAGGAAAAGGGAATGACCAAGAGCGGGTAGGTAAGACAACACTCTTGAACTAGAACGAAGGAGGGGCTTTAAAATGCAGGGACGGGATAAGCATCAAGGTAAAGATCAAGGGATGACAAGGGTTAAGGTGATAACGAACAAACACCCAACCAAAAATTTATTTTAGACCAAAACTTGCAAGGTGTCAAGCAGGGGGAGCAGTCAATGATGAATAGGTGAGGCATTATCCTCAAACACGGATGGAAAAGAGGAGGCTTCAAAGGATATATGTTCGAGATAAGTAGGAGGGTAAGGACATAGATATCACGAGGGTTTTAAAGGTAATAACGGACAAAGATGTAAGATAGGAGGTAAATAAGCATAAGACAAAAGATATTAGTACCATAAAGGCTGGAGTTAAGATAGGACCTGCAAATGAAAAAAATGAGAGGGTACGTCCAAGGGCCAGATAGGTAAACTGCCACTCTTAAATTGAGGTGAAAGAGAGGAGATTTTTTTTAAGAGCAAGAATAAAGATAAGTGTCAAGGCAAGACCGATGGATGACAAGGTAATGGTGATAGCAAATAAAACACACAACAAAGGATAGAATTAAGACAAGACTTGTAAGGCGACAAGAATTGAAAAGAAATCAAGGGAGAGATGGGTAACTCACAGCTCTCAAACTGGGTTGAAAGAAAGGGGAGACTTTTAAAGGATAAGTTCAAAGTAAACATTTAGGTGGAAGGCCTCAATATCACAAGGGTCAAAGGCGATAATAGACAAGGGCATAAGGGAAAAGACGAAAGCACAGAAGAGCCAGTGGTATAAGTACAACAAAGAATGAAGGTATGTCAAGGCTTA
The DNA here is from genome assembly GCA_029449295.1 of Zea luxurians. Taxonomy (NCBI): domain Eukaryota; kingdom Viridiplantae; phylum Streptophyta; class Magnoliopsida; order Poales; family Poaceae; genus Zea; species Zea luxurians. The sequence goes on from JAOPSE010000152.1 coordinate 3,611,621, forward strand.
CGCGGTAAAGAAGAGGATATAGCCAAGGGTGAGATAAGTAAAACATAGCTCTTGAATTAAGATCAAAAAGAGGGGATTTCAACAAGCAGACCTAAGATAAGTATCAAGGTATGATCTACAGATTACAAAGGTAAGGATGATATCAAATAAAAGCTCAACCAAAGATGAAGTTAAGGTGAGGCAAGACTGCAAAGCGACAAAGGGAAAGGAAACGAACAAGAGCGGGATAGGGAAAACAACACTCTTGGATTGAAATGGAATAAGTGAGGCTAAGAAAAATAGGTAAACATCATGGTAAATATGGAGAGAGGTCAAGGGTCAAAGGTGATAATAGGCAAGGATATAAAGGAAGAGGTAAATGTGCATAAAAAATCAGGAATCTAGGTACAACCAAGAATAGAGTTAAGATAAGTCTTGCAAGTGGTAAAGTATAGGATATATCCATGGGTGAGATAAGTAAGAGACCACGCTTGAACTAAGGTGGGAGATTGGAGGTTTTAGATAACGAACATAGCGTAATCGCCAAGGTAAGATTGAGAGATGAGAAGGGTAAAGGCAATAAGAAACAAAAGCATAACAAAGGATGAGGTTACAAACTCACGAGCCAAAGAAGAGGATACAACCAAGAGAAAGAAGGTATGAGACGGAAGAGGGGCGATTTTAAAGGGCAGGTATGAGATGAACATCAATGCAATATATAGAAGTGTCAAGGGTAAAGGTGATAATAACAAAGAGCATAGGAAAGGATGGAGCTAAGGCAAGACTCACGAAATGGCAAGATGGAGAAAACAATCAGGGTAAGGTGGGTAAGGTTCTAACAGACTGGTTTAGTAAAAGAAATTATTACCGAGGGAAGTTATAAGGAATTAATGAGATCACCAAGGATGTGCAAAATAAAATGACCGCTCATGGATCATTAAGAAACAAGGGTGATCAAGGGCATGTTAAATGAAATGTCTTAAACAGACATTGGGGCATGAAGATAAGCATACACGAAAATATAAGAGTATGCAAGACTCAAAAGATACGAGCGTACCAAGACCAAGGTAATAGAAATTGTCGAAAGATAGCGTCTTAACAACAGAATAAGAAAGGATCTCAGAAGACAAGAAGGTTATAGACACATAAACTGAACTGCTTAAATAGGCAGCAGAGGTACAAGGGTAAGTGCTTTAGATTAAGGGATAAGGGTATTAAAAATGCAAGGATACGAGCATGTCAATAACAAAATGGAATAGAGGTCAAATGATAGCAATTTAATAATGGAAGAGGAAAGAGTCTCAAAAGACTAAAGGCTATGGCCAAGGGGCATCTACAAAGATGTCGCAAGCACAAGAGTGAGATCAGATCTAATAGATTGAGAGAAGTATAAACCATACTAGAATAAAATACTTTTGGCAAGGAGGCATATAGGAGCACAACATAGAATTAGTCGAGGTGACTAATATTTTGAAGCAGAATCAATGATGAGGTGAAGTAATAGTCAATAAGTCCTTAAAACGGCCAATGCTACTCTAGGCTAGCGGTCCTACAGTCAGCACGGCTTTGATACCACTTATGTCACACCCAGTTTTGAAGGTAAACCGAATGCAAACCATGTACGTGCCAGGATCAGTAAATCACGTACACAGCGATTACATAAATGACTCATCATAACACAATGCTTCGAATTACAATAAAGAGTAAGTAATAATATTACAGACTAGAGCCATTTAGATAATATAGATCAAAGTACAAAGAATCGAAACATAGCCAATGTAAACAACCCACCACAGGCAACTGATTGGGGGAGGTCGCTAGCTTAATCCTCAAACTCGTTGAAGTCCTGGAACTCCTGGAGATCTGCCTCGATACCTTCTTCTTTACCTGAGCATAGATTGCACCAAGGGCAACCTGGTGTTTTGTGAAAGCAAGGGTGAGTACACATCAATGTACTCAGCAAATGTCCCGTTTGGCTGATGTGGACTAGCTTTATGTGGGGTTAAGGTCAAGCAGTTGCTTTTAGTTGATCGGGTAATTATGACTAGTAGAGAGCCAGGTTTCAACATTAACCCAAGTTGTTAACCCAAAAGTATCCTTTCCAAACAGAAAGAATACCACTTACCATTACCATAATCATAATCAAAACCACCATCCTCATCACCACCTGTAAACCAACCATCTCTGGTCAAAGTATCTCTAATCAATGGAGCTCCCTTGGCCGCTCATAACCGCGAGCACGGCTGACATATCAGTTTTCAAACACTCTGCAGAGGTTGCGCACTTTACCCACAAGCCGTGATTCCCTCTCTAGCCCAGGCTTGCAAGACCCTTATTCACTCCCAAGGTGAATGGCCAGGGATTCACTATGAAGCCTTTACAAAGATTCCCTGAGGCTGTAGCTGCCCGTTAGGTTTCCTAAATGCACCGCACTCCTCCCCAAGGGGCGAACCAACCTTGGCAGAGCGAACTCCATACACCGAGTGTGACACCCCAGTGTCACTTAGGGCTTCTCTTAAAATGCCAAACTAAGAACCACCATTTTATGAGAACCAAAGTAAGCATGAGCATCAAATTAACTTAAGAATGAAGATTTCCCCAAGCATATACTTAGAATTGTCATGATCAAGACAATTGAGTATTTTAAAAGGTAAGAATATGGAACCCTAATAAAAACCCTAAATAAGCCCCATGAGCAAAATTTAAGAAAATAAGGAGAAGGGCATGAAAAATTTAAAATTATGACTTGAGCTAATTATAAAAGTTAAAGTACATTAAATAAGCAACAAGAAAGGTTGAGAAAGCTTAGCCAAATTAACTTAAATAAATTCTCAAATCAGCCCTTGAACTAAGCACCCTTGGAGAAATTCAGATTTCTGAATTTCTGAAATTCAGACCTCTTTCCAAAGTATCTCTAATCAATGGAGCTCCCTTGGCCACTCATAACCGTGAGCACGGCTGATATATCAGTTTTCAAACACTCTGCAGAGGTTGTGCACTTTACCCACAAGCCGTGATTCCCTCTCTAGCCCGGGCTTGCAAGACCCTTATTCACTCCCAAGGTGAATGGACAGGGATTCACTACGAAGCCTTTACAAAGATTCCCTGAGGATGTAGCCGCCCGTTAGGTTTCCTAAATGCACCGCACTCCTCCCCAAGGGGCGAACCAACCTTGGCAGAGTGAACTGCATACACCGAGTCCCATTAAAGGCACGACGGCGAAGCGAACCACACCCCAGTTCCTCTAATTATTTAGCTAAGGGCGTCCCATTCCACCCTCATGTTGCACTGTTCTCCCAGGCGGTCATCCAACGAACAGGTCCTAACGGAGAGACACTCGAGAAACCGCTCGTGCCCCCTAAAGTATCACCAGTCCAACATCATAATAACAATGACAACATCGTATCATAAGTGTTCACATCATGTTCATTGATTAAAGTAAAGCAATAGCATGAATCTAACCATAGTAGCCCAAAAGGTAATCAAGGACCAGGTAAATAGAAAGCTAGTCAATCCTTAGGTTATTCGTAGTATGCGGGACAGTGAATTATAAAGTAAATGGGACATAATGGGTCAGAGGACACTTGCCTTCACCAAACAGATGCTCAGGGTCTTCAACTTCGTGGAACTTGAAGAGCTAGATCACTTGGTCGCTGAAGCTTGACCGTCGATTCCTCGAAGCTCAGGAACAGATCACAATCTATTCGCGTCACACAGCGAATACCAACAGGCACAAACAAACAGACATATGTATATGCATAAGAACATTACACCATTCAAATAAAAACATAATAAAATATTCAAAATGAAATAGAGCGCGTTACTACAGTCACACGAGGAAAAAGAAATGCGACAGTCGAAGCTACGGTCGAGAAGTTAACGGGTTTTGGCTAAACAAATATTAACTATCACATTTAATTCGACATTATCGAATATAGATAATATCTACCATTTAGTTCGATTAATCCGCTATACTAACAATTGTTTGTCAAATAAGTAATTTAATTAAAACGAGAGAGTATAAGTGAGACGAATTTACGACGCGCGCAATAGCACAACAGCGTGCGAACGACGCACAGACATGCGTGACATAGCGCGCGGACGACAGACAAAATAGAGCGCGCGTCCAGCGAGAACGACACGCGAACTAGCATGCCACCACGTGCGGAACAGCACGCGACGACAGGCGAGAAAACTAAATAGGTGTTTAAGTTAACATTAACCATGTTAATGTTTCTTATCAAGCGCAGGTTGAACCCTACACATTTTAATCTATTTGGAATATTAATCTAATAAAGATTAGTCGAGCGAACCTTAAATTAATTACATAAAATATGTGACACGGCGAATTAACGTTTTTAACTTAAGTGTTTATAAGTAAAAACAATCTATTATCACGCGCTAACGACGCGCGGCAAGGCGGGGGACATGTGTAAATGGCACACGCGACACACGCAAATGACGTGTGACAACACGTGCGAACATCACGTGCGAACGAACAACGGCGACGCGCAAACAGCGCACGAACGGCATGCGACGACCCGACATGTGGGAAATTGACTTTCGTGTTTGTATTAAACAAATATTAATTCAACACATTTGAGTAGACATAATCTCATTAACATGTATTTGTAAAAGAGTGGATTAAAACTATAAATTAGTTTTAATCGGATTGCTATTTTAATATTCGTGAGATAAACAAATAATTATTAATTACTTAATTAAAATGTGTGTCAAGACAAAATAATATGTTTATCACGTATATGATGTTATTACGAAGCTAACGCAACAGGAACAAAGTCTATAACGCAACGTATATTGAATAATATTTAAGCGACGTGGCACCACGCGATTGGACGGAGAGTCGCCACATAGAATGCCACAAGGGCGTGGGCGCAAAAGATCCCACTTATCCGTCGAATGTGGAGAGCAGTTTCAGGCTTTGGCTGCATGCCTTCATGCACCTGTCATGCGCCATGCAACGGGTGGGGGCTAGGCAGATTCCAAGGCGTGGAGATTATACTGATTACATGCAAGGGGGTTCAGGTCAGTTATCTTCTCTCTTCCCTTGACCATGCACGCAAACGCAGCCGTTTCCTTTCTCTCCCAACGCAGACGACGACTATCGAGCGCAATGACGCGGCCACGCGCGCAGCACACTGGTAGGCAGCCGACGTTGGCTCGGTCGGGGTCACGGCAAGGCACGACGACATTGAAGCGCGGCAGCGAGTCAGTTGGCCGGGGCCAGAGGAGGATCACGGCGGGTCGGCGGCCGCCGGAGCGAGGCTGATAGCACAGAGAAGATGGCTGCAGGGCTGGGCTTAGAGCGCGGCACGAAGCGAGGCTGCCCGCCGAAGCAGCGGGCACAGTGCAGCGACTAGGATGTCTAGGTGCAGGGGCTGGCGCGAGGGGCAGGGCATGACCGTCGTAGAGACACGAGGCCACGACCCATGACGCGTCAATGGAAAACAAAATGGCAAACAGTAATGTAAAAGAAGAAAGAAGGGAAGGAAACTAGCTCACCAGAAATGAAGGGCTCGCCGACGTCGTGGAGAGCGCGGCGGCGCAGCCGCGCAACAGCTGGGGCACGGCGGTTGTGTAGGGGCTCTACAGTGATATGCGGCACAAAGTGAAGTCTTACGAAGAAAGAGCAGATGGATGGGCGAGTGTGAACTTTTATGTGGGTGTCAAGGGCGGACGGCTACCGTACGCATCGCTTCGTGCCCGATTCAAGCGGGAGAGATAGTTTCCAAGGATGGGATGACAAGTAAGGTTCACGACCCGGCGAGATGGAGACTCGGACAGGTGAGCAGGCTGCGAGCTGGCTGTTGTTCGCGGGCGTGAGGGCGGCAACACGGCCAGAGGAGCCGGGCGTGGCCGGCTGCGTGAACTTTTGGGAAAAAGCGATAGCAGATCTGAATAGAGCGAGTCATGACGGTTCCAATGAGTATAAATGTGATGGGGTTTGACCGGATTACAATAAATATCCCATTTTCAGAATTATTAAAATTTTAGAAAAGCTGAAATTCATATTTAATACTAGAGAAGATAATATGAACGTTCCTAAAAATTCTCGAAAGTATCCATAAGATAATTCGATATGTTTTGAAAACATTTGCACTCATAAACACTATGCAAAGGCATGAATGCAACAATCAAAGCTTCTCTAGGATTTTATTTACTACACTAAAAACTTATATATATTATAAAATAACTCTCCATTATTTATAAAAAGAAAAGAAAAACAAGGAAAAGAGAGGGTAACACCTGAATTTGGTGGATGTTAGAAAAGAAATTTTATACCCTCAAATTCAGGGTGTTACAGATCTGGTTCTATCTCCATCTCTGGTTCGATCAGAACTTCTGTTGCTATTCCGACACATTTTTTTAGTTGAGACACATGGAAAACATCGTGTATTGCAGACATCTTAGGTGGAAGCTTTAGCTTATATGCGACTAGTCCACATGCTTCTGTGATCTCATAAGGTTCGATATAGCGAGGGGCTAACTTGCCTTTAATTCCAAATTTTTGCACAACTTTAGTGGGTGAGACCTTGAGATACACAAGATCTCCTACTTCAAACTATAGAGGCTTCCTTCTTTTGTCATGATAGCTCTTTTGTCTGGCTTGAACAGCTTCTAAGTTCTTCTTAATGACTCTGACTTTTTCTTTAGCTTCAGTCATTGAGTCATGTCCAAAGATCTCTCTTTCCCCGGCTTGTGACCAACTCAGAGGGGATCTACATCTCCTACCATACAAGGCTTCAAAAGGCACCATTTTCAAGCTAGCTTGGTAGTTGTTGTTGTAGGAGAACTCCACCAGGGAAAGACACTTGTCCCAATTCTTTCCATAGTGTATTACACAAGCTCTTAACATGTCTTCAAGAATCTGATTTACCCTCTTTGTTTGACCATTAGTTTGCGGGTGGTAGGTTGCACTCCTAATCAACTTGGTGACTAGTGAGTTTTGTAGTTGTTCCTAAAATTGTGCTATAAATTGAGCTCCTCTATCTGAGATGATAGTTTTGGGTATTCCGTGTAAGCGTACCACTTGGTCGATATAGATTTATATGTACTTTTCTGTCCTGTGGGTGGTATGCACTAGTAGAAAGTGAGCTATCTTGGTTAATCTATCTAGAATTACCCATATGGAATCATTATGTCGAGAAGTATTGGGCAAACCCACAATAAAATCCAAGCGTATGTCTTCCCATTTCCAAAATGGTATAGGGAGTGGCTGCAAGGTGCCTGTTGCTTTTAGGTGACTTGCTTTGATCCTTTGATAGGTGTCACACTCAGACACATACTTAGCAATCTCTCTTTTCATCCTAGTCCACTAGTATAGGGGTTTTAGGTCATGGTACATCTTATTGCTCCTAGGGTGTATGGAAAATTTGGAGAGATGAGCCTCGTCCAAAATTTTCTTCCTAAGTTCTGGATCCTTGGGAACAATAAGTTGGTCTTCAAACCATAACATACCCTTGCTGTCCTGGCGAAAGCACTTATACTTTTCCACTTTCTGGGTGAGCATTTCCTTAATGATTTGCACTCCCTTATCACCGAGTTGTGCCAAGATAATCTAATCTTGTAAGGTTGGTTCTTGTAACACCCAAAATTCTAGTTTAAAGATTCATATGTGTTTCTCCAAAAAAAAATGTGAGTGAGAAAGTCGTAGACCCTTTACTAAGTATATTCCCCTAACGTAAATGAGTAGTAATGTCAAAAGCTTGGTAGTCTAACACTTAGATCCAAATCTTGAAACTAAAATTTAATTTGAAACTATGGAACAATAAAGTAAAAGAAACACCTCCAACATATTTATTATAACTTTAAAATTAACACTCCTTGAAGAAAACATTTGAATCAAGAGATAAGTTATGGTGAAGATTTTTAGGTTTTCTCCTAAACTAAAAGTATTGAAATTATAGGTAATTTGTAACTACACATTCAAAAAAATATATACATACTTGCACTTCATGCTGGAATTTTGGGTGAGCACTTTGTTTTGAATTTGGAATTTAATCTTCATTTGAATAAGAAATTAGAAAAGGATAAAAGACTTACCTGTTTGCGGTTTGGGCCAAATTCGTGCACCGGCCCATCCTACCAACCCCCTCCTTACCTTCTACTCCCCCGCCTTGGCAGCCCATTTCCCTTATTTCACTTCGCGGCCCATCCTCACTTTCCCCCCTGCTCAGCCCGCGCCATGACACTACGCTACTGACGCGTGGGTCCCTGCTGTCAGCTCATCCCTCCCCCAGGCGGGAGCTACTCGCACCGACATGCCTGCCCCACTTGCAGCCTCTACGCACCTGGACTCGACGCTGTGTCACTGCCGGTGGGCCCTGGATACCAGAATTGTCTTCCCCGCCGTGTAAATTCCTGGGCGCAACAGAACCCGCCGCCGCCGCCTCGGTGGTTGTGTCCGGCCGCGAATTGCGCTGTGGATTCCGGAGTTGGCCGAATCCTGCTAGTCGGACTCCTTCTCTGTGTTCGCAGCGTCGGGCGGAAACAGAAATCCACCGAATCCGCGCGCGGCAAGAACCGATCCCGGCCGTGTTTTTCATACGCGCGGACTCGGCTTATGCCCCTGGCCTTCCTCCTCTATAAATCTTTGGTCGCTTGTGACCGTAGTCATAACCAGCTCCTGTGCGGGCGCCATGGTAGGCCAGCCTCGCCGTCGACCCCCCCCGGCACGTTCCTCCCTCGTCGTCAGCGTGGTTCTCTTCTCCATGCCAACAGAAATCCGCCGTCGCCATCTTGTGATTGCTGCACCGTTCGACGTTCAGGAAGTAGTTAGGGAGCTTTGCGAGCGCTCTAGGAAGGCAGGGACACCCTCAATTTGGTGGTCGGAACCTCGGAGGATTGGTGATTTCGCACCGGCGCTGGCACTCCACCGCGTTGCCGCACGCCGTCGTGGCCGAGGACCTCCACACCATGCCATCCGGTAAGACCCTCCCCAGCGTACCCGCCATCAATTCCTTATCGCGTAGATCGTCTTAGATTAGGGGTTTGGTGCTCATGTGCCCGAATCCGGTACCTCGCCGGCGAGGGCCACCGCGTGAGCATCGGGCGCCGCCGTGTGAACCACGAAGAGAGAAAGGTTAGGGGGAAGCAGGAGGGCTACCACCGTTGATCTGTTCGTGGACGATGCGGATTAATACTGCATAACGATTAGGTCTGGGCGATGTATGCTGTCCATCCATTGATGTGCGTTCTGGATCAGGGCAGGGCGTGGATGTCTCGGTGACCGCTGATCCATGATCCAATGGCAGTGATCCGGTACCGGTTAGTGGTCTGATTCGGGCCGTTGGATCTAATCTGGGCGGCTCGTAATAAAGAATACTCCTTCACCGTGGTCGAATTTCACAAAAGCCCCTGGACTTTGCTGAAAACAACCCGCCGTCCTCGGCGTCTGTTGCTAGAGTCTTAGGAAGTTTTCTGTTTTAGTCCCTGCCCTTCTACAAATTTGAGGCCCAGTCCAGGATATTATAAAACAGAGAAAAATAATTTATAAATGGATTTTTAGTAGATAAATAAATGCTAGAACTTGTTTACCCCATAGAAAATCCATTTTTAGTCCAAATTAATCCATTCCACTTTCTAAAATTGTGTAATTTTATTCTTTACCACCTAGAGCCTCTGTTTTGTCATGAAAACAATTAGAAATTTAATCTCTCATTTAATCCATTTTAATCACATAAAACCCTTGAAAATTCATAACTTAAAATCTATAACTCCAAAATTAATGATTCCTGTTCCTATGATCTTATTTTAATATGTATATTACTAATGTGTATTTTGTTCTTATGTTTGGTGTAATGTTAATTTTGCCTATACCATGTTTGTTTGTATTGCTACGACTAGCAGAGAGGTCACGAGAATCTGAAAATCATCCTGGTACCTGGAATCTCAAGGCCCAGGCAAGTTGTGCCCTTGATCACTTCTTTTTACCCAGCCATGTTCTGATTAATCATAATGATCTGCATAGGTTAATTTGATGGGACCCAACAGGTTACCTAGTTTGATTATCTTTATACCTTGTTTACCACTGAACTTTCTGGGTAGTACTTGCTAGTGCTATATGTGGTTTTGGGTATGGAGATACACTATTCATGATTACACTTTTGTTATCAGTTGTTATTTATTGTTCATGATAAGATCATTATGTTAATTGGAACATGGAGAACCACCCGGGAAAACAGTGCTACCACAAGGGTGGAATGGGACGCCCTTGGCTGATTAATTAGGAAAGCTAGTGGAAGACTACCTTACCCGAAAGGGGCAAGGGCAGTAGGGGAGAGGTCAGTGTAGGGAGGCCCTCGGGAGGATTTTGCTGCGATGGCGGTCCTGCAAGGGATTCCTGCACTGGATCTTCCTATAAACTGTAGCGGGTTTTCGGAAGCTAGTGGAACTTTGTAAAGGCCTCGTAGTGGATCCCTAGCCATTCACCTCGGTAGTGTCTAAGGGCCTTGCAAACCCTGGCGACATGGGATACACGACTTGTGGGTAAAGATGTGCAACCTCTGCAGAGTGTAAAACTGGTATACTAGCCGTGCTCACGGTCATGAGCAGCTCGGACACTCACATGATTAATTTATGGAACTAAATTCAATTTGTCATATGCATTGCATTGCAGGTGAGGTGTTATATTTGTTCTACTACTTAATTGGGTTGGTATTTACTTATACTTAGTAATTGCTAATAAAATTTTGACCAACTTTAAAAGCAATGCTCAGCTCTAACCATCTTCTTTGGTAAGCCTTACACTTCACGTGAGCTCCCACCTTTGGCGAGTTCATGCACATTATTCCCCACAACTTGTTGAGCGATGAACGTATGTGAGCTCACTCTTGCTGTCTCACACACACCACAGGTCAAGAACAGGTACCGCAGGATGATGCTCATGGAGGATGCTGCAATGAGTTCGTGAGAGGTCTAGGTCGTCGTCTCCCAGTCAACTTTGGGGTTGCTGGACCGTTGTCTCCATATAATGTAATTATTTATTTTGTATAGAATTCCTGTTATATATAAAGATGTGACATTCGATCCTGTGCCATGATTCATCATATGTGTGAGACTTGGTCCCAGCACACCTGGTGATTATGTTTACGCCCGGGTTTTGGACCCCTAAAATCCGGGTGTTACAGAAGTGGTATCAGAGGAATGTTGACTGTAGGACGAAACCTAGATAGAACTGGACAACCATTCTTTACTTACCTTTGCTACTCTGATTCTTTTCTAAACTTTTCTTAATCTTTTCTCATCTATTTCCGCTTTACTCTGATTACTCTTACCTTTTCACTTCTAAAGACAAATGTGGATTCCATACTTTGAAATCCTGTGCCTAAAATGACCTTTAGGAATAAGAGACCTAATCCTAGGAACAAAAACAAAACTAATTTTTATATAGTTACCTATGCACTTGAATGTTTGTTCTTATGATATTTGTTTGATTTGGATCTTTGATTGAGTGTGATGGGTTGTGGAGTAATGTCCATAATTGCATCTGCATATACACATAGGTACAAAAATATATTTATAAAATAACTAGACAACCTAGATTATCCCCATTGGAACATATCTAGCTTAAGAGATTTATCTTATCCTAAAAGATCTCATTCTAAACCAATTCATCTTATCTTAAAAGATTCTCCCTTATCTTAATAGATCCATCTCATCTTAAAAGATACTCATCTTATCTTGAAAAGATTGTATCTCATCCTAAATAGATCTAACTGGTCTCAAAAGATTCTATCTTATCTTTATGGATCCATCTTATCCTAATAAGCATACTTATCCACCCTAGTGTAACAGCCATGATCTAATCCAAAGTAATTAGATATTATCTAGTCTAATCTAGTTATACCCAACCTAATCTAGATCCCATCTAATCTAATATGATCCAATCTAAAGTGAGTTATTTACTAAATTAGTTAGTACTGGTGAAATGGGTTAGACCTCACTCCTATAAAAATGATTTAAGCTAAATTGATGCCCTAGATTAACTTGACTATATACAACTATCTGATCATATGCAACTACCTTACCCATCCGATAATTGCATAATCCCTCTGTGTTAACCTAATAGAGCTTCTGACCTACCTTCACCGTATACCCCATCCTATCTCAAAAGATTCTAACATATCCTAACAAGATATATCTTACCCTGATAAATCTATCTAACTTAAACTAGTCTAATCTAGATCATACCTAATTTAATATGGTCTAATCTAGTGTGAGTTACTTAATGCTGGTAGAAAGGATAAGGCCATACTCCTAAATCACTTAAGCCTAATTTGGAGACTTATATCAACCTGGCCATACACAATAACTCGATCTATATAACAAGTTACATAACTTACCCAATCAATAGAGTCTTAATGGATTGCATAATCTATCAACCACCACCTAACATCAAACAAACTTTTGACCTACATCATGTAGTCTATCTCATCCATACCTATATTAACCATATTCCCCAGCCCAATAATATACACTAACTCCTAATCAATGAGACAAGACCGAAGAAGATGATCAACTTCATCAAGGAAGGATGAGTACCAACTCAAGTCTTCAAGGATCAAGTGAGGTCACCAAGATGAGTCAAGATCCACAATCTTGGATGTGGTCTTTTCTTACCCTACTCCTTCTGACCCAAACCTATAAATACTTTAAAGATATCTTCTATCCTACATAATAAAGTGGACATACCTATATTACCCATACTCTCCTATCACTTACTAATAATAAAAAGAGAGACTCTTGATTTGGAACTAATTAGAAACTAAAAGCTAAATTTCAGATCACTCTTCCTATATCCTCTTTCTTACAAATCTCGAGGACGAGATTATTTTTAAGGGGGGTAGGATTTGTAACACCCAAAATTCTAGTTTAAAGATTCATATGTGTTTCTCCAAAAAAAAATGTGAGTGAGAAAGTCGTAGACCCTTTACTAAGTATATTCCCCTAACGTAAATGAGTAGTAATGTCAAAAGCTTGGTAGTCTAACACTTAGATCCAAATCTTGAAACTAAAATTTAATTTGAAACTATGGAACAATAAAGTAAAAGAAACACCTCCAACATATTTATTATAACTTTAAAATTAACACTCCTTGAAGAAAACATTTGAATCAAGAGATAAGTTATGGTGAAGATTTTTAGGTTTTCTCCTAAACTAAAAGTATTGAAATTATAGGTAATTTGTAACTACACATTCAAAAAAATATATACATACTTGCACTTCATGCTGGAATTTTGGGTGAGCACTTTGTTTTGAATTTGGAATTTAATCTTCATTTGAATAAGAAATTAGAAAAGGATAAAAGACTTACCTGTTTGCGGTTTGGGCCAAATTCGTGCACCGGCCCATCCTACCAACCCCCTCCTTACCTTCTACTCCCCCGCCTTGGCAGCCCATTTCCCTTATTTCACTTCGCGGCCCATCCTCACTTTCCCCCCTGCTCAGCCCCGCCATGACACTACGCTACTGACGCGTGGGTCCCTGCTGTCAGCTCATCCCTCCCCCAGGCGGGAGCTACTCGCACCGACATGCCTGCCCCACTTGCAGCCTCTGCGCACCTGGACTCGACGCTGTGTCACTGCCGGTGGGCCCTGGATACCAGAATTGTCTTCCCCGCCGTGTAAATTCCTGGGCGCAACAGAACCCGCCGCCGCCGCCTCGGTGGTTGTGTCCGGCCGCGAATTGCGCTGTGGATTCCGGAGTTGGCCGAATCCTGCTAGTCGGACTCCTCTGTGTTCGCAGCGTCGGGCGGAAACAGAAATCCACCGAATCCGCGCGCGGCAAGAACCGATCCCGGCCGTGTTTTTCATACGCGCGGACTCGGCTTATGCCCCTGGCCTTCCTCCTCTATAAATCTTTGGTCGCTTGTGACCGTAGTCATAACCAGCTCCTGTGCGGGCGCCATGGTAGGCCAGCCTCGCCGTCGACCCCCCCCGGCACGTTCCTCCCTCGTCGTCAGCGTGGTTCTCTTCTCCATGCCAACAGAAATCCGCCGTCGCCATCTTGTGATTGCTGCACCGTTCGACGTTCAGGAAGTAGTTAGGGAGCTTTGCGAGCGCTCTAGGAAGGCAGGGACACCCTCAATTTGGTGGTCGGAACCTCGGAGGATTGGTGATTTCGCACCGGCGCTGGCACTCCACCGCGTTGCCGCACGCCGTCGTGGCCGAGGACCCCCACACCATGCCATCCGGTAAGACCCTCCCCAGCGTACCCGCCATCAATTCCTTATCGCGTAGATCGTCTTAGATTAGGGGTTTGGTGCTCATGTGCCCGAATCCGGTACCTCGCCGGCGAGGGCCACCGCGTGAGCATCGGGCGCCGCCGTGTGAACCACGAAGAGAGAAAGGTTAGGGGGAAGCAGGAGGGCTACCACCGTTGATCTGTTCGTGGACGATGCGGATTAATACTGCATAACGATTAGGTCTGGGCGATGTATGCTGTCCATCCATTGATGTGCGTTCTGGATCAGGGCAGGGCGTGGATGTCTCGGTGACCGCTGATCCATGATCCAATGGCAGTGATCCGGTACCAGTTAGTGGTCTGATTCGGGCCGTTGGATCTAATCTGGGCGGCTCGTAATAAAGAATACTCCTTCACCGTGGTCGAATTTCACAAAAGCCCCTGGACTTTGCTGAAAACAACCCGCCGTCCTCGGCGTCTGTTGCTAGAGTCTTAGGAAGTTTTCTGTTTTAGTCCCTGCCCTTCTACAAATTTGAGGCCCAGTCCAGGATATTATAAAACAGAGAAAAATAATTTATAAATGGATTTTTAGTAGATAAATAAATGCTAGAACTTGTTTACCCCATAGAAAATCCATTTTTAGTCCAAATTAATCCATTCCACTTTCTAAAATTGTGTAATTTTATTCTTTACCACCTAGAGCCTCTGTTTTGTCATGAAAACAATTAGAAATTTAATCTCTCATTTAATCCATTTTAATCACATAAAACCCTTGAAAATTCATAACTTAAAATCTATAACTCCAAAATTAATGATTCCTGTTCCTATGATCTTATTTTAATATGTATATTACTAATGTGTATTTTGTTCTTATGTTTGGTGTAATGTTAATTTTGCCTATACCATGTTTGTTTGTATTGCTACGACTAGCAGAGAGGTCACGAGAATCTGAAAATCATCCTGGTACCTGGAATCTCAAGGCCCAGGCAAGTTGTGCCCTTGATCACTTCTTTTTACCCAGCCATGTTCTGATTAATCATAATGATCTGCATAGGTTAATTTGATGGGACCCAACAGGTTACCTAGTTTGATTATCTTTATACCTTGTTTACCACTGAACTTTCTGGGTAGTACTTGCTAGTGCTATATGTGGTTTTGGGTATGGAGATACACTATTCATGATTACACTTTTGTTATCAGTTGTTATTTATTGTTCATGATAAGATCATTATGTTAATTGGAACATGGAGAACCACCCGGGAAAACAGTGCTACCACAAGGGTGGAATGGGACGCCCTTGGCTGATTAATTAGGAAAGCTAGTGGAAGACTACCTTACCCGAAAGGGGCAAGGGCAGTAGGGGAGAGGTCAGTGTAGGGAGGCCCTCGGGAGGATTTTGCTGTGATGGCGGTCCTGCAAGGGATTCCTGCACTGGATCTTCCTATAAACTGTAGCGGGTTTTCGGAAGCTAGTGGAACTTTGTAAAGGCCTCGTAGTGGATCCCTAGCCATTCACCTCGGTAGTGTCTAAGGGCCTTGCAAACCCTGGCGACATGGGATACACGACTTGTGGGTAAAGATGCGCAACCTCTGCAGAGTGTAAAACTGGTATACTAGCCGTGCTCACGGTCATGAGCAGCTCGGACACTCACATGATTAATTTATGGAACTAAATTCAATTTGTCATATGCATTGCATTGCAGGTGAGGTGTTATATTTGTTCTACTACTTAATTGGGTTGGTATTTACTTATACTTAGTAATTGCTAATAAAATTTTGACCAACTTTAAAAGCAATGCTCAGCTCTAACCATCTTCTTTGGTAAGCCTTACACTTCACGTGAGCTCCCACCTTTGGCGAGTTCATGCACATTATTCCCCACAACTTGTTGAGCGATGAACGTATGTGAGCTCACTCTTGCTGTCTCACACACACCACAGGTCAAGAATAGGTACCGCAGGATGATGCTCATGGAGGATGCTGCAATGAGTTCGTGAGAGGTCTAGGTCGTCGTCTCCCAGTCAACTTTGGGGTTGCTGGACCGTTGTCTCCATATAATGTAATTATTTATTTTGTATAGAATTCCTGTTATATATAAAGATGTGACATTCGATCCTGTGCCATGATTCATCATATGTGTGAGACTTGGTCCCAGCACACCTGGTGATTATGTTTACGCCCGGGTTTTGGACCCCTAAAATCCGGGTGTTACAGTTCTACCGAGATGTAATCTAGCATACTAGGAGGAATAACTTCCATGCTCAATTTGCTTAACTCATCGCACAAGGTGGAGAAATGAGAATCCATGGTCAGGAAGTTGCATTGTGCCTTGCAGCTCAACTCATCGGCTACCACATTTTCCTTTCTAGGGTGGTATTGTACTTCCATATCATAGTCTTTTATCAGCTCTAACCATCTTCTCTATCTTATGTTAAGGTCAGCCTAGTTGAAGATGTACTTGAGGCTCTTGTGATCGTTGTAGATATTGCAATGAGCTCCCATCAGATAGTGCCTCCAAATCTTCAAGGCATGAACTACTGCTGCTAGCTCCAAATCATGTGTTGGATAATTTTGCTCATTAAGTATAAGTGCTCGTGACATGTAGGCAATAAATTGGTTGTCTTGCATTAGAACACAACCAAGTCCAGTGTCGGAAGCATCACAATACACCTCAAATGGTTTAGTATTGCCGTGTTGTGCTAGTACTGGTGTAGTGGTTAGGTGTTGCCTTAAGGTGTGAAAGGCATCTTTGCACTTCTGACTCCACTCAAACTTGACTTCCTTCTTCAACAACTCTATCATCGATTTTGCAATTCTAGAGAAAACGGGGATAAAATGATGATAATACACAGCTAATCCTAGAAACTTCAAATCTAGCGAACGGTAGTAGGAGGCTTTCAATCCATCACCTCTTGCATTTATCAGGATCAACCGCTATCCCTTCCTGAGCGACTGTACGACCCAAGAACTTCCTTTAACCAGAGAGCACATTTTGAGAACTTGGCATACAGATGATGGTCTCGCAGGCGCTGAAGTACTATGTGCAGATGCGTTGTATGCTCAGCTTCATTCTTCAAATATACCATGATATCTTCAATGAAGACCACCACGAATTTGTCCAACTCAAACATGACTACTGAATTCATTAAGTACATGAAATATGTCGGGAAATTAGTTAGCCCAAATGACATCACCAGATACTCGTGAAGTCCATATCTGGTTGAAAAGGTTGTCTTCGAAATATCACTTGCCCGGATCTTAATTTGATGATAGTCGGAGCAAAGATCTATCTTGGAAAACACTTTAGCTCCCACTAATTGATAAAAAAGAACATCGATACAGGGCAAAGGATACTTGTCCTTATGGTTACCGCATTGAGGGGTCGGTAATCGATACACAACCTCAAACTCACATTCTTCTTTACGAACAAGGCTAGACATCTCTAAGGTGAAGTACTTGGGTGTATGAAGCCTTTATACAACAACTCTTGTAACTATTTCTTCAATTCACCTAGCTTGGTTGGCGGCATCCGATAGGGTATCTTGGAGATAGGGGTAGTACTCGGTCACAATTCAACGGCGAACTTACTAAGCAACTCATCTGAGAAGACATCGATAGGTTGGTTAAGGACTAAAAAGGTACCAGTCATGATGAGTGTTGCTTCTGGAAGGTCAGCTAAGGTGGTGAAGTCCAGCCTACCTTGCCTTACTTGTACTTTCTGTTTCTTGCCCTTGTTTAGACGAGAATTTTGTCCCTACCTCTGCTGGTTCCAAGCATTCCTTTGCATAGTGGCCAGTGTTATCACAAGTAAAGCATCGGTTACTATTGTGCTGACGATTTGGCTGTTGCGACTGCTGAGGATTCTGATTGTAGTTCCTTGGGTTTGGGGCTTGAGGGTGATTGGGAGCCAGCTGCTGAGGTAGCCTGATCACCCAACATCCGTGTTGCTGCTGAGGACCTCTGCTCTAATTATTGGAGACAATCCGGAAGCATTGAGGCTAAGCAGAGTTGCTCATTAAGTCTGAGTGCTCATAACATGTAGGCAATTACTCGGTTGTCTTGCATTAGAACACAACCATGTCCAGTGTTGGAAGCATCACAATACACCTCAAATGGTTTGGTATTGTTGGGTTCTGCTAGTACTGGTGTAGTGGTCAGGTGTTGCCTTAAGGTGTGAAAGGCATCTTCGCACTTGACTCCACTCAAACTTGACTTCCTTCTTCAACAACTCTATCATCGATTTTGGAATTGCGGATAAAACGACGATAATACCCAGCTAATCCTAGAAAACTTCAAATCTAGCGAACGGTAGTAGGAGGCTTCCAATCCATCACCTCTTGCATTTATCGGGATCAACCACTATCCCTTCCTGAGAGACTGTACGACCCAAGAACTGAATCTCCTTTAACCAGACAGCACATTTTGAGAACATGGCATACAGATGATGGTCTCACAGGCGTTGAAGTACTATGTGCAGATGCATTGTATGCTCAGCTTCATTCTTCAAATATACCATGATATCATCAATGAAGACCACCATGAATTCGTCAATGAATACCACCATGAATAATGAATTCATTAAGTACATGAAATATGTTGGGAAATTAGTTAGCCCGAATGACATCACCAGATACTCGTAAAGTCCATATCTGGTTGAAAAGGCTGTCTTTGGAATATCACTTGCCCGGATCTTAATTTGATGATAGCAAGATCGAAGATCTATCTTGGAAAACACTTTAGCTCCCACTAATTGATCAAAAAGAACATCGATACAGTGCAAAGGATACTTGTTCTTGATGGTTACCGCATTGAGGGGTCGGTAATCGATACACAACCTCAAACTCGCATCCTTCTTCTTCACGAACAAGGCTGGACATCCCTAAGGTGAAGTACTTAGGTGTATGAAGCCATTATCCAACAAATCTTGTAACTATTTCTTCAATTCACCTAGCTTAGTTGGTGGCATCCGATAGGGTCTCTTGGAGATAGGGGCAAGTACTCTGTTGCAATTCAATGGCGAACTCAATATTTCGATCTTGTGGTATACCAAGCAACTCATCCGGGAAGACATCAGCATACTACTATTAGGATTTTCTCCAAGGATAGTTCTTTCATGGAAAAAGCACAAGACCGCATACTTCCTTGGCTAGGTAAGTATAGGGTAAGCTCTCCACAAGTTGGAGAATGGATTTCAATGGCACGGTCTACGACATCTATCAAAATGTGGTGCTGGGTAATCCAGTCAGTCCCTAAGATAAAGTCTACGCTCTCTAATCCCAAGATTAGAAGGGTGGGTTTGCAAACTTTGCTTCCCAACTGGATGGGTACACTACATTTAGCTAATAGGTTGTAGCCTTGCCCCTAGCATTGCAATCATATAGGCTCATTTTGTATGATGGAAAGTAAATTGACATTTGACGCTGAATTTTGTGCTAATAAAACTATGTGATGCACCAGAATCGAATAGAATTACTGCAGGTTGGTTAAGAACTAAAAAGGTACCAGTCATGACGAGTGCTCCTTCTGGAAGGTCAGCCAATGTGGTGAAGTCCAGCCTACCTTGCCTTACTTGTACTTTTTTGTTTCTTGCCCTTGTTTAGATGATAATTTTGTCCCTTCCTCTGTTGGTTTCGAGCAGTCCTTTGCATAGTGGCCAGTGTTGCCACAAGTGAAGCATCAATTCCTATTGTGCTGGTGATTCGGCTGCTGAGGATTCTGATTGTAGTTCCATGGATTTGGGGCTTAAGGGCGATTGGGTGCCTGCTGCTGAGGTAGCCTGATCACCCAACGTCCTTGTTGCTGCTGAGGGCCTCTGCTCTAATTATTGGAGACAATCCAGAAGCACTAATGCTAAGCAGAGGGTCCTGCCATAGGTGTTTTCCTCTTCTTCTCTGCCCTGTGAGCCACAGTACAATCTTCTTGAGAGATGGCCAAGTTGACCAGCTCATTGTAGCTATTGGGCCTAACAGTATTGAGATGCTTACGGAGCTTAGTGCTGAGGCCTCTCTAGAACCTAACCCTCTTCTTATCAATAGAATCTGCATGGTAGCCCACATACTGGCACAGATCATTGAAGGCATGTACATACTAGAGCACTGTGTGATTCCCTTGGGTAAGCACCTGGAATTCATTTAGCTTACTATGTGGTCTGCTGGTTCCATGGCGAGGAAATGATCCCACCATGTCCTAGCGGGTCCATGGAGCTGTTGGGCGGAGAATCTAACTTGGGCCACATCAGGGCATACTCCAGTGAGTAGTGGAAATTTAGATTCCTCCACTCTGAACCACACGTCCGCATTGAGTGGGTCTTTTGCTTGAGCAACCGGTGGACGTTGCTAGGGATGGCAATGGGTCGGGTTCGGATCGGGTATGGTAAATATCCGCCCGCGATAATACCCGCGGGTATTACTCATACCCGCCCGCGACTATACCCGCGGGTAGGATTTTGTACCCGTGCCTGTATCCATTGGGTATCGGGCTGGTATCGGATACCCGCGGGTATAATTACACTCCATACAAATAAAACACATGGTTGACAAATGACAAGGTAAAACAAAAAAAACAAGACATAATAAATCTGATTTGTTACATAAGCAAGCAATATATGAGTATATAGTGTTTACACTTGAACCAAACTTCAAAGTATTCAAATTATTCAATTCAACAAAACAAAACAGCAAAGGTCTCTTAGAGTCTTGGATATGAACTTGGACAGTTGGACTGTTGGGTAGCACGGCAGCAAAGAACAAAAACAGCAAAGAACAAAATAAAATAG
Organism: Zea luxurians; assembly: GCA_029449295.1. Classification (NCBI taxonomy): domain Eukaryota; kingdom Viridiplantae; phylum Streptophyta; class Magnoliopsida; order Poales; family Poaceae; genus Zea; species Zea luxurians. The sequence goes on from JAOPSE010000152.1 coordinate 3,632,579, forward strand.
CAAGTCTTGGATAGCAACACGTCTTGGAGACTTGGACTGTTGTTGTTGGACAGCACAGCACCACATGGTGTCATTGGCATGCAGCGTGTGCACTAGGCACTGGCGGGCTTGCTGCTTGCTGCTTGGAGTGCTTGCTGTCCAACGCTAATTTCCCATGGATGAACTTTACTACTTTAGATTTGAGAACCACCTCCACCTATTTGAGATCAGTGAGACATCAACTGTAAAATATACCTCGGACTCAGTGCTAACTCAATACCTCAGAGAGACAGAGATGCTACCTTGGACTGGAGAAGAAGAATGGATTGGAGACGCAGGGGAGCCAGCCAGGGACGCTGCGTCGCTGCCACGCTGGTCACTGCCTCGCTGGGCGGGCAGGGCGCAGACGGCACCGCGGCAGCCGATAGGGACCAGGGCAACCAGCCTGCACAGCCTTGCGATGGACCAGGGCAACCAGTCTGCTGGTTACTGGTGGAGTGGCGGTGAACCAGAGGCGCGACAGTCGGCAGGGACCAGCAAAGCGGTCGTGCGATGAACCAGAGGAGCGGGCGAGCGGCTTACTGGTGGAGTGGCGGTGGCCGGTGGCCGGTAGGCGGTGGCGGCTGAGAGAAAGAGAGAGCAGAGAGATGAGACGTGAGAGACCTGCGTGGGCGTGGCTAGGGCTGCGTCCTGCGTATGACGGTGTGAGAGTGTAGGGAGACTAGGGTTTCTGGACATTGGGCCGGTCCGCGGTCCGCCGGTTTCTTGTGGGCTAAAATTGAAAAGTGAAAACTCAAATTATTTCGGATATCCGCCAAGACCCGCGGGCGCAAAATAAAACTCGTACCCGACCCGATTTTATCACGGGTTGGGTATGGGTGAGACCCACGGGTTAAATTTCGTACCCGAACCCGAATCCGATGGGTCGGATATCCGTGGATACCCGAACCCGCGGGTAAAATTGCCATCCCTAGACGCTGCTGAAAGTCGCCTAGAGGGGGGGTGAATAGGGCGAAACTGAAATTTACAAAGTTAATCACAACTACAAGTCGGGTTAGCGTTAGAAATACAATGCGAGTCCGAGAGAGGGCGTAAAAACAAATCGCAAGCGAATAAAGAAGTGAGACACAAGGATTTGTTTTACCGAGGTTCGGTTTTCTCAAACCTACTCCCCGTTGAGGTGGTCACAAAGACCGGGTCTCTTTCAACCCTTTCCCTCTCTCAAACGGTCCCTCGGACCGAGTGAGCTTCTTCTCTCAATCAAACAGGAACAAACTTCCCCGCAAGGACCACCACACAATTGGTGTCTCTTGTCTCGATTACAATTGAGATGATCGCAAGAAAGAATGAAAGAAAGAAGCAATCCAAGCGCAAGAGCTCAAAAGAACACAACAAATCTCTCTCACTAATCACTAAAGCTTTGTGTGGAATTTGGAGAGGATTTGATCACTTGGGTGTGTCTAGAATTGTATGCTAGAGCTCTTGTAAATGGTTGGAAGGTGGAAAACTTGGATGACTTGAATGTGGGGTGGTTGGGGGTATTTATAACCCCAACCACCAAACTAGCCGTTTGGTGAAGGCTGTTGTCGACGGGCGCACCGGACAGTCCGGTGCGCCAGCCTACGTCAGCAGACCGTTGGGGTTCGACCGTTGAGCTCTGTCTTGTGGGCCCGCCTGGCTGTCCGGTGGTGCACCGAACAGGCCCTGTAGGCTGTCCGGTGTGCCACCCGCGCGTGCTCTGCTCCTCTGCTCGCGCTGGCGCGCATTAAATGCTTCTACAGGTGACCGTTGGCGCGAAGTAGCCGTTGCTCCGCTGTCACACCGGACAGTCTGGTGTGCACCGGACATGTCCGGTGAATTATAGCAGAGCGGATTCCCGAAGCTGGCGAGTTCAGAGTCGCTTGGTCTTGGGGCACCGGACACTGTCCGGTGGTGCACCGGACAGTCCGGTGAATTATAGCGAAGCGCCTCTGAGAATTCCCGAAGGTGAAGAGTTCAGCTTGGAGTCCCCTGGTGCACCGGACAGTCCGGTGCGCCAGACTAGGGTGCCTTCGGTTGTCCCTTTGCTCTCTTTTATTGAACCCATTTTTGGTCTTTTTATTGGCTTATTGTGAACCTTTGGCACCTGTAGAACTTATAAACTAGAGCAAACTAGTTAGTCCAATTATTTGTGTTGGGCAATTCAATCACCAAAATCAATTAGGAAATACGTGTAAGCCTAATTCCCTTTCAGCTGCTACTGCTCACCACCCCCAAAGTGCTGGGTTGAGGTTGTTGTTGCACGAGCTACCGCAGAATCTCATTGTGTTGCGCCATCAGCTCTTACATCGTGGGAGGTTGTGGTGGCAGCGGAGGAACTTGCTCGTTCTATCCACGGCGTTGACGTCCAACCATCTTGTTGGGGACTTGTTCTCAAATGCTATAAATTAAGAACAAGGCAACATAGAATGTTAAATGTTAATGTCCTTCGCCCGCTGAAGCATTATCTCCCCGAGTGTTTAATGAACTTCGGACGAAGGCCATGATCAGAGTATCACGAAGGTCATACCTTCGTGATCAAACTTGCAAAATAATGTAAAATGAAGTATAAATTGTAAAACATTATAAAGAGATATGCTAAAAACAAATAACATTATTCACATATTTTGTCATATTTATACCTTCGTCTTGGCAGAAAGTGATAGTTCCAGTGTAATGCGTCAGCGATTACAAGATTGCGTAAACAATACAGGGGTACTGTTCACCTATTTATAGGCACAGGGCGCAGCCTGTGTATAATTACATATATGCCCTTTACAATTAACTACAATAATGACACAGAACATCATGGGCTTTTAAGTCATTTCATCTTTAAGTCGGTTCGCCCCTTCGTCATGAGATCCGTCATTGTGTCGAAGCTTTATATGTGACAGCTTCGGCGCTGCTTCTGGGAAGATCTTCCAAAGGTGTTTCCTTTCTTTAGGATCTTCGGCTACGAAGCATACCCCCAACAGTAGCCCCTTCGCGGTGCTAGATCGTTTGTCGTAACGAGCTTGATCCGTGAAAAAGTCTTCTAAGCTTCGGGATGCCGAAGATCCGAAAAACACCTTCACTGAGCTTGTTGGCGAGAAACGATTAAAATAAACCACGAGCGAGGTGGCCCCATCTTGCAGCAGTTGCGCGCGCCCTAGCGATTCACCTTCCCGGACCCTGTGGCCCACCGTTCAGCGAATGCAGGTGGCTGTTTACCCGGTGTGGAAGACCTTGACGATTCACCTTCCCACCTGCGGCACTATATAAACAGACGGGTAGGTGTGAAGTTACCACAGCATTCATTGCTATTGCACTGTTTTGCTGCCAAAAATTTAACCAAAGCCGAAGCTTGATCATCGTGTTCGAACGAAGCGCCGCTTTTGATTCTGCTTCGTCACAAGAGGAAGAGCTTCGGAAAAATCAAAAAAGTCAACAACAAAAAATTTCAAAAAATTCATAATCAAATGGCGAGAGTGCGCTCCACTGCTAGGGTTGATCGTGAGGGAGATGAAACCGAAGCTACTGAGACTGTTCCCATTTCCGAAGCGATGAAGCGGTCAAGGCTGGTAACATCGGAGGATGCACCTGCCGCTGAAGCAGAGCAGGCTGATGTTGAGGAGACTGATTCCGAAGATGATTACAGCAGTGCAGTGCCGAGTAAACCCAGCCACCTGGATTTCGGAAAATCTACCATCTCTGAAGGTGATTTGCCTAAGATGATGAAGTTGGGCTATTTTAGTGAAGCGAAGAAAGAGCTGATTCGCTTTGGAGGGGAAGAAACTACTCCGAAGCCAGGAAAAGATGAAGTAGTGGTCTTCAAAAGTTTCTTTAAGGCTGGTTTAAGATTCCCTTTGAACAAGATGATTGCTGATGTGCTGAAGAAGTTTGGGATCTACCTTCATCAGCTAACTCCTAACGCTATTGTTAGGCTTAGCGTTTATATTTGGGCCCTCTGAAGCCAAGGGGTGGAACCATTTGCCGAAGGTTTTTGCCGAGTGCACGAGCTTCATTACCAGACCAAGGCTAGAGGAGATGGGCTTCATGAAAACTTTGGCTGCTACAATTTTGCCTACCGCAAGACTACAAAATTTCTTGTGATCAGTTACCGTAGCAAGTGGCCAGCTGGCTGGAAATCCGAGTGGTTTTACGTCAAAGTTGACGAAGATAAGGAGAAATTGGTCCAGAGTCCGTTGGAATTGATCTTCGGAGAGACCAGACCCCAGTGCAACATGACACCAGAGGGTCCGACCCAAACCGCGCTGGCTGAATTTAGAGTTATTGCAGAGCACATCGGCACTAGGGACTTAGTGCAAGAATTTTTGGCCTTCAGAGTGTTCCCAACTATGAAAGAGTAGGCCATGCCGAAGCTTGAAGGAAAAAAGAAGGAAGGGGAGCTTGTTCGGTTGCCTTATCATTACAAATTCAAGAGACATTTCAAAGTGCCTTGCCAAGAATGGCTGGACATGATCGAAGTAATGTGCAACGAGATACTCGGCAATTACTCTAGAAAAGAAGATCAGTTGATGACTGCAGCCTTCGGCACCCGTCCGATGCGAAGACTGAACCGAGTAATGGATGCTATTGACTTTGAATATCCCGACTACGAGCGGCTAGATAAGGGTGCCGAAGGGCAAAAAAGGAAGAGAGTGGCTGATGCTCTGACTAAAGATGATGAAGATCAATTGAAAAAGAAAAAACCAAAGCCCGAGCCAAAAACAATTGCTTCGAAGAAGAGAAAAGCTTTAGCTCCGAAGCAGAAGGCGATTGACGAAGAAGAAGAAATTGCTGCATCACCTTCTTCCATCGCCGTGGAGGAAATTTTAAAGGTAATGACTGAATCCTTGCCTATCAAGCTGAGTCCATTAGGGTCACATCTGACGAAGCTTTTTCAGAAGGACAAGGAGCCCGCAAAAATGGAGAAGGCAGCTAGGCCAAAAAAGCAAAGAATCATTACAGTGACGGAAGTCATTGAAGAGACACCACCAAGAGCTTTAGCTCCGAAGGCGCCAGCTGTTGAGGACATACCGGCTACCGAAGCTGCACCTTCGGAGGCTACAGCTGCCGAAGCTGCCACAACCGAAGATACAGAGTTAGAAACCACCATTGCAAATATTGATAAAATAGTGCTAGACATGGCTGCAGAAGAAGCTGCAGCAGCTACCGAAGAGATTTTGGCCCCAGAGCCCGAGAAAAAGAAAGAAATAGCCAAAGACACTTCGGAAGATGAAATTTTTTATTTTCAAAACTTAGTTGGGCAAGAGCTGACAAAGGCCAAAAAAGAAGAGTTAAAAGAGTATGCCATATCTTGTGGGTATCGGTCGGGGGCATTTCTCTTCGGTGGTATCAATGATGAAAAGCTAGGCTGTATCCGGGATCAGACCGGAGCGAAGGTTATCGGTACTCTATCAAAGAGTATTGGTTTCCCAAAGCTCAAGACAGACATCAGCCGCTACCGACGACAGCACATCGTCGGTAGTTTGTTTTATTCTAATTTCAAGGTAAACAACTTTTCTCAATCTTTTTATCGTTTGTAATAACGAAGATGTTTTCTAACGAATGTTATTTATGTACAGAGTATATTGCTGAGCAAAGCTTTAAAAATGCTACAAGACTTGGAAGACAAAAAACACGAGGTTATAATCGAGAATTTAGAAGGCAGAATAAAAGACCAATCTGCTGCTCTTGAAAAGAAAGACTTCGAGCTTCAGACGACCGAAGGCTTATTGGCAGAAGCTGAGGCTAAAATAGCAGAACTGAATACGAAGCTTCTCTGCCAGTCAGAAAGTTTCGAACAAGAAAAACAGAAGCTTAATGAAAAATTTGAGGCCGAAGTCCAGAAGGTTTCAAATTTGCAAAAATCATTAACAAGCCTTCAAAATAAATGTTTGGAATTCAGCAATTGATGTGTTCAACAGCTGAAGAAGGTCTTCTATTCGGTCGGGGCCAGCAGTGAAAAATTTGCTCCTTCGGCTGAAGATTTACCGGGAGCCTTGGAACACATCGAAGGTGAAATTGATGGTGTTATTGCTGGACATGGTGATTTCTGTGCCCTGGTAGCTTCTCGAGGCACTACTGCTGCATTCCAGAAATCTGGCTGCGAGCACGGAAAAATTATCAACAGACCCAATTTTAGTTTATCCTCAGCAGATCTAGATGATATCCCCAACCTTGCTTGAAGTATAGCAAATAAATTTATAAAGGTGGTATGGACAAAGGGTGGACAAGACAAAGCTGGTGACGAAGCTTGGAGTCATCTTAAGCCGGTAACAAAATCATACCTTGTGCTTACCTCTTCCTTCGAACTTGAATTTTGCTTACAATGCTTTAACTCGTGTAGGATGATGAAGCCGAAGTCGAAGCTTGAAGAGTAGGAAGATGACGCCGAAGCTTTAATGGATGACTATGCCGAAGCTAAAGCTTGATGAGTACTGATGAAGCTTGAACAGATGACTGTAGAAAAAGCTCGAAAAAATTTTTTGTAATAACTTTTGTAAATGTAATTAAATTTTACTTGATGAACTTTGGCCGTACCTTGTAATATATCCCTACCTTCCCATAAATGTATGAAGTGCTTTGGTGTGAACGAAATTAGCATTTTGAGCCAAAGGCGAAAAACACCTTCCCTTCTTTTCGTACACAGCGAAGCATAAAAACTGCTTCTTTTTCTCTTTTGCCGAAGCCTGATCTTTAGAGCCGAAGCAACTGCCTTTGTTATGATAATGATGATCCTACGTATGTCTAAATGAATGTTTATGAATGCAAATGTTATGATGTAATGTACCGTGCAAATGAATGTCCAAACACATATACGAAGCAACAACCATAGCCTTCATTCCCTTAGGAATAAACAAAGTCTCTTTGCCGTTTATTTTTCGGCTTCACCGTTTATTTTTCGGTGTATCAGCGCTGACTTTTTGCTGTAAGTTCTGCATTCCCTTAGGAACGTCTTTTGAACTTCTTCGCCTTCTATTTCGGCGGTATCGCGTTAACTTTTCGCGCTTCGCCTTATATTTCGGCGGAATCAGCGTTGACTTTTCGCTGTAAGCTCTGCATTCCCTTGGGAACGACTTTTGAGCAGAAAACTTACGCTACGCTCCCTTAGGAACGACTTTTTGTAGCTTCGTCGTGCCCTGCATCCCCTTAGGGACGTCTTTCGAGCTTCTCCCTGTTTCTTCTTTTTTCTTTGCACTCGATGGTGCGAACTCAGTTTTTACATTTACATCTTTGGGGGATATTGCTCTTGTAGAGCTATAATAAGAAAAAGGGAAATTACATGCTATGGCACCATTAAAAACCTTTCTCCCCCTTCGGAAAGGAAAAGGGTGCCATAGGAAAAAATAAAAAGTTTACATCAAGCTATACATAATATCGCCGAAGCTCATCCGCATTCCAAGATCTAGGAAAGTCGTTGCCGTCCATATCCTTTAATCTGTAGGAACCGGGTCTTGACAAAGATACTACCAGAAAAGGTCCTTCCCATTTCAACTGTAGCTTGCCTACTGTATCTGGGTTGGCGACTCTCCGAAGTACCAAGTGACCTGGCCTGATATTTTTTAACCGAACTTTTCTGTCACGCCATTTTATTGTTTCGGCTTGATATTTATTGATGTTCTCCACAGCCTGAAGCCTGATCCCTTCTAAGGCATCTTTTGCCACAGAACAATCAGCTTCGTGCTCTGCCGAAGCCACTGTTCTTATTGATCCTGCTTTAGCTTCTTCCGGTGTTATTGCTTCGTCACCAAACAGTAATTTGAATGTTGAAAAGCCTGTTGACCTTGACATTGTTGTATTCTAGATCCACACCACTTTGATCAATTCATCTGGCCACTTTCCCCTGGGCTGATTGAAGATTAACTTCATTATTCCCGTCATTATAATGCCATTAGCTCTTTCAACAAGTCCATTTAACTTCGGATGCCTGACTGATGCAAAATGAATCTTCGTGCCAATTCACTCATAGAACTCTTTGAAAGCTTCGGCATCAAACTGTGTTCCGTTGTCCACAGTAATGGCCTTCGGCACTCCGAAGCGACAAACAATATTTTGCCAGAAAAATTTATGAACAATGACTGAGGTTATTGCGGCTAAAGGCTTCGCTTCAATCCATTTGGAAAAATATTCTACCGCCACCACAACATATCTTAAATTTCCTTGTGCTGGTGGAAGTGGGCCTAGCAAATCAAGGCCCCATCTTTGCAACGGCCAAGTGGGCTATATTAACTGAGTTAGGGATGAAGGTTGTTTTTGATCTCTTGCACATTTTTAGCAGCCTTCGCATTTTTGAACTAATTCTGCTGCATCCGAAGCTGCCTTCGGCCAGTAGAATCCTTGTCGAAAAACTTTTCCCAACAGAGGTCTAGACCCAATGTGAGATCCACACAGACCTGCATGTATCTCCTTCATTAATTCGATACCTTCGGTTCTTGATAAACACTTGAGAAGTGGAGAACAAACCCCATATTTATACAATTCCCCTTCTATTATTACATATGGTCTTGTCCTTGCTTCCATTCTCTTGTTATAAACTTCGTCATCAGAGAGACAGTTGCCTTGGAGGAAGGATATGATTTCAGTTCTCCAGTCCTCACTATGTACTGGAGAAATGTTAAGTATAGCTCTTTCCATAAGTTCAACCGAAGGTGCCTTTATTGTTTCGAAGAATACCTCCGAAGGTATAGGGAGCCCCTGAGCCGCTGATTTGGCTAACAAATCTGCATGTTCATTTTCACCCCTTGGAATATTCTTGACAGAAAAACCTTCGAAAGAAGCTTCCAACCTTCGAACTGCATCCAGATATTTTTCAAGCTTCGGATCTCATGCCTTGCTGCTTTTGTCCATGTGACCAGCAATAACTTGAGAATCGGTTTTCAAAATAGCCCTTCTTATTCCCGTTGCCCTTAATTTCTGAAGCCCCAATATAAGTGCTTCGTACTCAGCAATATTATTTGTGCAGCTGAAATCAAATTTCACTGCATAACATGTTCTGACTTTGGAAGGTGCAACTAAAACAGCTGCTGCGCCTGCCCCGAAGGTTCCCCAGGAGCCATCGCAGAACACTATCCAGGCTTCGGTATCTTTACTTTCTTCTTCCTCCTGAGCCCCTGACGTCCAATCAGCGATGAAGTCTGCTAACGCCTGAGACTGAATCAAGGATCTATGTACATAGTCAATGGTGAACTCGTTGAGTTCCGTAGCCCACTTTCCAATCCTTCCAGTAACTTCTTTGTTTCTCATAATATCCTTCAAAGGCTGTGATGAAGGAATAATTATATGGAATGCTTGAAAGTAGTGACGAAGCTTCCTAGAGGCCATTAAGACAGCATATAGCACCTTCTCCAACTCTGTATGATTTTTCTTTGATAAACTGAGGATTTCGGAAACAAAGTATACTGGAGCTTGCTTTTTAGTTTGTCCTTCAAGCTTTTCCTGGACAAGTGCTGCACTTATAGGGATGAAAACGGTACGGGAAAATCCCGTACCGTCCCGTTCCGAGTACCGGTTTTTTCCGATCGTTTTCGTATACTTCGGTTTTTTTTCGGTTTCGGTACGAAAACGGGTAGATTGTCTTCGGTAACGGTATCGAAAACGAGCAAACTGTTTTTTCGTTCGTTTTTGCGGTTACCATTTTGGGTCGGGAAAATCCTGTTTTTGATACGGTTTAGGCTATTCGGTTTTGGGCCTTTCAATTCTCCAATGTGGCAATGTCAGCACAGCCCATGAGCCCAAGGTGACAAGGCCCACCAACGCACACACATAACACATTAAACTGGAAACCCTATCCCGTGGCCTTGCCGGCTTGCCCAGTTGCCCTTGCTCGTGGCCGCCGCCCGCCAGCCCTAGCCCCCAGCCACCTCCCACCTTCGCCCAGGCGCCCAGCCCTGTCGGCTGACGGCTGTCGCCGGTCGGCGGTCGCCCAGCCGGCCAGCCCTCGCCCAGCGCCGAAGCGCCCTGCGCCCCAACCCCAAGTCCCCACTTCCCAACCCGGCAAGGCGGCAACCGGCAATCCAGACGGCAGACGTGGTCCCACAGAGACGCCAAGCCAGTCAGCAGTGTGTCGCGCTCGATCGCTCGCTCCTGGTTGCAGGCTGCTCGCTCGTGTGCCGCACTGCCGCGCTCGCTCGTGTGTCGCTCGGTCGGTGTGTGCTGGACGCCTGGACTGCGCTGGTGTCTCTGCTCTCTGGTCGGCTAGCTGCCTAGCTCCTCGCTCCTCGCTCCTGCGGCTACAAGGTAATGAAGTTGATGTTTTTTATTTTATTGATCTACTCATTGATCCACTCATCCTCATTCCATATTTCTAGTAGGACCATGGCAGGGAGAGATGAAAGCTCGGACCGTAGTTCGGCGCGCTTGTTGTTGGGAACGCCGCCTCCACCGGTTGCTCTTGGAACTGCTGGTACTAAGAGGAAAGCAACCACACTTATTGCGGCATCTGGACCTGCAGCTAGAGCTAGGAGTGTTGAAGTTGAAGATACACTAGCACCAGCAGCACCTCCAATTGTTGAGAGTACCACAAATGTGATAGATAGCAGTGGCACTGGCACACAAGAGGATGGGGATGACCACTCCCTTCCAAAGAGGGATAAGAAGCGCACATCAGTAGTATGGGAATATTTTGAGAAGACAGATATTGAAGATGAGGTGGATGGGAAGATTTACAATCAAAAGTGGGGTTCTTGCAAGTTTCCTAAGTGTAAGGCAAGGTACAGATGTGAAGGCAGGTATGGAACAACTGCATTTCTAAACCATTTGAGATCAGCACATAGGATTGTTAAAGGGCAACGACAACTCAGTATGGTAAAGGATCATGAAAAGGATTGCACTGTGGTGGAACCCTATAAGTTTGACCAAGCAGTTAGTTTAAGGAAGTTGTATTTGGCAATAATCATGCATGAGTATCCTTTCAATATAGTTGAACATGAGTACATGGTTGACTTCATTAAATCCCTACGACCCAACTTTAGTATCAAGTCTCGTATCACTACTAGAAAAGAAATCATGGACTTATACTTGGAACAAAAGGATATTTTGTATGGTTGTTTGAAAAATGTTCAATGTTGCTTTAGTGCAACCATGGACATGTGGACATCATGTCAAAACAAGTCCTACATGTGTGTTACTCTCCATTGGATAGATGATGAATGGTGTATTCAAAAGAGAATTGTAGGTTTTTTCCATGTTGCAGGCAGCCATACAGGTCAGAGGTTATCACAAACATTTACAGAATTGATGGTGAAATGGTATGTTGAGAAGAAATTATTTTCATTGACTTTAGACAATGCTAGTGCAAATGAAGTAGCAGTTAATGACATTATTGCTGATCTAAATGAGAATCATGGCTCTTTAGCTTGCGATGGTCTGTTTTTTCATGTGAGATGTGCATGTCATATACTCAACTTGGTTGCTAGAGACGGTATGGCTGTAATTACAGGAACTATTGACAATATCAAGAAACTTGTGCTGACTGTAAAAGGATCTCCATTGCAATGGGAGGAGCTTATGAAGCGTGCAAAAGAGTGTGGATTGGATACATCAAAGGGGTTGTCACTTGATGTTTCAACTCGATGGAATTCAACATACTTAATGTTGAGGGATGCATTATATTACAAGCCTGCCTTCATGAGACTCAAATATTCAGATCGTCGTAAGTATGAGAGCATAACTCCTCTTCCTGAAGAATGGGACATGGCTCTAAAGCTTTTTCAGTTGCTAAAAAAATTCTATGACCTTACTGAAATTCTCTCTGGTACGTTATACCCAACTGCAAATCAGTTTTATAAGGGTTTTTGTGACATAAAGGATTTAATTGATAGATGGTGTTGCAGCAATGACTCTACTATTAAAAAAATGGCTGCTGCAATGAGTGCAAAATTTGAAAAATATTGGAAAAAGTCTAGTATAGCTCTTGCTGTTGCATCTTTTCTTGATCCAAGGTACAAGAAAAGGCTTATAGAGTACTACATGAACAGATTTTATGGTTGTTCTTTGGGAAAAGAAAACCTTGAACATCTTGTTAGTATCATAAAAAAATTGTACAAGTGCTATGCTAGTTCACCTTCTGCAACTGCAACCTCAAAGACAGTTCCTAGTGCACCTCAACATGCTAGCACAGATGAGTTGTTGCTGGAAACTCATGATGATGAACTTGAACTTGATCGTTTCTTATATGATGAGACAAGTTTGCTGGAATCAGATGCATTGAGTGAATTAGAAAAGTATATGGCAGCTCCTCTTCTGAAGCATAGTGACAGTCATTTTGATATCTTGTCTTGGTGGCAAGGCCAACAAAAGGAATATCCGATTCTTTCACTCATTACTCGCGATGTGCTAGCCACACAAGTGTCAACTGTTGCTTCTGAGTCGGCGTTTAGTGCAGGTGGCCGCATCGTTGATCCATACCGTAGCCGGCTTGATCCTGAGATGGTAGAAGCACTTATTTGCACCAAAAGTTGGATTTCAGCAAAAGAAAAGGTATAATTACATAAGTTCTTAGTTATAAATTATAATTTGCCTCCTGCTATCTAATCTGCAACTTATAATTGTGTGACTTTCATTTGTTAGAATCTAAGGATATTCCTTCACTTGTCACTGATCTGAACAATTTAGAGGACTTTGCAACATATGTAAAGCTTGCGAATGAAGAGGTATACATGGTTCACTACACAAAATTACATGACATCAGTTTTGGTTCAATCTTTGTACTGATATAAATTGTTTTTATCTTGTTTTAGGCGGGAGACGAAGATAATGATGCAAGTGATCCAGATGTCATGAATGATGAAGAAGAGTTGTTTGGGATGTTTTAATCTGAACTTGAGACTTGTAGTAACTTGAGTCTTTTGGATTTGTGGTCACTGTTCACTGAAGACTTGGAGAGAGTGACGTGTTTTACTTTTGGACAAACTGAATGTTTGATGTCCGTGTCAGCTAGCTGTTACTCTAGTCTTTTGGGTTTGGGTTTGTGGTCACTGGCTCACTGCTCACTAAGTCACTAGAGACTTTGTGGAGAGTCATATAGGTTTCACTTTTGGATAAACTGACTGACTGAATGTCTGTTGTCAGCCGTTTGTCTGGTCTTTTGGATTTGTGGTCACTGCTGCTCACTGGAGAGTGGAGACTTGGAGAGAGTGATAGGTATAGGTTTCACTTCTGGATAAACTGAATGTCTGTTGTCCCTGACAGCTTTTTGTACATAGTTCACGGGCATGTGGTCACTGCTGCTCACTTCTGGATAAACTATCAGTTAATCAGTATGCTTGTATGTGACATGAGTGTAGATATAATTTCTCACTCAAATAATGTCACTATGTGATTATGTTGATGCTATAAACTTAATATATATTAATGTTTGAATTAAGTCATTCAGTTTATTGTTTGTTTTTGTTAATTACCGACTCAAATTTCATATGTCGATCGTTTTCGACGTATCTTCGTTTCGATTTTTTCGTTTTCGAATGACCGGTAATTTCGATACCGTATACCGACCCTCAACTTTTCGTTTTCGTTTTTGTACCGTTGTTGTAAAACGAAACCAAAACCAATATTAGTGTTTTTTCGATCGTTTTCGTCCGTTTTCATCCCTATGCACTTACTGCAGAGTGCGAAGCTGCCACATACAACAGCAGAGGAGCCCCTGGCGCAGGTGGAGTTAGCGTCGTTAGGTCTATCAGATACTGCTTCAACTCTTCGAAGGCTTTCTACTGAGCTGGTCCCCATTGAAAGACTTCGGCTGACTTCAGCACTTCGAAGAATGGTAAATTCCTCTCTGCTGATCTAGATATGAATCTGTTCAAGGATGCCAGTCTTCCTGTCAGTCGTTGGGCCCCTTCTTTGTGCTCGGCGGTTCCATCCGAAGAATAGCTTCGATTTTATTCGGATTAGCTTCGATTCCCTTTGTCGAAACCAGGCAACCAAGGAATTTATCCTTCTTTACTCTGAAGACACATTTTTCTGGATTCAACTTGAGGCCAGCTTGCCTAAAGTTAGCAAATGTTTCCTGCAGATCGGCAATGTGATTTTCTTGCTTCGTGCTTTTTACTATGATATCATCAACATATGTTAGCACATTTCTGCCTATCTAAGAATGAAGGACTTTAGCTGTCATTCTGCTGAAGCTTCCTCCAGCATTCTTGAGCCCCTCAGGCATCCGAAGGTAACAATATGTTCCACTAGGGGTTATGAAGCTGGTTTTTGGCTCATCTTCCTTCTTCATCCAGATTTGATGGTAGCCTGAATAACAATCTAGCAAACTCATGAGCTGTGACGAAGCTGTTGCGTCTACTAGAGAATCTATCCTTGGTAATGGAAACTCATCCTTCGGACAAGCCTTATTGAGATCAGTAAAATCAATGCACATCCTCCATTTACCATTGGCCTTCTTCACCATAATAGTGTTAGCTAGCCATTCTGGATATTTTACTTCTCTGATGACTCCAGCACTGAGAAGTCTTTTCACTTCATTCCGAGCACCTTTGGCTTTGTCATCAGACATCTTCCGAAGCCTCTGCTTTCTGGGTCTGAAGGATGGATCAACATTGAGCGAGTGTTCAATGACATCCCTGTTGACACCACATAGATCGTTGGCGGACCATGCGAAAACATCTTTGTTGTTGAACAGAAACCTTGTTAGGTTTTTCTCCTGTTCCTCAGACAATTGAGATCCCAGCAAAACCTTCTGCTCTGCTATATCTTCACATAAGAGCATGGGCTTCGGCTGATCGGCTGAAGCAGCCTTCTCCCTTCTATACTTGTACTGCTCACAAGCTTCAGCTCCATCTATATTATGGATTGCTTTTGAATCTGTCCAGTTTCCTTCAGCCTTTCTCGCAGCTTTCTAACTTCCATGGATAGCAATAGGTCCTTGATCCGAAGGTATCTTCATGCAAAGATATGCTGGATGAAGAATTACTTCAAAAGCATTGAGTGTTCCACGACCAATGATTGCATTGTAGGGGTACTCCATGTCGACAATATTGTCGGGGACCATAATTAGGGGTACCCCCAAGACTCCTAATCTCAGCTGGTAACCCCCATCAGCACAAAGCTGCAAAGGCCTGATGGGCGCGATTAAGGTCAAGGCTCAATCCACTCAAGGGACACGATCTCGCCTCGCCCGAGCCCAGCCTCGGGCAAAGGCAGCCGACCCCGGAGGATTCACGTCTCGCCCAAGGGCCCCCTCAAGCAACGGACACACCTTCAGCTTGCCCGAGGCCCAGTCTTCGCAGAGAAGCAACCTTGGCCAGATCGCCACGCCAACCGACCGTATCGCAGGAGCATTTAATGCAAGGATCGCCTGACACCTTATCTTGACGCGCGCTCTTCAGTCAATAGAGCCGAAGTGACCGCAGTCATTTTGCCGCTCCACTGACCGACCTGACAAGAAAACAGCGCCGCCTGCCCCGCTCCGACTGTCGTGCCACTTGCCAGAGTGAGGTCGACAGCGGCTAAGTCCAGCCTCGGGCGACATAGGAAGCTCCGCCTCGCCCGACCCCAGGGTTCGGCCCCCGTCTCGGCCTCGGAAGATGGACTTCGCCTCGCCCGACCCCAGGGCTCGGACTCAACCACGACTTAGAAGACGACGAACTCTGCCTCGCCCGACCCTAGGGCTCAGACTCAGCCTCAGCTCCGGAAGACGACGAACTCTGCCTCGCCCGACCCTAGGGCTCGGACTCAGCCTCGGCTCCGGAAGACAATGAACTCTGCCTCGCCCGACCCCAGGGCTCGGACTCAGCCTCGGCTCCGGAAGACGATGGACTCCGCCTCACCCGACCCCAGGGCTCGGACTCAACCTCAACCTCGGAGGAATCACCACCTCGCCCAAACTCGGGTCCGGATCGGCCACGTCGCTAGGGGGCCATCATTACCCTGCCCCTAGCTAGCTCAGGCTATGGGGAACAAGACCGGCGTCCCATCTGGCTCACCCCAGTAAACAAGTAATGATGACACCTTGCACGCTCCATGACGATGGCAGCTCCCAGCCCCTTACGTCAGCAAGGAGCCGTCAGCAAGGATCCGACAGCCCCGACAGCTGTACTTCCGCAGGGCTCCAGCGCTCCTCCGACGGCCAGACATCACATGAACAGGGTGCCAAAACCTCTCCGACTGCCACGACAGCATGTACTTAGGGCTCTAGCTCCTCTCTGCTAGACACGTTAGCACACTGCTACACCCCCCATTGTACACCTGGACCCTCTCCTTACGCCTATAAAAGGAAGGTCCAGGGCTCTCGTACAAAAAGGTTGGCCGCGCGGGAGAACGGGCCGACGCATAAGGCTCTCGCTCTCTCTCTCTCTCCCACGCGAACGCTTGTAACCCCCTACTGCAAGCGCATCCATCCGCCCTGGGCGCAGGACAACACGAAGGCCGCGGTTTCCCCTTACTGTTCTCCCCCCTTTGTGTCCCGTCTCGCGCCGACCCATCTGGGTTGGGACACGCAGCGACAATTTACTCGTCGGTCCAGGGACCCCCTCGGGGTCGAAACGCCGACAGTTGGCGCGCCAGGTAGGGGCCTGCTGCGTGTTGACGAACAGCTTCCCGTCAAGCTTCAGATGGGTAGTCTCCAGCAACCTTTCCAACCCGGGACGATGCTCCGTTTCGGGAATCTTGAGTTCATGTCCCTCGACGGCAGCTACGACATGATACTCCTTCCTCCGCCGCGCGACAGCGACAATGGCGGCCGTCAGCCCGCCCACCGGCGGCGGAATCAACGACGTCTTCGCCGCATGGCGGAAGAACAACATCCGGGTTTGTCCCGTCACCTCCCCCACCGACGGAGGAGGAGGCGGGGCAACCATGGCCAAGCAGGAGGCGGCACCTCGTCGGCTGTCGAGCAAGTCGACGACGCCGGCGCCCCAGCGGGGGACACGTCGGGCTTCGACCTTGCGTCTGAGACGAAGACGAGCGCCGTTTCCCCGCAACACGCCAACCCCAAGTAGACGAACGACGCCAGCACGCTTGCAAAGGACTTGCTGGGTGTCGCCCTCGTACCTAAGACAAAGGCGCAGTCCGCCCCTGACGCGACTTCGTCACCGCCCGTCGACCAAGAGGTACCGACCGATTCCCATCTCGTGCCTTTTGGATTCAGCTTCGACCCACCAAGCGACCTCGCTTCAGTGGAAGCCTTCATAGAGGCATGTACCAACCCTCCGGGGTACCATATGCGGTCGCCCTGGGACAGACAACGGCCGTCTCGACCTACGGACCCTCGGGTTCCGATGAAGATGACGAGCCCGACTTTTGTTGGGATTTCTCCGGGCTCGGTAACCCTATTGCCATGCGGGACTTCATGACCGCATGCGACTACTGCCTCTCTGATTGTTCCGATGGTAGCCGCAGCTTCGGCGACGAGGACTGCGGCCCAAGTCGTGAATGTTTCCACGTCGATCTAGGGGGTCCCGGCGAAGGCAACCATCTTGGTATGCCAGAAAACGGCGATCTCCCTAGGCCTGCGCCTCGCGTTGACATCCTTCCGGAGCTAGCTGTGGTCCCAGTCCCCACGGGGGGTCAGGACGCACAGCTCGAGCAAATCCGCGAGATGCAGGCCAGGCTCGACGAGGGAGCAGGAACACTTGAGCAGTTCCGGCGGAACACCGGGCAGGAATGGGCAGACCAAGCTCCGGCCGGAGAAGCGCGCCATCTACCCTAGGGCATCCAGCACCGCATTGCCGACGACGTCAGGGCAAGGTCGCCACCGGCTTCCAGTGGGGTCGGCCAGAACCTGGCAGCAGCAGCAATACTACTCCGCGTGATGCCGGAACCATCGACCACCAAAGGGCGGCGTATCCAGGGAGAGCTCAAGAATCTCCTGGAGGATGCCGCGGTCCGATGGGCCGAAAGCTTTGCCTCCCGAAGGCAGGGGTACCCCTCGGAGCATCGCGCCGCGACTTCCCGATTCGTGCGGGAAGCCTCGGTCCACATTGGGCGCACGCGCAACACGGCGCCTGCGGCCCCGGGTCACCTCGGCAACGAGCACCACCACCGCAACCGTCGAGCCCACCTCAATGAGAGGGTGCGCCGAGGCAACCACCCCAGGCGTGGGGGATGCTACTGTAACACCCCAGTTGTTTATATTCCGCTCGACAACGAGTACGGATGTAAGCACGTAATCAGTGGATAAAATGGATGCCAAAATTTTAAACATCTTCGCCTATTGCGATTTTAATATCGCATATGTTCCGTCTGTCGCGAGTGCGACGTCGTTTTTATTTTTATCTGTCCGGGCTCTTCCTAAATCTTCGTGATGTTTGAAACATAGTTGTTCCGAAAATCGGTGCGTTCGGTGATTATTCATCGCTCGCGCGAATACGAATTCGGAAGCTCGATGTGCTTTTACGCATTTTATCCCGGACACATTAAATTAAACTCGATAATTAAAATGTTCGAGACAAAATAATCTGTGTCGCGCGTTGTCTGAGAAAAATCGTGCGCGAGGTTATAATCCAATTTATTCTTCAACATGCTGTTTCGAAGACAAAATCGCGAATACGTTCGCAGATATTGTTTCGGCTAATTTCGGTCGAATCACGCCGAACAAATTATCAGTGCCGAAATCAGTTTATTTCGGTCTGTCATTTCTTGCCCGATCCAAAACTTTGGATATAAATGACGGGTGTAAATTCATCTGATTCCAAGTAATCGCTAAATCAAAACCGTGACTGCGCGTCCGATAATTATAATTGAGCTTCGATTTTCGGGTAAATTACCGTGACCATGAAATCATGTGTTCTGACCGCAGATCAAATATCTCGTGTTTCGAATCAAAAATCAAACTATGTCATAAGTACTGTCGACCTTTTTGTGATCATTAAAAATCCTAATTCAAAAATATCTGTGAGTAGTTATAAAAAAGAGAAAAGGGAAAAAAACATTCATGAGTATCTCTCCACGCCGCTCAAGCTTTTTAATCCTTATCAATATCACTACTCTCCAGTTTCAGTCGACATAATTATTTAGAATTCCTGCTATCGTTCACGTCTCCACCCAATGCATTTTCTTTTTCCTTCTCCTAATTCCAGCAGCGACTTGTTAGAAATATCTCTGACATGCTCCATGCCAGCCGGTGCACGTATCTTCTCTTTATCCAGTGCAAGTGCAAGTCGTCCCTGCTCCTTCTTATCCACCTGGGATATTTCTGCATCCGCCGCTCAGCTAACAAAGAAAATCCTGCCGCCCTCCCCTTCGCTGATTTTTTTTTCAGCCGGCGTTATCTCCCTGCTCGGCAGCCTTTCCCTGTGCTTGTTTTTCAAGCCGCGCGCTCCTGAAATTCCAAGCTCCTGCTCATCTTCCACAAACGCGCTCAGCTCTAGCCCGGCTCCCCAGCGCCCTGCCGAGCGGCCCTCTGGTGCGCGCCCAGATGTTTCCCTCCGGTTCCCTGCCGGCCGAGCTCTCCTTGGGAGCGTCGGCTTCCTGCTCTCGGCTTTGGAGCTTCCATGGCCGGAGCTCCCTGCTCGGTCTCTCTGCTCACCGCGCCCGGCCAGAGTTTCTAGTCGCGCGCTCCTTCTCTGCGCTGCTCTCTCTCTTTCCCGGCGCTTCTTCTCTGCTCCCCGTCCCAAGCTCCATGGCTGTTGCTGCTTTCCCATGGTCGTCCCCTGCTCCTTCCCTTCCTGTTGATGAGCACGACGCCCTTCTTCATCTCCCTCTCCATGCCGGCGCTGCTCTCTCCTGCTCGCCGTGGGCGCTGCCTGTCGTGTCCCTGTCCAGGTCCAGCTCTCCACCGCCGTCCACAGCGCTTGCCCAGCTCTGTTGGCCGCGCCCCTGTTCCTGCGTCCAGCTCCCTCGCTCCTTGCTGCTCGCCATGGCCCGCTCCCTGCTGCGCTCGCTCAGATCACCGCCGTCGAGTTCCCTCGTCAAGTCCAGCCTCTGTTGCCGTGCCCTGCGTCCTCGCCGCGTGCCATCTCCCTCGCGTTCGCTGTCGCAGACCGTTTGCTCGAATCTACTTCTCCTCCAACAGCTCGACCTTGCGGCATCAAGAGATGGAGAAGAATGGAGTTAAAGGAAGAAGGAAGCAACGCCCAATGCAACGCTCGCTGCGTGTTCGATAGAATTCCTGAGCCAAAAGTCGTCGCCGTTTGCGTGAATGTCAAGTCTATGTTGGTCGCAGTGCACGTGGCGGTGTTTATTAAGGAAGAATGCGAAGCCCTGGGGTGTTCGATGGATATTCGAACCGAAGAGCGTGGACGATCTCGCGAAGTTCAATCGAATTGGTCATGGTAAGCTGACAAGTTATTCAATATAGTTTAATCGATGAATGAATTAATATGCTAAGTGCGATGTTCATTAAGGTGCTCGATAAATTGTGTAAGTCACGAAACTCTCGTCGACTTCGCAGTTCTTGCGATTATCGAGCCAGATTCAGTTATAGCGAGTTATTTCACTATTCCGGCCAATTAGTGGAATTAGTGTACCGAGTAGAATATTAATAGGCCTGTGTGATGAGGAAATATTTTAATCACTTCTATAGATATGTATATATTTACGATAAAGAAATGTTTGAGTAATTGTTGACATAAAAAAAACATGTGAGGAGTAAAATAAAATTAAAATAGTTCTTTGTGAGCGATGTAGTATAATTTATAAAACGAGGGATAAGTTTAGAATTTAATTAATTAACTGATAAGTTGTGTTTAGGCTAATCGTGATTAATGTGTATAATTTATTGTTTCGTGATGTTTGCGATAGGTTCGAGAAGCGTAATTATTGCGCTTAGTCGTACATCGATAACTAGTGTTTTCGTATATCGCGTAGCACTAGTTAGATTTGTGCTATTCTTGTTTTTTATGCATTCATGTGCATAATGCATTTCATTCAGGTACCTTAATTAATCGCGTAATGCGGAAGACAAGCCAAGTCGACCCCAAGCGCGAGCTACTCCGCATAGTGAAGCTGATGGACGAATCTGAAGACAGATAAACTGAACAAGTGTCAGACCCAAAGCTGATCGTCAAGCGGATGTCGTCTAACAACACTAACCTAGTGTTACCCAGGCAAGCCCCGGTGCATGCAACCCCTTCCTTGTGTTTTTAAATAATTTTTGCACACTTTAAGTCTAGTGAAATGTGCATTAGGTTTATAGGAGTTGCTTGGAACCCTTTAATGCATTGCCTTCCTTGATATCCATACCTTTATAGATACTTCTGGTGAAGTATCAAAATATGATTTACAAAAATACTTAGCCCTGCTTAGATCTTGTGGATAGAGGTTGTCCTTTGCGTTAATGCCTAGCTCAGGGGTTATCCTGAGGAAGGATGGCTTCTACCTGCAAGAATATTTTCATTGAGAGCGTGGTGGGATCTTACTGCAAAGTTCCCTTTGATGCTCTTTTCATCCTAGGAACATAAACAATCCTAAGGATGGAAGTACTTAAATCGGAACTTGGGCTAGGAACATGTGATGTTCTACCCAGGTTAGTTAAGGATTGGATGCGTATGTAGGCCTGTTGATCAAGGACTATCTTAACTAGCCACATGCCCTGGAAATGGGACAGGGTAAGCTTGAACCCGGCTATTCCATACATGAAAAGACAATCGCGCACTGGGAGTGGAGAGATGGCGAGAGTGGCACGTACCCTCCTGGCAAAGGACCGCCTAAAAAGGGTGGTGTGCTCTCGGGTGGCGCGGACCTGTTCATGCAGTGGAGGATCCGTGGGAATGGTAGACATGCAAGGTTTATGAGAAACATATGTCGTGTGGTTAGAGATCCTCAGCTGAGTAAATCGATTCGGATCGCCGTTATATCCCCGGAGAGTGGAGACTTGATCTCCGACCTACAACCTAAGTCAGGATGTGAACCTCATGAATAAAAATGATGTTGTATTGATGAGATGGTGAAATTAGACCTGGTGCAAACAGAGTCTATTAATATTTTATCTGGCGTTAAAATATTGAAAGTAAGGACTCACTTTAGTAAGCTATTTCTGCAAAAGTATCTACTTTGATTCTTGCTAAAACCTTTCCTTGATTCCCAAATCCAGCATACCCTTAAGAGTCTTTTCTTTAGTCGGGTAAGTCTTGCTGAGTAATTCCATACTCAGGGTTTTATTCCCTGTTGTTTTTCAGGTTATAGTTTTGTGCTGCTGTGATGGTGTTAAGTGCCGGTGGGCTCGGCCTTCTTATATAAGTATACCCCGTCTTTACCTTCTTATTGAGGATGGTCCCTTGAGCTAGCATATATTTCAAAATTACAAATAATTTATAATAGTTCAAAGTTATTTCTTTGAATCACTTTTGTAATCACTCTGATCATGTATAAAGTAAAATTTTTGTAACTTGTAAAATTTGGTAATAAGATTTCCGCTGCAAACTGTTGTGTGTGTGATTTGTGTTACTTAATCCCGCGGTTCTGGTTGTAAGTGGTTTATCCGATGTCCTTGGGGCAATCGGACGGATCCTGTTAAGTTATTTAGTGCACATGCATAGCTGTCTGAGGTCTTTGAGACAAGGACAGGTGCATGTGGGCCCAATAACTTGGGAGGTTCTGCCACAGCTGGTATCGGAGCTGGATTAAGTATATACGGTCACATACGTATTTTCAAAACAAAAGTTTTGGTTTTAGAAAACCTATTTTCAACTAAACACATTGTTTGGCTTTGAAAAACAGTTTTGAAAAACTATAATGCTAGCGACATCCTCTGTTAAGCCCTAAACTAAGGACTATCAGGTGGCTTATTTGAAAACCACTAACCCACAACCGGGTGGGTATTGCATACATGTGTATTGTTATTTTTAAGGCCATTTAGTTTTGAATGGATCGACGCTCAAGGTAAGGTGAGATGTGAGAGCATGACCGAACAACCGTCGGTCTAGGGAAGTGCTTAATTGTAGCGCTTGATTATATACATGTTCCACATATGTATATATGAAGGCTGCGATGTGGCATATTTACTTTTTCGGGAATTCAGTACCCCATGGATGTGTATGGGTATACAGACATGGGAATACTGAGAATTGTAATGTACTTGTAACGACGCACCTACGCTCAGGTAAGAAGGTAAGTTACCATAATGAGTTGCCCTATGGTTAAAGTGTGGCAACGGCGCCTATGCGTGGCTCGGCGCTTAATGATGAGCTAGCCTCCATATAGCAATATATGGAGTATAAACTGTGATAAACTGTCATGTGTGAACTGCATCATGGGAAAATGGGCTGTGATGGATTTTTTTGCAGGTACACTAACCTCGAAAACGTATGTGTAGTTGACGACTAGCAAGATACCGAGAGAGAACGTATGCCACCGACATAGAACGTTATTGCCACAGTGTGTTGGCAAAATCAGTGAGGACGAATAGGACAAGCATGCATCCTGATTGTTGCATCATGTTTGTCACCTATAGACCCAAAATGCTTCTCTCATCTTTATTCCAGTAACCATTGATTGTAGATAATATGGTGTAATGCTGAATTATAAACTTCGATGAAATAGGTGTCCTCCATTCTTTAGGTGACCTCTTAGGGTGCCTTATGTGCTTGCTCTTGTGCTTGATGTGCCGATAGAGAGTTGGTAATTGAATGCCTAAACCTAAAACTAGGCCATGTTCTCATTTAGTGAACCATGACCCCAAAGTTGAATTATCCATTATCACTCCATGACCAAACACATAAAAATAAAGGCTTAGATAATATCTTTGTTGGACCTAAAGTGTACCCGGACTTGAAACAAGAATCTCGAGTCATGTTTCCTTCTACAACCATTCCCTTGTTTATTGGTGCAAGCTGATGTACCTTAACCAGTTCGCCTGTCCTTATGGATCGTCATGTTGCTTTATCAACCCAACTTAGGAAAGACATGTCCGAGTATTTTCTTGAATTTGATGCCTTTGGTTTCTCCATATCTATCGAAGGCATACCAAATTAATCCTTGACCTTGTAATCGCTACAGTGGGTATCAGTAACAGTCTCCCATCATACTCCTTTTATCAAGTTTAGGTTATGGCCATGCCTTGTTCATTTCATCGGGCCATAATCTATTTGGCTCTCTACTTGTAACCGTTTTGACAGGTAGAGTCTCTTTGTATATTGTCACCCTTGCCTAATCCATTGGTGTCGCGCGAAGTTTCTTATTGGTTATGTCTGGTAATGGTGCTATGACTAAAACTGATGGTGCCGTGACGAAACCGAGGGCCTTCTGTGGGTGCGCACACATGGTTGTGCTACTCGGCACGCGCTGGTATCACAGTTAGTAGTTGTAATCCATTATGAGACTATGTCAATGCGTTATCTTGGCACAATATGTTTCTTTTGCTACGTGAGTTGTTATTGGTGCCAATTCGGTAATGGTGTCATGGTTAATGACTTATGGTGCCGCAGCGAAACTGAGAGCCTCCTGTGAATGCGCACACAGGACTGTGCTACTCGTCAGATGCTGGTATCAAGGTCTCTGGTCATGATCCATTGTGGAACTACACTGATGTGTTATCTTCCGTAAACTACTTCCTTGAAACAATTCCTATGTTGTTTGTCAAGTGATCAAGCAACATCTATCATCTCTGCTGGATCAAAAAGGGCATACCCCTTTCATGTGTGGTCTTATGTCTTTTGATCTTGGTAGTGATTACTCATACAAGTTCCCTTTACATCCTTTGTGTAAAGGTGAAGCCTTGGAGCTTTTTAGTGTCGAGAGACAATTGATTAGCTCTCAAAATGAAGATTGATTTTTCCCTGCTGTTGAGATGCAGGAGTTTGTTCATTCGCTCTCTTATTTAATCCAAGTATTCCCTAACCAAGTGGATAATTCATCTCGCATGAAGAAACGGATGAGCAACCTGACCAAATGGACTTCTACCCAAATGCATGACCTTCGTGAGTAAATGTGAACTCTCGACCGTTGGCTTACCGATGGTACTGAGAGGACCTGCTCAATGTCAAAAGTAGTTCAACAAGTTGGTTTTACTAACTTGTAACTGCTCAGTGAACAAAGGTCGAGTTTAGAGATCGTTTTATCGATTTGCCTGAACTCACTTTGGTCTAACCCACTCTAAAGAAAGTACTCCCAAAAAATTAAGATTAAGTCGACTAGTAACCACCTAGCCATCGCTCTAGTCGTGTCTCGATCACCTCACGTGTGCTTTTCCAGCATATGTGACCATGTCGAGCCATGATTAGTCCATGATAAAATGGACTGATCGTAAAGTCCAGACCCCTCAGCTGGTGATTCTCTAGAATCTATACCATCTTTCATGGACTTGAATTCTCTGGTTAGCCGCATGTTAACCGTGACAGTATTCAACATCCACACTCGCCTCATGTGCTATGAACTTACCGTGACCACTTGTGGTAAACCTCTTTCTGTGTGTGTTTTACCCAAGAGGTTGCATCTGATTCTGTTTGGGTAAAGTCGCATATCCACCACTTGCTCAACAGACTCAGATAGTACAGTGTCATCAGAAAAAGCAAACTGCACGCATGGAACCTTATGTGTTCTCATGGCAGACATCGTCTCTATTGGTGGACATTTCTAAATTAGCTTAAGGCGATACATGTTATGTCCACTAGAGAAACGACATCCTGAGGCACTCGCCTTCGCTCTGAACTGTCTTAGGGTTATCGCTGATATGGATATGGTTTACATGCTTCTCTACCCTTAGAACTCTTTCGGTCCGAATCTCGGGACGAGATTCTTTTAAGGGGGGAGGCCTGTAACACCCCAGTTGTTTATATTCCGCTCGACAACGAGTACGGATGTAAGCATGTAATCAGTGGATAAAATGGATGCCAAAATTTTAAACATCTTCGCCTATTGCGATTTTAATATCGCATATGTTCCGTCTGTCGCGAGTGCGACGTCGTTTTTATTTTTATCTGTCCGGGCTCTTCCTAAATCTTCGTGATGTTTGAAACATAGTTGTTCCGAAAATCGGTGCGTTCGGTGATTATTCATCGCTCGCGCGAATACGAATTCGGAAGCTCGATGTGCTTTTACGCATTTTATCCCGGACACATTAAATTAAACTCGATAATTAAAATGTTCGAGACAAAATAATCTGTGTCGCGCGTTGTCTGAGAAAAATCGTGCGCGAGGTTATAATCCAATTTATTCTTCAGCATGCTGTTTCGAAGACAAAATCGCGAATACGTTCGCAGATATTGTTTCGGCTAATTTCGGTCGAATCACGCCGAACAAATTATCAGTGCCGAAATCAGTTTATTTCGGTCTGTCGTTTCTTGCCCGATCCAAAACTTTGGATATAAATGACGGGTGTAAATTCATCTGATTCCAAGTAATCGCTAAATCAAAACCGTGACTGCGCGTCCGATAATTATAATTGAGCTTCGATTTTCGGGTAAATTACCGTGACCATGAAATCATGTGTTGTGACCGCAGATCAAATATCTCGTGTTTCGAATCAAAAATCAAACTATGTCATAAGTACTGTATACCTTTTTGTGATCACTAAAAATCCTAATTCAAAAATATCTGTGAGTAGTTATAAAAAAGAGAAAAGGGAAAAAAACATTCATGAGTATCTCTCCACGCCGCTCAAGCTTTTTAATCCTTATCAATATCACTACTCTCCAGTTTCAGTCGACATAATTATTTAGAATTCCTGCTATCGTTCATGTCTCCACCCAATGCATTTTCTTTTTCCTTCTCCTAATTCCAGCAGCGACTTGTTAGAAATATCTCTGACATACTCCATGCCAGCCGGTGCACGTATCTTCTCTTTATCCAGTGCAAGTGCAAGTCGTCCCTGCTCCTTCTTATCCACCTGGGATATTTCTGCATCCGCCGCTCAGCTAACAAAGAAAATCCTGCCGCCCTCCCCTTCGCTGATTTTTTTTTCAGCCGGCGTTATCTCCCTGCTCGGCAGCCTTTCCCTGTGCTTGTTTTTCAAGCCGCGCGCTCCTGAAATTCCAAGCTCCTGCTCATCTTCCACAAACGTGCTCAGCTCTAGCCCGGCTCCCCAGCGCCCTACCGAGCGGCCCTCTGGTGCGCGCCCAGATGTTTCCCTCCGGTTCCCTGCCGGCCGAGCTCTCCTTGGGAGCGTCGGCTTCCTGCTCTCGGCTTTGGAGCTTCCATGGCCGGAGCTCCCTGCTCGGTCCCTCTCTGCTCACCGCGCCCGGCCAGAGTTTCTAGTCGCGCGCTCCTTCTCTGCGCTGCTCTCTCTCTTTCCCGGTGCTTCTTCTCTCCTCCCCGTCCCAAGCTCCATGGCTGTTGCTGCTTTCCCATGGTCGTCCCCTGCTCCTTCCCTTCCTGTTGATGAGCACGACGCCCTTCTTCATCTCCCTCTCCATGCCGGCGCTGCTCTCTCCTGCTCGCGTGGGCGCTGCCTGTCGTGTCCCTGTCCAGGTCCAGCTCTCCACCGCCGTCCACAGCGCTCGCCCAGCTCTGTTGGCCGCGCCCCTGTTCCTGCGTCCAGCTCCCTCTCTCCTTGCTGCTCGCCATGGCCCGCTCCCTGCTGCGCTCGCTCAGATCGCCGCCGTTGAGTTCCCTCGTCAAGTCCAGCCTCTGTTGCCGTGCCCTGCGTCCTCGCCGCGTGCCATCTCCCTCGCGTTCGCTGTCGCAGACCGTTTGCTCGAATCTACTTCTCCTCCAACAGCTCGACCTTGCGGCATCAAGAGATGGAGAAGAATGGAGTTAAAGGAAGAAGGAAGCAACGCCCAATGCAACGCTCGCTGCGTGTTCGGTAGAATTCCTGAGCCAAGAGTCGTCGCCGTTTGCGTGAATGTCAAGTCTATGTTGGTCGCAGTGCACGTGGCGGTGTTTATTAAGGAAGAATGCGAAGCCCTGGGATGTTCGATGGATATTCGAACCGAAGAGCGTGGACGATCTCGCGAAGTTCAATCGAATTGGTCATGGTAAGCTGACAAGTTATTCAACATAGTTTAATCGATGAATGAATTAATATGCTAAGTGCGATGTTCATTAAGGTGCTCGATAAATTGTGTAAGTCACGAAACTCTCGTCGACTTCGCAGTTCTTGCGATTATCGAGCCAGATTCAGTTATAGCGAGTTATTTCACTATTCCGGCCAATTAGTGGAATTAGTGTACCGAGTAGAATATTAATAGGCCTGTGTGATGAGGAAATATTTTAATCACTTCTATAGATATGTATATATTTACAATAAAGAAATGTTTGAGTAATTGTTGACATAAAAAAACATGTGAGGAGTAAAATAAAATTAAAATAGTTCTTTGTGAGCGATGTAGTATAATTTATAAAACGAGGGATAAGTTTAGAATTTAATTAATTAACTGATAAGTTGTGTTTAGGCTAATCGTGATTAATGTGTATAATTTATTGTTTCGTGATGTTTGCGATAGGTTCGAGAAGCGTAATTATTACGCTTAGTCGTACATCGATAACTAGTGTTTTCGTATATCGCGTAGCACTAGTTAGATTTGTGCTATTCTTGTTTTTTATGCATTCATGTGCATAATGCATTTCATTCAGGTACGTTAATTAATCGCGTAATGCGGAAGACAAGCCAAGTCGACCCCCAGCGCGAGCTACTCCGCATAGTGAAGCTGATGGACGAATCTGAAGACAGATAAACTGAACAAGTGTCAGACCCAAAGCTGATCGTCAAGCGGATGTCGTCTAACAACACTAACCTAGTGTTACCCAGGCAAGCCCCGGTGCATGCAACCCCTTCCTTGTGTTTTTAAATAATTTTTGCACACTTTAAGTCTAGTGAAATGTGCATTAGGTTTATAGGAGTTGCTTGGAACCCTTTAATGCATTGCCTTCCTTGATATCCATACCTTTATAGATACTTCTGGTGAAGTATCAAAATATGATTTACAAAAATACTTAGCCCTGCTTAGATCTTGTGGATAGAGGTTGTCCTTTGCGTTAATGCCTAGCTCAGGGGTTATCCTGAGGAAGGATGGCTTCTACCTGCAAGAATATTTTCATTGAGAGCGTGGTGGGATCTTACTGCAAAGTTCCCTTTGATGCTCTTTTCATCCTAGGAACATAAACAATCCTAAGGATGGAAGTACTTAAATTGGAACTTGGGCTAGGAACATGTGATGTTCTACCCAGGTTAGTTAAGGATTGGATGCGTATGTAGGCCTGTTGATCAAGGACTATCTTAACTAGCCACATGCCCTGGAAATGGGACAGGGTAAGCTTGAACCCGGCTATTCCATACATGAAAAGACAATCGCGCACTGGGAGTGGAGAGATGGCGAGAGTGGCACGTACCCTCCTGGCAAAGGACCGCCTAAAAAGGGTGGTGTGCTCTCGGGTGGCGCGGACCTGTTCATGCAGTGGAGGATCCGTGGGAATGGTAGACATGCAAGGTTTATGAGAAACATATGTCGTGTGGTTAGAGATCCTCAGCTGAGTAAATCGATTCGGATCGCCGTTATATCCCCGGAGAGTGGAGACTTGATCTCCGACCTACAACCTAAGTCAGGATGTGAACCTCATGAATAAAAATGATGTTGTATTGATGAGATGGTGAAATTAGACCTGGTGCAAACAGAGTCTATTAATATTTTATCTGGCGTTAAAATATTGAAAGTAAGGACTCACTTTAGTAAGCTATTTCTGCAAAAGTATCTACTTTGATTCTTGCTAAAACCTTTCCTTGATTCCCAAATCCAGCATACCCTTAAGAGTCTTTTCTTTAGTCGGGTAAGTCTTGCTGAGTAATTCCATACTCAGGGTTTTATTCCCTGTTGTTTTTCAGGTTATAGTTTTGTGCTGCTGTGATGGTGTTAAGTGCCGGTGGGCTCGGCCTTCTTATATAAGTATACCCCGTCTTTACCTTCTTATTGAGGATGGTCCCTTGAGCTAGCATATATTTCAAAATTACAAATAATTTATAATAGTTCAAAGTTATTTCTTTGAATCACTTTTGTAATCACTCTGATCATGTATAAAGTAAAATTTTTGTAACTTGTAAAATTTGGTAATAAGATTTCCGCTGCAAACTGTTGTGTGTGTGATTTGTGTTACTTAATCCCGCGGTTCTGGTTGTAAGTGGTTTATCCGATGTCCTTGGGGCAATCGGACGGATCCTGTTAAGTTATTTAGTGCACATGCATAGCTGTCTGAGGTCTTTGAGACAAGGACAGGTGCATGTGGGCCCAATAACTTGGGAGGTTCTGCCACAGCTACGATAGCGGGGAGGATCGGAGCCCCTCGCCCGAACCACCCGGTCCGTAGGCTTTCAGGCGGGCCATACGATGGGCGCCGTTCCCGACCTGGTTCCGAACCCCGACTACCATCACAAAGTACTCGGGGGAGACGAGGCCAGAACTGTGGCTCGTGGACTACCGACTGGCCTATTAGCTGGGTGGAACGGACGATGACAACCTCATCATCCGCAACCTCCCTCTGTTCCTCTCTGACACCGCTCGAGCCTGGCTAGAGCATCTGCCTTCGGGGCAGATCTCCAACTGGGATGACCTGGTCCAAGCCTTTGTCGGCAACTTCCAGGGCACGTACGTGCGCCTTGGGAACTCTTGGGATCTCCGAAGCTGCCGCCAGCAGCCGGGAGAGTCTCTCCGGGACTACATTCGGCGATTCTCGAAGCAGCGCACCGAGCTGCCCAACGTCACCGACTCGGACGTCGTCGGCGCGTTCCTCGCCGGCACCACCTGCCGCGACCTGGTGAGCAAGCTGGGTCGCAAGACCCCCACCAGAGCGAGCGAGCTGATGGACATCGCCACCAAGTTCGCCTCTGGCCAGGAGGTGGTTGAGGCCATCTTCCGAAAGGACAAGCAGCCCCAGGGCCGCCAGCCAGAAGACGTCCCTGAGGCATCCGCTCAGCGCGGCACCAAGAAGAAGAACAAGAAGAAGTCGCAAGCGAAACGCGACGCCACCGACGCGGACCTTGTCGCCGCCGCTGAGTACAAGAACCCTCGGAAACCTCCTGGAGGTGCCAATCTCTTCGATAAGATGCTCAAGGAGTCGTGCCCCTATCATCAGGGGCCCGTCAAGCACAACCTTGAGGAGTGCGTCATGCTTCGGCGCCACTTTCACAAGGCCGGGCCACCTGCGGAAGGTGGCAGGGCCCACAACAACGACAAGAAGGAGGATCACAAGGCAGAGGAGTTTCCTGAGGTCCACGACTGCTTCATGATCTGTGGTGGGCAAGTGGCAAACGCCTCAGCTCGGCACCGTAAGCAAGAGCGTCGGGAGGTCTGCTCGGTAAAGGTGGCGGCGCCAGTCTACCTAGACTGGTCCGACAAACCCATCACCTTTGACTAGGGCGACCACCCTGACCGCGTGCCGAGCCCGAGGAAATATCCGCTCGTTGTCGACCCCGTCATCGGCAACGTCAGGCTCACCAAGGTCCTCATGGACGGAGGCAGCAGCCTCAACATCATCTACGCCGAGACCCTCGGGCTCCTGCAGATCGATCTGTCCTCGATCCGGACAGGCGCGGTGCCTTTTCACGGGATCATCCCCGGGAAACGCGTCCAACCCCTCGGACAACTCGATCTGCTCGTCTGCTTCGGGACTCCCTCTAACTTCCGAAGGGAAACCCTCACGTTCGAGGTGGTCGGGTTCCGAGGAACCTACCACGCAGTACTAGGGAGGCATGCTATGCCAAGTTCATGGTCGTCCCCAACTACACCTACCTCAAGCTCAAAATGTCGGGCCCCAACGGGGTCATCACCGTCGGCCCCATGTACCGACACGCGTACGAATGCGACATGGAGTGCGTGGAGTATGCCGAGGCCCTCGCCGAATCTGAGGCCCTCGTCGCCGACCTGGAGAGCCTCTCCAAGGAGGCGCCAGATGCGAAGCGCCATGCCAGCAACTTCGAGCCAGCAGAGACGGTTAAGTCCGTCCCTCTCGACCCCAGCAACGACACCTCCAAGCAGATATGGATCGGCTCCGAGCTCGACCCCAAATAGGAAGTTGTGCTCGTCGACTTTCTCCGCGCGAACGCCGAAGTTTTCGCGTGGAGTCCCTCGGACATGCCTGGCATACCGAGGGATGTCGCCGAGCACTCGCTGGATATCCGAGCTGGAGCCCGACCCGTGAAGCAGCCTCTACGCCGATTCGACGAAGAAAAGCACAGAGCCATAGGCGAGGAGATCCACAAGCTGATGGTCGCAGGGTTCATCAAAGAGGTATTCCATCCCGAATGGCTTGCCAACCCTGTGCTTGTGAGAAAGAAAGGAGGGAAATGGTGGATGTGTGTAGACTACACTGGTCTAAACAAAGCATGTCCGAAGGTTCCCTACCCTCTGCCTCGCATCGATCAAATCATGGATTCCACTACTGGATGCGAAACCCTGTCTTTCCTCGATGCCTACTCAGGGTATCACCAAATCAAGATGAAAGAGTCCGACCAGCTCGCGACTTCTTTCATCACACCTTTTGGCATGTACTGCTACATTACTATGCCATTTGGTTTGAGGAATGCGGGTGCGATGTACCAAAGGTGCATGAACCACGTGTTCGGAGAGCACATTGGTCGGACCGTCGAGGCTTACGTCGATGACATCATAGTCAAGACGAGGAAAGCCTCCGACCACCTCTCCGACCTTGAAACGACATTCAAGTGTCTCAAGGCGAAAGGCGTAAAACTCAATCCCGAGAAGTGCGTCTTCGGAGTCCCCCGAGGCATGCTCTTGGGGTTCATCGTCTTCGAGCGGGGCATCGAGGCCAACCCGGAGAAAATCGCGGCCGTCACCAACATGGGGCCCATCAAGGACTTGAAAGGCGTACAGAGGATCATGGGATGCCTTGCGGCTCTGAGCCGCTTCATCTCGCGCCTCGGCGAAAGAGGCCGACCTCTGTACCGCCTCTTAAGAAAGACAGAGTGCTTCACTTGGACCCCCGAGGCCGAGGAAGCCCTCGGGAACCTGAAGGCGCTCCTTACGAACGCACCCATCCTGGTGCCACCCGCTGTCGGAGAAGCCCTCTTAATCTACGTCGCCGCTACCACTCAGGTGGTCAGCGCCGCGATCGTGGTCGAAAGGCGAGAAGAAGGGCATGCATTGCCCGTCCAGAGGCCAGTCTACTTCATCAGTGAGGTACTGTCCGAGACCAAGATCCGCTACCCACAAATTCAGAAGCTGTTGTACGCGGCGGAAGTTGCGACACTACTTCGAATCTCATCCGGTGACTGTGGTGTCATCCTTCCCCCTGGGGGAGATCATCCAGTGCCGAGAGGCCTCGGGTAGGATTGCAAAGTGGGCGGTGGAAATCATTGGCGAGACAATCTCGTTCGCCCCTAGGAAGGCCATCAAGTCCCAAGTCTTGGCGGACTTTGTGGCTGAATAGGTCGACACCCAACTCCCGGTAGCTCCGATCCAACCAGAACTCTGGACCATGTTTTTCAACGGGTCGCTGATGAAAACCGGGGCAGGCGCGGGCCTGCTCTTCATCTCACCCCTCGGGAAGCACCTCCGCTACGTGCTGTGCCTCCATTTCCTGATGTCCAACAATGTGGCCGAGTATGAGGCTCTGGTTAACGGGTTGCGCATCGCCATCGAGCTAGGGGTCCGACGCCTCGACGCTCGCGGCGACTCGCAGCTTGTCATCGACCAAGTCATGAAGAACTCCCATTGCCACGACCCGAAGATGGAAGCCTACTGCGACAAGGTTCGGTGCCTGGAGGACAAGTTCTACAGGCTCGAGGTCAACCACGTCGCCAGACGGTACAACGAGACTGCGGACGAGCTGGCAAAGATAGCTTCGGCGCGAACAACGGTTCCCCCGAACGTCTTCTCCTGGGACCTACATCAACCCTCAGTAAAGACCAACGACACGCCCGAGCCCGAGAAGGTCTCGGCCCTGCCCGAGGCGCCCTCGGCCCCCGAGGGTGAGGCACTGCGCGTCGAGGGAGAGCAGAATGGGGTCCCGCCTGATCGAGACTGGCAGACCCCATACCTACAATATCTCCACCGAGGAGAGCTGCCCCTCGACCGAGCCGAAGCTCGGCGACTGGCGCGGCGTGCCAAGTCATTCATCTTGCTGGATGACGGGAAGGAGCTCTACCACCGCAGCCCCTCCGGCATCCTCCAGCGATGCATATCCATCGCCGAAGGCTAGGAGCTCTTACAAGAAATACACTCGGGGGCTTGCGGTCATCACGCAGCGCCTCGAGCCCTTGTTGGAAACGCTTTCCGACAAGGTTTCTACTGGCCGACCGCGGTGGCCGACGCCACTAGAATTGTCCGCACCTGCCAAGGGTGTCAATTCTACGCAAGGCAGACGCACCTACCCGCTCAGGCTCTGCAAACAATACCCATCACCTGGCCGTTTGCTGTGTGGGGTCTAGACCTCGTCGGTCCCTTGCAGAAGGCACCCGGGGGCTACACGCACCTACTGGCTGCCATCGACAAATTCTCCAAGTGGATCGAGGTCCGACCCCTAAACAGCATCAGGTCCGAATAGGCGGTGGCATTCTTCACCAACATCATCCATCGCTTCGGGGTCTCGAACTCCATCATCACCGACAACGGCACCCAGTTCACCTGTAGAAAGTTCCTGGACTTCTGCGAGGATCACCACATCCGGGTGGACTGGGCCGCCGTGGCACACCCCATGACGAATGGGCAGGTAGAACGTGCCAACGGCATGATTCTGCAAGGACTCAAGCCGAGGATCTACAACGACCTCCACAAGTTCGGCAGGCGATGGATGAAGGAACTCCCCTTGGTGGTCTGGAGCTTGAGGACAACGCCGAGCCGAGCCATGGGCTTCACACCGTTCTGTCTAGTCTATGGGGCCGAGGCCATCTTGCCCACAGACTTCGAATACGGTTCCCCGAGGACGAGGGCATACGACGACCGACGCAACCAGACCAACCGAAAAGACTCACTGGACCAGCTGGAAGAGGCTCGGGACATGGCCTTACTACACTCGGTGCGGTATCAGCAGTCCC
Source organism: Zea luxurians (assembly GCA_029449295.1). Taxonomy (NCBI): domain Eukaryota; kingdom Viridiplantae; phylum Streptophyta; class Magnoliopsida; order Poales; family Poaceae; genus Zea; species Zea luxurians. The sequence continues at coordinate 3,667,362 of JAOPSE010000152.1, forward strand.
TGCGACGCTACCACGCCCGAGGGGTTCGGTCCCGAGACCTCCAAGTGGGCGACTTGGTGCTTCGGCTGCGACAAGACGCCCGAGGGCGCCACAAGCTCACGCCTCCCTAGGAAGGGCCATTCATCATCGCCAAGATTTTGAAGCCCGGAACATACAAGCTGGCCAATAGTCAAGGCGAGGTCTACAACAACGCTTGGAACATCCGACAACTACGTCGCTTCTACCCTTAAGATGTTTTCAAGTCGTTCATACACCTCGTTTACATACGCCAATAAAGTATAACCATCAAGGAAGGGTCAGCCTTGCCTCGGCATAGCCCGACCCTCCCTCGGGGGCTAGAAGGGGGGAACCCCCTCCGCGTCAAAATTTTCCTCGGAAAAAGTCTTTCTGCCAGAATATCTTTCGTGCTTTTCGACTACCTCGGTAGTGGGATCATGAAAACGATGGAGTACATGTAAGCAGGCAAGGCCGACCGAGCCGAGGGACTCCTACGCCTCCGCGATACGGATACTGTTAGAAATATGCCCTAGAGATAATCATAGAGATGAGCATATTTCTTTGTATCCATGATATATATATTGCTTAATTGAATATCCATGGAAGGCACCTTGTATTGATTAGCAATTATGTGAATTGTTTGTGAGATTCTTTACTTATATGGTTATTCTAAATGATGTCCCTAGTCAGAGTCGATGACTAGCACATGTATTAGTTGATGACTACATTTCACAAGTCATGAACATGGAGATGTTAAACTAATAATGTGGGCGCATGTATGACATGTGGCTGGACCGACCCAACGTGAGATATTGTAATATAGTTCTCTTCTTGCAACATGAATACTGTATCCTTAGACCTGAGATTGTCGCATGTTCTCAAGATGTGAATTGACTTACTTAGGGACTATCAAACGCTATCCCGTAACTGGGTAGTTATAAAGGTAGTTTTGGGTTTGTCAGGAAGCATGCTATGAGGCATGGTCAGTCAAGATGGAATTTGTCCCTCTCTTTGTGAGAGAGATATCTCTGGGCCCCTCGAGTGATTGGATCAAGAAATGCATGGCCGTGCTAGGGTTAAGAGTTAACCATTGAAAGGATTCCAATTCACAGTATCGAGAAAGAGAGGTCAGCTTGGAGCCAGACCAAATATCGTGAGACAAAGGGAACAGCATGTACGTAATGTCGCAATGGTTCGTCTGATATGATCTTTACGTACACATAGGAGTTGACATGTCTTGCTAGAGGCCGCTGTCAATTATTGGGCCAAGTAAGAGTACTCGGGCTATGTCTATTTGTACGTGAACCTATAGGGTCACACACTTAAGGGGAAGGAAGCCTAATTCGGATTAGATCCGAATTTAGACTGGGCTTTAGGGTTTATGATGGGCCTCGGCGTCAGAAGCCCACCATAACGCCTATATAATGAGGGGCGGGGGCGCGGTTAAGGATAACCTAATTCGCCACCTGCAAACTAGCAGCCGCCTCTCGCCCTCGCCAAGCCGCCGTCGCGAACCTAGCAGTTCGGTACGCGGCGCTTCCTCCCTGTACGTGTGGATACCTCGGAGGTGCTGCATCTGGAGCACTTGGACGAACCGTGCGAGGACGTGAAGAACGCCGGCGACTACACGGCACTGCTCGACGCGTTCGTCTACATCGAGACGTCTTCCGCTGCTCTGCGCGTCTAGTGGTAATTCCATGACCTATAACCGCAGTAGTTCTTGGTATTATGGGGATGAAAATTTTGTTTTGCGCTAGCGTAGCCTCCCCGTAATCTTACAGATACCTCACTCATCACCTTCTGCGAGAAGTGACTCGCGTTCAGATAAGCGATTCCGCTGACCGAACAAGTCTTAATGCTCGAAAACTTTTCTGTCGAAACGATTTTTCGTGCCTTCTTGACTATATCGATAGCAGAATCCTACGGACGAGTAAGAGTACACGTAAGCGGCAAGGCCGACCGAGCCGAGGGACTCCTACGCCCCCGGGATACGGATACCTCACTCATCACCTTCTGTGAAAAGTAACTCTCGCTCGGACAAACAATTCTGTTACCGACAAATAAGTCCTGATACTCGAAACAAGGGGAAAAGAAACGCAGCTTTACAACGCGACGACAGTATGTTTGGGCCTCGGCGGCCGCAAAAAACATATGCATACTACAGGCGAACCGATCCTGCAGGCTCAAACGTCGATGGAGGGGGAGCAGCAGCACCCTCGACATCAACTCCACCATCGGCGAAGTCCGACCGAGCCTCAGACGGCAACACGGGCGAAGGTTCTCCGCTCCGAAGGACGACGTCAGCACCACGCCCGGGCCATCGCTGCCAGGGTCTCCTCCAGGAACCCGGCCCAAGCAGACGGCTCGGTCGGTAGCCCCGATGCCTCAGCCAGCTGTCCCCCGAGGACACCAGCCCGGCTCGTGGCCTCGACAACTCGACTCCGGCGTTGGTCCCGCCAGTGGACGACCCGGCCAAGCCCCGACCGACGAAGCTCCCTTTTTTCGAGCCAACTCTGCCTCTGTCCATGCTGGCACCGCTGCCCCCGGCTCCGGCTCATTGCAGAGCGGCCAAGGGTTCCTTTAACTAAGCAAGAGAAGCCTCGGGCGGTAAGGCCGACTGAGCCGAGGGACTCCTACGCCCCCGGGATACGGATACCTCACTCGTCACCTTCCGCACGAGGCAACTCACACTTGGTTAAGCGGTTCAATTAGCCGATAAGCGAGTCCTTGTGCTCAAAATGGAGAAGAAACACGGCTTTACGCCCAAATACACAAATGTTCAGGCCCTGACAGCCACAATGAACATACGCCAGCACTCAAGGTGCCATTACAAACGGAACTCCGGTTCCGTTCCCACGGGTGCGAACAAACTCCATACCAGGAGGCCCGCGGGGCGATGAACTCCAAGCGACTCACCGCCGCCTGCTCTGACAGCAGCGGCAACGACCTCCGTCCCAGGCGGCAAGACAGCTGCAGCAACGGCTTCCGGGCAGACGCTGCGGCGGAAAGGCTTTCACCCACGAAGGACGAGAACCAGCCATTCAAGCTAGGGGGATGGAGGTCCAGGGGTGCAGGTAGAGTTGGCAATCTCGTCGGTAGAGAAACCTTCTTCGGCTGTTGCCACCTCAACACCGCACCAGCGGGCGCCGGCCGCCCCAGGCGCACCGGCAGGTCCTCGCTCCCGCCCTCGCCGAGGCTGCCCCAGAACATGAGCACCGCCCTCGCGGCACACGACGTGCTGGGCAACCCTCTGGCGTGGTTGTCGGTGCGAGGAAGACCTGGACGTGGTCGGCCCGTACGCAGCGCAACCATCGCCCGGACAGAGGACGGAATGCTGCACCTTGGCTGGGCAGCAGTAGTTCGCCTTCCCCGGCATGGCTGAAGGAAGCCTCCGTGGGGCTGGAGGATGCCTTTCTCCCCCAAACGTCGGGGGAAGAAAAGGGTTACCGACCCACGCGAAGGCAACCCCCTACTCGGTGCGCTCCTCCGCCTCAGTCCGGATGACGAAAATCCTTGAAGCTGAGGGAGGGGCGGAGGCCGCAGCCCGGCTCGCTTCTCTCCACCAAATTGCCCATTGGTGGGGGAAGGCGGCCGGGCTGCCTGATGAAAATCCTTGAAGCCGAACGATGACTGAAAGGTACCAACTTCCGCGAAGTTGCGTTCCTCCAACGACAGCAAGACGAAAGCAACGCGAGCGCTCCCCATCCGGGGGCTCGGAAGGTGGAAGGGTGCGATGCATGAGGAGAGTGCGAAGACATGGTTGTCATCCAAGGGGGTCGCCCTCCTTTTAAAGGCAACTCTCCCCACTTGCGTCCTCAGCCATCGCGGGCTGAGTCTTCACCAACATGATCCAAAGTCCTCCCCCCACGACACAGGGGCTAGGTCCCACACGTCATGCAAGCTGGCCTAGGACGGAAGAGGCCAAACCACCGCGCGCGACACACGTAACCGCCCAGCGGTTACAAGCGCTCCTGCACTTTCGCCCAGACCAGCGGGTGAAAGGACGGACCGCCATGCAGGCGGCATGCAACTGCACCAAGGGGGCGCACCCTTTCGACTTGGACGCGTCCAGCATGGAGGCCCAGGCCCACACGTCATGTAACCGGCGCGCTGGTTACTACGTGCGAGAAACTACACCGCCACTCACGCCAGTACCGCGCCTTCTCGACTTCGGAACCGGTGCCGCGACTCGAGACGACCATGCGCATGGCCCAACAGTGCCAACCGAGCACATCAGTCACGGTTCAGTCAGCCGCGGGAGAAGGTGCGACGATCGATATGGCCAAAAGTGGGCCGGCAGTAATGGTGGCGGTAGGCGGGCGGGAGCAGCAGTCAAATCGCCTGCAGGCTAACGTCCCCTCCTGGGACAGCGAGAGAGCCCTCTCCCACGGCGTGAAGACGATGCACCCGTGTTCCGTTCCTCGAACGGCCCGCGCACGCACCACGGCTGCCCCGCGAACCACTCGTCCCGTCACATTAACTCTGCGGTAGGGCAGGCGGCACCTTTGGCAGGCGAAGCGGGCGACGCTTCACCTCCGCCATAATGACCGCGTCAAAAAAGGTGCGCCACGTCGCTCAATTCCATATCCTTTTCCTCTTCCCCTTTCTCTCTCTTGCTACAGGGACCGGGAAAGGGGATACTCCGAAAGGGATCCTTCTCCGCGAAGGAAGCGGGCCCCGAGCCCCCCTACTGATCAGAGGTTCGAAGGCTGGTGTTGGGGGCCTTCGTCCTCCGAAGGTCCTCAAAAGTATGATTTCACAATGTTTTCCAAGTGGATTATATGAACAGGTATTTTCGGATTCAGAATTATGGATATGGAGCACGACCAGGACGAAGCCTGAACCAGACGAAGGTCGAGGGCAGCCGAAGCTGTGCGCAGGGAAGCTTCGGCGCGATGGCATAAGGGGGAACCGACTTAAAGATGAAAAGACTTCGGGGGCCTCGACAGATTTCCATAAACCGTTAACAAATGTAATGGACATGGATGTAATTTTACGAGGGCTGCGTCCCGCGTCTATAAATAGATGAACAGTACTCCCGTACTGTTCACGCTGACGGTGCATCGACATTTGTGTCACGCTTGTACTTTTTACCTTCTCTCAAGACCGAAGGTACATTTGTAATTTGTAATCATTTCTATTTCTTTGTGTTAATAAAATAGAAATGATTCTGTGATTTACATTTCATGTTTTATATGAGTTCTTCGTTATAACTTGTTGAATTTACGAAGGTATGTCTCTTGTGACCTTCGTCCGGAACTCATTATTCCCGATGGAGAATAATGTCCAATAGGACGAAGGGCCTTAACGTTTAACACTCTTTATGTTGCCTTGTTCTCAAGACCGAAGCATTTGAGAACAAGCCCCCAACATTGGCGCCCACCTCCGGTGAACTCACTTCCACTTCGAGCTTTTTTGAACACCTTCGGAAGCTATGGCGCCGAAGAAAGCTTCAGCGACTGGGGCTTCAGCACTGCAACCACTGGACCACAACCAGGAGACCGTCTCTCTCCGGGAGGCCCGAAGCCAGAAGAGAAAGGCTGTCAGCCCCACACTTCAGGAAGAAGAGTTAGACCAAGAAATCAGGGATATGGAGATGCTACACCAACAAGTACAAAGGAAGAAGGAGAAGATGGCCCGCCTAGCTGAGTTGCAAAGGCAGATAGACGAAGCCTCTGAGGAAGTCCGCCATCTTACTCACGATGAGCAGAACAGAAGGCCTCATCAGAAAGACCTTCATCAAGAGGGCTTCGTCAACGAAGATGACTGGTATGATAATTTCCATCAGGGAAATTTTGTTTTTGATGATGCTTCTCCTCTGTCTGCTGAGCTGCAGGCTACACCTTGGCCTCCATCCTATAAGCCACCCCAGCTCCCCATGTTTGATGGTCACTCCGACCCGAAGCAATTCTTGATGAGCTACGAAGCAACGGTGTCTTCGTACGGGGGCAATGCTGCAGTCATGGCGAAGTCTTTCGTCATGGCCGTCAGGAATGTTGCTCAGACCTGGTATTCCTCCCTTCGGCCAGGAACAATAACTTCATGGCAGAAGCTGAAGGATATGTTACTGACCAGCTTTCAAGGATTTCAGACGAAGCCAGTCACAGCTCAAGCCCTGTTCCAGTGTGTTCAGGATCACGAAGAGTACCTTCAGGCGTATGTCCGAAGGTTTTTACGATTGAGGGCGCAGGCACCAACGGTGCCCAATGAAATTGTTATTGAAGCCATGATCAAGGGGCTTCGTCCTGGGCCTGCAGCTCAATACTTTGCTAGAAAGCCTCCTCAGACCTTGGAGAAATTGCTCCAAAAGATGGATGAGTACATTCGTGCTGACAATGACTTTCGTCAAAGAAGGGAGGAGGCCTTCAGATTTTCTGAAATGACCAGGGGCTTCGGAGGAAGATACTACCCGAGACATGTCCGTTCCATCCATAACACTCAGAATGATGATAAGGGGAGTCAGAACAGACCACAATGCTCCTCACAGGCTTCGGGGCAACAACAAACTTCCTTCCGGCCACCAGCTCCAAGAGGCAGAGGCGCCAGGGGCTTCGGCGGAAGATTCGGAGATCAGCCAAGGAGACTGTTTTGCTTGTTCTGTGGAGAAGGCAAGGGCCATACCACTAGGTCGTGCCATATTACAATCCAGAAGCAAAAGGAAATTGCCGAAGCTGCATCTCAACAAGCTCAGCCGAAGCAGGTCATGCATACTGCTTCGTATCATCCGCCTTATATCCCACAATACATAGACAATCACCCTGCAGCTTCTGTAGCTTCGGCAAGTCAACCTCAAGCTTCTTGGCAGCAGCTTCCGCCTCCACCTCTATTGCAGCAAGGGCAACAGCCAGAAGGGAGTCAACACGCTCCACATCAGAGGGACTTCAGAGAACAGTCCGAAGCTCGCACAGTCAACAGCACTGTGCCAGAGTCGAAGCACATTTATTGATACATATCCTACCTTTGATAGCAGTCTTTTCTTTTCAAGTTTTATTTTCTGTGAAGCAAAAAACATTGATAGTTTTCATGTAATAATTTCGTTGTTTTCCACGAGGAAGATCTATTTGCTCCACAAGCTTAAGTTGCCGAAGCTTAAAATTCTTTTTCCGTTACCAAGGAGGACCTTCGAATTAAAAATCCTTCGGAGTAACAGAAAGTCGTTCTAAGGAGCGCAGAGTAAGTTTGCGAAGTCACAAAAAGCCGTTCCAAAGGGAGCGCAGTGTAAGTTTTCTGCTCAGAAGTCGTTCCTAAAGGAATGCAGAGCCTACAGCGAAAAGTCAACGCTGATACCGCCTAAGTAAAGGGCGAAGAAGCTCCTAAGGGAGGCTTACAGCGAAAAGTCAACGCTGATACCGCCTAAGTAAAGGGCGAAGAAGCTCCTAAGGGAGGCTTACAGCGAAAAGTCAACGCTGAAATCGTCTAAGTAAAAGACGAAGATGCTCCAAAGACGTTCCTAAGGGAATGCAGAGCTTACGAATATATTTTATGAGTATCTTCGGAACAAATGTCACATGCATAGCATAACATCATTACATCATTTTGCATAGCATAAGCATCATACATCATATTGCATTTGGCAAAAGAAAGTGACACTCTCAACCTTCGAAAGGATGCTCTGAGAAAGTGATATCGAAATTGTATAGCTTCGCAATACAGCTTCGGAGAATATTTTTATGAAACATGGGTGAGCTTTATCAGATCAATATTGAGATTGTATAGCTTCGGAGTATAGCTTCGGATGATGATTTCACGAAGCATGGATGTGATTCATCAGAATAATTTTAACGAAGAATGTCTTCTTCACGAAGCATGAAAAGAAGGGAAGGTGTTTTTTCGCCGAAGGCTCAAAAAGGTATGTATACATCGTGAAGAATTGAATAACGAAAGCAAACTTGTATATTACATCCAAATGTACAAAATATTACATAGATCACAATTTAAATGTTTTTCTAATAAGCATCTAGTCCTCTCTTAATACTGCTTCGGCGACTTCATTTAAAAGTTGATCAACAACTTTGTCCATGATAGCTTCGGCCATTTGTTTGATTTCTTCATCTCCTTTTGTGTGGGGGTCGGCAGTTGACCCAGCAGCTTCTGAGGGAAGAGAACATTTCTTCATCACTATTACAAGCTATGTGCAGAGTTTGAAACAAAAATTACAACACAATAAGAACAACTAATTAATACCTAATTGCCTTTCGGGCTCCGTACTTTTTTCAGCAGTTTCCGCCACTTTTCTAGCATCGTGGATGCCTTTTTCGCTCCTTTGGATAATCTCTTGCGCCATTCCTCGGCCGCCGTCGTTCCAGATATCCGTAAAAAATTTGCCGCCAACCACGCTTGCTTCGGCTGAGGGGTCCTTAATGTCTTCGGAAGATAAGGCAGCTTCGGACTGAGCTAGAAATTTTACATGATCGCAACCTTTCTTCTCTAAGACAGAGGCAATTCCTCTGGCGCCCGAAAAAGCGCAGATATCGCCACGACTGCTCAGGATCTCCTCGAAGGCCTCTACTTCGTGACTAATCCATTCCAGTGGACCTTCGGGATTGCCTCGAGAGAAATTCTCTTCGCTAGAGAAGGCGCCCACGCTAGCAAAGCTGGTTTTAATTTTATTCACACATTCTATAGATTTGACATAACATTTTCCCTGAGATGTACGAAGCTCTTTAACTCTTAGCTCCAATTTGTTGACCATATGATCACTGAGCTCTCGTTTTGTTTCCTCAAGGACGCGCTCCTCTCTAGCTCTAGTCAGCTGTTTCTGAAGATCTTTAATTTCACGCTTGTGGGCTTCGACCTGGGTCTTTGAAGCAGCTTCGTCTTTTTTCACTTTATCTACCAGCGTAAGCAAAATTTTATCTTTTTCCAAAGCTTCGTTTCTCAGTTTGATAACTTCAGAGCGTAAATTATTAAATGCAATTTCATAACTTTCATCTTCGGCGCTCTTTTGCGCTCTTAGCGCGTTGCTTAGGATCAAGCCCTATACGAAAAAGAATTCATATAAGAGAAAAGGAATGAGTTGCGTAAAAAATTATAAGGGGGTTTTCTTTTCAAGCGTTAAGTTCCCGTACCTTCAGGCTGTTGTACGCAAGACTGTCTGCGAGATCTTCTTTCGTCATGGCGCTTAATCCAGATTCAAGCTTCGGGAAACCAATGCTCCTGGCCATCTCTCGGCAGACAGAGAGCTCTTTGTTGTCAGGAAGGCAATATAAGAAATCATCTTCATTTGTCCCATTGAATATTACTGCCCCCTTTGGATATTTTAGCTCCTTTGCATAATGGTTAGCTTCGCGAGTTTCTTCTTCAGATAGTTTTTTCCCCGAAGCATGTCGTATGATGTAATCACACATGCTGGCAGACGCTTCGGGGATGGCAGTGTCAATCTCTTCAATTAAAATTGGTTCTGGTATTTTTATTGCTTCGGCTTCTAAAGTTTGCTCCATGAAGGGCTCTGAAGGCCCAGCTTCAGCTTCAGTTTGTTGCGTCGGAGCTTCAGAAGAAACTTCAGCAATTTCAACACTCTTTTTTGGAGTTGTGCTTGAAGACTTAATTGTCTCCAAGACATCTAGTACATTTACCATTCTCTTCCTTTTTGGGGTCACCATTGGACCCTTTTGGATTTTTGCAGCTTCGACATTTACTACAGGACTCAAAATTTCTGATGCTTTCTCCTTAGTCGGATTTTTTGTTTCTTCCATTTTTTCTGTCGATGGTGCTTCGGCCATCTCTGCAATTTCTGGCAGCAAGGTTGGCTGTTCAGCTTCGGCGGCCGAAGAAGTTTCTCCAGTGAACTCAGGCACCGAAGCTGGTTCAATATGGCGTGGTCGATGTGTGAGGACCTTCAACCTCTTTCCTTTCGGTTCTGGCTCGCTAGGAGCAGTTCCTGCTTCTTCTTTTTCTGGGGTTATGTTTTTCCTTTTTTGCCTTCGGATGGGATAACGATAATCAGGGTAGAAGAACCCGACTGCATCAAACACTCGGTTGAGTCTCTTCTTTTTTCGGCCTCCGAAGGCTGCTGATAGTGCCGTATTTTCAGCCTTTGAATATGCCCCAAGTAATTCATCACTTAATGTTTCAATGCTTTTCAGCCAGTCGTCATCAGGTTCAATAAATTTATCTGCATATTTGAATGTGTACTTTAATCTGACTAGTCCGCCTTCGTCGGACTCTTTGATTGTTTCCTTCGGCATGTCCCACTTTTCTGCAAGTGGCCATACCCTGAAGGCAATGTGTTCTTGGACCAAGTCCCTTGTCCCAATAAACGAGCAGACTACCCCGAAGGCTCTCTGGCATTCTCCGGCGGCTTCGTCCATTTCGACCTTCGGTCTTCGAAGACCGAAGCGTTGCCAGATTGGATGCATAATAATACTCTTCACATTCTCTTGAGCTGTCAGATCATTCTTTACATAAAACCATTCAGTCATCCAGGCTCCGGGCCACCTCTTCCGAAAGGTCGGCACAGGGTAGCTTGACCCGGAGCGGGCGCCGAAGCTGTAGCACCCAAAGTTGTTGTGGTATTGCTCTTTTCCCCAGGGTTTCGTCTCGTATAACAACTCATGAATGTTGCAGAAGCTTTTAGCGTTCGGTTCCAAACCTTGGCTTCTCACAGCCCAGACAAAAATCCCCATTCTTATAATAGCTTCGGGAGTGAGTTGATGAAGGTAAACTTGGAATGTTTTCAGTACCTCAACAACAAAATTGCTCAGGGGGAATCGAAGCCCAGCCCTGAGGAAGCTTCGGAAAATCACAACTTCATCTTCTTCGGGGGTGGGAGAAGTTTTTTCCCCGGCATCAGCTCTCACAATAGATATGTCTCGGAAATATCGCCCCCTCATATTATCAATGTGACTCTGCTTGATGGTCGTTTTCCCAAAAACTGTGTGGCTTGGTCGCCACGGTCGATCTTCGGCCTCCTCCCCACCACTTTCCACATCATAGCTGTCGCTGTCATCAGTATCTTCGGACAAACCTTCGAGAATCTCCTTCGTGATTTTCTCTGTATTAGTCTCTGCCATCGCTATCAGAAACCCCAGATTCTTTTCTTCCTCGAGACTCAGCTTCGTCTCAGCAGGGATCTTCAGCTTCATCTCGGCAGGGATCTTCTTGCCTTCAGACATCTTCGGGAACGCTAAAAAATTGTTCCCGAGACCGAAGCTTCGAAATCAAAAAGACCAGCAAATCTTAACGAACAAGAGCTAAAAAATTTTAGTGGGCCGAAGCAAAAGGCAAGTGTGCGTGCCAAATGAGTTCGCGATGTGATCTTATTTATACGCCTAGAGCGTTGAAAATTGAAAGGCCCCGCTTGTCAGTGAATGTTGCTATTCTAGCAAAGGGAAGGTGTTTTTTCGGACCTTCGGCTCAAGGCCTTCGTCCATATCGCAATCTGAATTTATTATTTACAAATTAATATTGCGAGGGGCTACTGTTGGGGGCCTTCGTCCTCCGAAGGTCCTCAAAAGTATGATTTCACAATGTTTTCCAAGTGGATTATATGAACAGGTATTTTCGGATTCAGAATTATGGATATGGAGCACGACCAGGACGAAGCCTGAACCAGACGAAGGTCGAGGGCAGCCGAAGCTGTGCGCAGGGAAGCTTCGGCGCGATGGCATAAGGGGGAACCGACTTAAAGATGAAAAGACTTCGGGGGCCTCGACAGATTTCCATAAACCGTTAACAAATGTAATGGACATGGATGTAATTTTACGAGGGCTGCGTCCCGCGTCTATAAATAGATGAACAGTACTCCCGTACTGTTCACGCTGACGGTGCATCGACATTTGTGTCACGCTTGTACTTTTTACCTTCTCTCAAGACCGAAGGTACATTTGTAATTTGTAATCATTTCTATTTCTTTGTGTTAATAAAATAGAAATGATTCTGTGATTTACATTTCATGTTTTATATGAGTTCTTCGTTATAACTTGTTGAATTTACGAAGGTATGTCTCTTGTGACCTTCGTCCGGAACTCATTATTCCCGATGGAGAATAATGTCCAATAGGACGAAGGGCCTTAACGTTTAACACTCTTTATGTTGCCTTGTTCTCAAGACCGAAGCATTTGAGAACAAGCCCCCAACAGCTGGCCCCTCGGAAGGGTTCAACAGCTGCCTCAGAGCACTCGGGCCCCGCGCCCACTACTGGTCAGAGGTTCGAAGGCTGGCCCCTCGGAAGGGTTCAACGGCCGCCTCAGGCCACTCGGGCTCCGCGCCCACTACTGATCAGGGGTTCGTAGGCTGGCCCCTGAAGGGTTTGACAGCCGCCTTAGAGCACGCAGAGCGAGGGATGACCCTGGGTACGTTCGATACATAACCAAGGCTCGAGCTACGCTCCCGAGGTACCCTAGGACATTTCCAAGACCGATGGGAACGATTTTGTAATGGAATCCCACCAGAGGGAGGCATCGAGCCCTCAGACCCCGTCAAAAGGGGACCGGGTCCGGCGAATCACCCGCAGGTACTTTTGGAGCGCGCCTCCGGGCCACTAGCCGACCCCTAACGAATGGGGCACGGGCGTCCACTCGGATCACCCGCTAGCAACTCACTGGAGACACCATGTTCGGCGCCCTCCGAGGGCAACATGGCGCTTTCCCCCCTCCTCCTTGCGGAAAGGCGACGTAGGGGCGTATGAAAAAAGCCGAGTTTGTCCTTGACCGTCCTCTCGCTCTATGCGGAGGTTCGGGGGCTGCTCTCGCAAACCCGGCTCCGGCCAAACCGTTGACAGCGTCAACATACCAGCCCGAGAACTTGGGACCTGACTAAGCACCCGGGCAACGACCAGTTCGCATGAGGGAACAACCAAACCGGCCGAGCCATCACGAAAGGCACTAAGACCTCGAAGGAGTCAAACCACTCCTCCGAGGCCTCGGGGGCTACACCCGGCGGGTGCGCTCGCGCGCACCCATCGGAACGAAATGCAACCGAGAAAGGCCGGTCCCCTTGCAAAAAAGTGCGACAAAAGCCTCCAAGCGAGTGTCAACACTCCCTTCGAGGCTCGGGGGCTACTGTCGGGGACCATAATTAGGGGTACCCCTAAGACTCCTAATCTCAACTGGTAACCCCCATCAGCACAAAGCTACAAAGGCCTGATGGGCGCGATTAAGGTCAAGGCTCTGTCCACTCAAGGGACACAATCTCGCCTCGCCCGAGCCCAGCCTCAGGCAAAGGCAGCCGACCCGGAGGATTCATGTCTCGCCCAAGGGCCCCCAAGCAACGGACACACCTTCGGCTCGCCCGAGGCCTAGTCTTCGCAGAGAAGCAACCTTGGCCAGATCGCCACGCCAACCGACCGTATCGCAGGAGCATTTAATGCAAGGATTGCCTGACACCTTATCCTGACGCGCGCTCTTCAGTCGACAGAGCCGAAGTGACCGCAGTCATTTTGCCGCTCCACTGACCGACCTGACAAGAAAACAGCGCCGCCTGCCCCGCTCCGACTGCCGTGCCACTCGCCAGAGTGAGGTCGACAGCGGCTAAGTCCAGCCTCGGGTGACATAGGAAGCTCCGCCTCGCTCGACCCCAGGGTTCGGCCCCCGTCTCAGCCTCGGAAGATGGACTTCGCCTCGCCCGACCCCAGGGCTCGGACTCAACCACGACTTAGAAGACGACGAACTCCGCCTCGCCCGACCCTAGGGCTCGGACTCAGCCTCGGCTCCGGAAGACGACGAACTCCACCTCGCCCGACCCCAAGGCTCGGACTCAGCCTCGGCTCCGGAAGACGACGAACTCCGCCTCGCCCGACCCCAGGGCTCGGACTCAACCTCGACCTCGGAGGAATCGCCACCTCGCCCAAACTCGGGTCCGGACCGGCCACGTCGCCAGGGTGCCATCATTACCCTGCCCCTAGCTAGCTCAGGCTACGGGGAACAAGACCGGCGTCCCATCTGGCTCGCCCCAGTAAACAAGTAATGATGACACCCCGCACGCTCCATGACGACGGCAGCTCCCAGCCCCTTACGTCAGCAAGGAGACGTCGGCAAGGATCCGACAGCCCTGACAGCTGTACTTCCGCAGGGCTCCAGCGCTCCTCCGACGGCCACGACATCACATGAATAGGGTGCCAAAACCTCTCTGACTGCCACGACGGCATGTACTTAGGGCTCTAGCTCCTCTCTGCTAGACACGTTAGCACACTGCTACACCCCCATTGTACACCTAGACCCTCTCCTTACGCCTATAAAAGGAAGGTCCAGGGCTCTCGTACAAAAAGGTTGGCCGCGCGGGAGAACGGGCCAACGCATAAGGCTCTCGCTCTCTCTCTCTCTCCCACGCGAACGCTTGTAACCCCCTACTGCAAGCGCATCCATCCGCCCTGGGCGCAGGACAACACGAAGGCCGCGATTTCCCCTTGCTGTTCTCCCCCCTTTGTGTCCCGTCTCGCGCCGACCCATCTAGGCTGGGACACGCAGCGACAATTTACTCGTCGGTCCAGGGACCCCCCGGGGTCGAAACACCGACAAATATCAAACACAATTTGTTCAGTCCTTGTATTGTTGACAAATCTGAAGGTCACTGGCATCATGATCTTGCCAAGCGCTACAATCTGTCTTCCTCCAAAGCCACAAAGAGGGTGTGTAGCATCATGAATCTTATCCTCTGGCTCTTGCATCTGTCTGAAGGCTTTAGCAAATATAATATCCGCTGACTGCCTGTATCGACCAGAACATTGTGGACCAGAAACCCTTTGATAACACAAGAAATGACCATAGCATCATTGTGAGGGTAATCCTTGAGCTGAAGGTCCTCTTGGGAGAAGGTAATTGGGATGTGAGACCATCTTGACTTGATGAAGGGTCCCTGCACCCCGACATGTTGTACCCTTCTCTGTGCCTCCTTCTTCTGCTTCTTGTTGGCCGGCTCTGAGCATGAACCGCCTGTTATCGGGAGCACCAGCTTCGTAGCCGAAGCAGCTCCAGCTTGGTTGTTGAATGAAGCCATTAGCTCAAAAAGTGGAAGTGAGTTCACCGGAGGTGGGCGCCAATGTTGGGGACTTGTTCTCAAATGCTATAAATTAAGAACAAGGCAACATAGAATGTTAATTATTAATGTCCTTCGCCCGCTGAAGCATTATCTCCTCGAGGGTTTAATGAACTTCGGACGAAGGCCATGATCAGAGTATCACGAAGGTCATACCTTCGTGATCAAACTTGCAAAATAATGTAAAATGAAGTATAAATTGTAAAACATTATAAAGAGATATGCTAAAAACAAATAACATTATTCACATATTTTGTCATATTTATACCTTCGTCTTGGCAGAAAGTGATAGTTCCGGTGTAATGCGTCAACAATTACAAGATTGCGTGAACAGTACAGGGGTACTGTTCACCTATTTATAGGCACAGGGCGCAGCCTGTGTATAATTACATATATGCCCTTTACAATTAACTATAATAATGACACAGAACATCATGGGCTTTTAAGTCATTTCATCTTTAAGTCGGTTCGCCCCTTCGTCATGAGATCCGTCATTGTGCCGAAGCTTTATATGTGACAGCTTCGGAGCTGCTTCTGGGAAGATCTTCCGAAGGTGTTTCCTTTCTTTAGGATCTTCATCTACGAAGCATACCCCCAACACATCTAAAATTTAGGAATCCCTGTTGTTATACTCGTGGTTCATATGTGCGAAATAGGATTAAATGAGTGAGTAGTAAGATTCTCAAATTTCTAGTTTATCTTGTATTTTATGACTCGTGCCAAAATAGGGGTGGATCTTGGATTACATTTTGAAACTTAAACCATTCATTCCACAAAAGATGTTCATCCAGGGTTTCATCATAGTTAGAAGGACTCAACTCTCTAGCCTAGTACATCATGAGGTGCAAAAGCTAAGCTATTTTGAGGAGTACGACTTCCTAACACTTCTACTACTAATCACAACTGATCACTAAGTCAGCGGTGTCCAAGGTAGATGTTGGCTCTAGCTCCTCGGGGTCCTCCTCCTCCTTGATGTCCTCGTCCACCTCCATGCCCTGCTGCATTTCTTGATGATGCATCTCCAAGTAGGCTTTTGCCTCATCTAGCTCAATCTGCAAGTCGTGGAGCTGGTTCTCCAGGACTTCAATGGTGTTGTCCCGGACCTCCACTTGCTCCTTGAGCTCGCGAGTGCGAGTGCATGTCTGCTCGATGTGGAGATCCTTCTCCACCAGCTCAGAAGACAAGTCATCACAAAGATTTCCTTGTCATTGAGGGTTGTCTTGGCAGTATGTGCTAGGCCATCTAGGTGTGACATAGCCTCGCTCTACAAGACCTGTAGGCGATATAGTGCATTCATGCGCTGGAACGTCACTAGAGGGGCCTACTTAGGGGTGTAGTTCCCATACATCCTTTGCATGGCTCACCCTATCATGCCACATCGGATCATCCTTCCGCTCAGCGGGAAAGAAAATGAGGGGGTGTGTCAACATCCCCAGTGGGTGAAACCCACAGAAGGTCATCAAAGCCCGTAGGGCTGTGGCCTCCGTGGTGTCATCAGCTCGGAATCTGATAGTCTCAGAGTCCAGTGAGCGCCAACCAGGATGCATGGGATGGGGCTTGAAGGTCAGCCACACCCTGCAACGATGCACTTGGTGCTCCTCGTATAGCTACACAATGTATTAAGGAGGTGCGGGGTACCCTGCCGCACTCAGAACCTCCCACAAGATAGAGGGAAACCCTCCTGTGAAAGGTAGTCAAAGCTGAAGTGGGTGTAGGCGAAGCCATCTGTGCAAGGGTAAGTGTGAGGGGAAATTTTGGAGAAAAGGTGCTAAAAAGACTAGAAAAACTTTTAAGGTTTGACCAATCCTGACTTAATTAAGACTATCCTTAGTAAATTATCTTTATGTTCCTAACCATGGTTTAGACAAGTTTTATGGGGTTTGGGTGACTTTTCTTTTATGCATATTTAATAATGAAGTTTTTATGTTTATGATGCATGCATGCTCGTCCTTTGACATCCTCTTATCAAACATAGGGGTGTAATAGCACCTCGCCTATTATAATAATAGCCTATACAACATACTTAATTAGCCACCTAGCTACCCATCTATCCCTAAGGCTTCACATCCTAGTTCTATTCTACTGGGTTTCTAAGTAAGTTTTACTTTTGAAAAGGTTGATAACCATGTCTTATTGACTTCTCTGAAGTGGTAATCGCTCTGATATCAGTTGTGCTGGAACCGCTCAGATTGCTCCAGCTTAAGTGTCCAAGTCTCTCTTGGGAAGCAACGACATATTTAAATCGGAATAAACTGTTAGTCTGTCAAATCTAGTCTGATAAAACCCTTAACAAGGATCGAATACCACTTGCTCACTCGAGGGTGAGTCACTAAGAAATACAACAATGCATAGTACCACAACTTAAAGCAGTACTCAAGAGTTATTACAACATCGGAGTTTTAAAACAAGTAACCATTGTTTTGTTGTAGCAGAAAATAAACTAACGAAGATACTGAGTAACGAGGCGAAGGCTAGCCAAGTCACTCCTTGTAAACCCTAAAATGTGAGTTTTAAGACTATAATTACTCAAGGAATAATATTAGTGATTATTATGGTATGTGTCTTATCATTGAAGCATATTCCTTTTGAATAAATAAATGGTCAATTATTCTATATGGATTATTCCTATACTAAGAGTAAAGTAAATAAACATAAAATATATTTGCATTTCATGTTGTTTCTTTGTTGTGAGTGCGTTTGAACTTGAATTTAAAATTTTAAATAGATTTAAAATTGTGAAGTGAATTTGGAATAGAAATTCAAAATAGAGAAGGAAAAAAGAAAAGAAAAAGAAAAATTCGTGCGCTGGGCCTAATTCATGGATCAGGCCCACTTAACCGCAGGGTCACGCCAGCACAACTGGGAGAATTGTGCTCCCTTGACCATAATATTTGGTGATTCTATAATCTCATGGATCTGTAATCCTGTTGTAGGATATTGTTTCTAAAAAAACTAAACAAATGCATTTAGGCTACGATTCTTCTGCTTTATGTCGTATTCCTAAAGTTTCAAGCATAGTAATTCCAATAATTTTTCATTCAGATATTCGTTTCACAACTGTAGCTTTAATATAAATGCATTTTCATACCGGAACAAAAATGACCGGCGCCTATAGTTGGGTATGGCATGTGATTATTTTGTTAAATGCAGCACGCTCTCTGACTTGTTTCCTGCCCTTCTCTCACCTACTGCTCCGTGGATCTTAGCACCCACAAAACTATTGCGTCTACTCAGCATCCGACTACATCCACACAGCTACCGCGCAAAAAAATGCAGAACAAGCACTCAAACCCACACCCTCATCTCTAAAATTTTAGGACTAACCACCATACCACACATATCTTAATGTTTAGAAATAAACAATAATTATATTTAAATAAATATTTTAATATCTATTTATATGATATATAAAAACCGTAGTAAAGCACGAGCAACTAGCTAGTATATATAAGTCAACATTCATAGCAAGAATCCCCCACCCCCTTTGCATGTATATATGTGATGTCGATCTCTCGTGCTACCAAAACAAACACTTGTAAAGACATAGTTATGCTAACAATGATATCGCAACTGAGAACTCAACTAATATCTAGTTACGCTCCCCATATTTTCATATGATCCCCTATTTCATGTGTTCAGTTTTGTCTAAACATGTACACCACAAATTATGAACTGCAATGTCATATTTTAGGTCTGCTAATATCCCCTCTCTATGTAAATGTACCAGATTTATTCGTACTGTTAGGAATTAATACGACACAAAGTAGATCAAACACAGAGAAGAAACATATTTAACGTGGAAAACCCCGCCAAAGCGAAGGGGAAAAACCACGGGCGCCATCCAGCAACAATATCACTATTTTCGGGTAGTTACAAATCGCAGGAGATTTTCAATGAGGTGATGATCTCCTGCAGATTACAAGTATATTTATAGAGGCAAAACCCTAAGGTGAGTAGGGTTCGATCCATACCGCAGGGGGCGAGCTCCCGCACCCCCTAGGCGTCCCTAGGCGATTAGCCCAAGCCTCCCGGCGAAGGGCCTCCACTTCGCTCTCCAACTTGGCCGCCTTCTTCAGAATTTGGATCATAAACTCAACAAACTCCACCTTAAGACAAATTTCTTGTAGCATCATAATAGCAAACTCCACCTCAAATAATACATCATCATCATGCCGGCGCCAACAACCACTAGAGGCTAATTTCTAATACCTACTAAGCTTGAGCATAGCTCAAACATAGCAACAGGAACATGCTTCGTCATCATATCAGCAGGATTATCATGAGTACTGATCTTGCATACCTTCACCAAACCTTTCTCAATGATATCACAAATGAAGTGATAACAAATATCAATATGCTTGGATTTCTCAGTAATCATCTGATCTTTGGTGAGATAAATAGCACTCTGACTATCACAATGAATGGTAATGCAAGACTTAATTCCATATAGCTCTAAGTATATACCTTTCAACCATAAGGCTTCCTTAGTAACTTCTGCAATCGCCATATAATCAGTTTCTGTGGTAGACAAAGCAACAATATCCTGTAAACGAGCTTTCTAACTCACAGCACAATCTCCAACAGTAAAGACATAACCTGAAAGTGATCTCCTCCTGTCTAAATCACCACCATAATTTGAATCAACATAGCCAACCAGACCATCTCCAGGTTTACCAAAACATAAATAAGCACTAGAAGAACCACGTAGATATCTAAAAATCTACTGAACAGCTTTCCAATGCGCTTTACTAGGATTAGACATGTATCTAGCAACAACGCCCATAGCATGAGACAAATCAGGACGAGAGCAAACCATAGCATACATGAGTGACCCAACAACACTAGAGTATGGAACTTTTGACATATACTTAAGATCAGCATCAGTTTCAACACACTGTTTAGCAGACAGTTTAAAATGAGGAGCCAACGGAGTACTTGAGAGCACCTAGAGGGGGGGGTGAATAGGTGATCCTGTAAAATTCAACACTAAATAGCCACAAGCTTGGTTATAAAGATTTTAGTGCAATAGAACCAAGTGGCTAAAGAGCGAGCTCTTGCGAATCACAATAATCACAGAGAAAGATAGCACAAGAGACATAGTGTTTTATCCCGTGGTTCGGCCAAGTATAACACTTGCCTACTTCCATGTTGTGGCGTCACAATGGACGAGGGTTGCACTCAACCCCTTTCAAGTGATCCAATGATCAACTTGAATACCACGGCTTTTCTTTCTTATCTCTTTTTCCCGTTTGCAAAGAATCTCCACAAGTTGGAGCCTCTCGCCCTTACAAGATTGTTCACAAAGAAAGCACGGAGTAAGGTTGGGAAGAGCAACACACACTAGAATTAAATCCACACCGCAAACACGCACACAAGTGAGAAGATGAGCACACAAAACACGCACAAGGAGTTTACAACTCGAAAAGTGCTCTAATCTCAAGGACAATGAATGATTGCGTGAAAGTGAGGACTAGAAGTCTTGGAATGCTTGGGTGACTCCTCCATGCACCTAGGGGTCCCTTTTATAGCCCCAAGGCAGCTAGGAGCCGTTGGAGGCAATCTTGGAAGGCTAATCTTGCCTTCTGTCGGGTGGTGCACTAGATAGTCCAGTGCGCCACCGGACAGTCACTGTAGACACCGGTCCGGTGCGGATCTGTTTCCTTTTCTGGCGCAGATGATCGTTGCAGATTCGTGGCAGTTGGTGCACCGGACACTGTCCGGTGCCCCCTGCCGACCGTTGGAGCGGGCCACGCGTCGCCCGCGGATTGCGCGGTCGACTATTGAGTAGTCGACCGTTGGCTCACCGGACAGTCCGGTGCACCACCAGACAGTCCGGTGAATTTTAGCCGTACGCCGTTGATCCTTTTCCCGAGAGCGACGACATCGCCGTGGACGACTCAACGGACAGTCCGGTGCACCACCGGACAGTCCGGTGAATTATAGTCGTACGCCATCGTCGAGTCCCGAGAGCGGCCAGTTCACCTTGGACTCGCCTGGCACACCGGACACCGTCCGGTGCACCCAGACCGAGCAGGACTCTTTTCTAATTTCTTTTCTCCTGTTTCTAGCACTTAGAAAACATATGTTAGTACTCAAAACAATGTACTAAGTCTAGAAACATACCTTGTAACATGATTTGCACTTCTTGATTGTTTGGCACATAATCAACTCACTCAATATGTGTTGGACACTTAATCACCAAAACATTATAGAAATGGCCCAAGGGCAGATTTCCCTTTCAATCTCCCCCTTTTTGGTGATTTATGCCAACACATCCAAAAGCAACCAAAAGAAGTGCAACAACAATGCAATTGAGAACAAAATTGTCTTTCCACAAATTTTGACATATTTGGATCAATCTTTGCCACCACTTGGTTTATTTTTGCAAATCAAATTCATTTTCCTATTTCTAATTCAAACTCACTTGTTTGGGCATCTAGAGAGATAATCCAAGAGTGAAAATCCAAAAACTCCCCCTTTTTCCCATAAACATAAATTTTCCCCACAAGAGACCAAATTTTGACAATAAGAGTATTTTGACAAATCAAAAAGTTCTAACTCTATTGTTTTCAAAATACTCTAGTGGTAGCTGATCCATTTGCTTTGGCCTTAATTTCTCCCCCTTTGGCATTAAGCACCAAAACGGGATCATTATTGGCCCTTTAACCCTATTGCCTCACCAAAACTGTCAATTAAGAATAAAAAGGCAAGAGCATAAAGATGAACTTGGAACGAAATACACCAATACCTTAGTGCAGTGGAAGTCTTTGCAGCATCCAAGTCCATTTTCCCTTTCAATGCACCTTTGAGACTACATCAAGAACACTCAAACACAAAGGTTAGTCTCAAAGGGTCAAGTTATAGCACTTCTCCCCCTAAATATGTGCATCATTCACACATGGACTTGTGAGGTCCGGGGATCCCTTGCATAACTTGAGCACCATAAATAAGCAAGAAATTGCATAAATGTATAAGTAACATGATCAAAGGCATAAAACACATGTATGTTGTAGATCAATCCAAGTTACACGAATCTAAGACATTTAGCTCACTACACAGCCTGCAAAAGGTTTTCTCATCTAACGGCTTGGTAAAGATATCGGCTAGCTGGTTCTCGGTGCTAATATGGAACACCTCGATATCTCCCTTTTGCTGGTGGTCCCTCAGAAAGTGATGCCGGATGTCTATGTGCTTAGTGCAGCTGTGTTCAACAGGATTATCCGCCATGCGAATTGCACTCTTATTGTCACATAGGAGTGGGACTTTGCTCAGATTGTAGCCAAAGTCCCGGAGGGTTTGCCTCATCCAAAGTAGTTACATGCAACACTGTCCTGCGGCAACATACTCGGCCTCAGCGGTGGATAGGGCAACAGAAGTTTGTTTCTTTGAGCTCCACAACACCAGGGACCTTCCTAGGAATTGGCATGTCCCTAATGTACTCTTCCTATCAACCTTGCATCCAGCATAATCAGAGTCTGAATATCCAATTAAATCAAAGGTAGACCCTTTTGGATACCAGATCCCAAAGTAAGGCGTAGCAACTAAATACCTAAGAATTTGGTTAACGGCCACAAGGTGACACTCCCTTGGGTCGGATTGAAATCTAGCACACATGCATACGCTAAGCATAATATTCGGTCTACTAGCACATAAATAAAGTAATGACCCTATCATAGACCGGTATGCCTTTTGATCAATGGACTTACCTCCTTTGTTGAGGTCAACATGTCCGTCGGTTCCCATTGGTGTCTTTGCGGGCTTGGCGTCCTTCATCCCAAACCGCTTGAGAAGGTCTTGCGTGTACTTTGTTTGTGAGATGAAGGTGCCGTCCTTTAGTTGCTTCACTTGGAACCCAAGGAAGTAGTTCAACTCGCCCATCATCGACATCTCAAACTTTTGAGTCATCACCCTGCTAAACTCCTCACAAGACTTTTGGTTAGTAGAACCAAATATTATGTCATCGACATAAATTTGGCACACAAAAAGATCACTGTCACAAGTCTTAGTGAAAAGAGTGCGATCGGCTTTCCCAACCTTGAAAGCATTAGCAATTAAGAAATCTCTAAGGCATTCATACCATGCTCTTGGGGCTTGTTTAAGCCCATAGAGCACCTTAGAGAGCTTACACACATGGCCGGGGTACCTTTCATCCTCAAAGCCAGGGGGTTGTTCTACGTATACCTCCTCCTTGACTGGCCCATTGAGGAAAGCGCTCTTCACGTCTATTTGAAACAACCTGAAAGAATAGTGAGCGGCATAGGCTAACAATATTCGAATAGATTCTAGCCTAGCCATAGGAGCAAAAGTCTCCTCGAAATCCAAACCTGTGACTTGGGCATAACCTTTTGCCACAAGTCGAGCCTTGTTTCTTGTCACCACCCCATGCTCGTCTTGCTTGTTGCGGAACACCCACTTGGTTCCCACAACATTTTACTTGGGACGAGGCACCAGGCTCCAAACTTCATTCCTCTTGAAGTTGTTGAGCTCTTCCTGCATGGCCAACACCCAGTCCGGATCTTGCAAGGCCTCTTCTACCCTGAAAGGCTCAATAGAAGAGACAAACGAGTAATGCTGACAAAAGTTAGCTAGTCTTGAGCGAATAGTTACTCCCTTGCTTATATCACCCAGAATCTGGTCGACGGGATTATTCCTTTGAATCGTCGCTCGGACTAGAGTTGGAGGGGCCCGTGGTGCTTCTTCCTCCATAGTCGGTTCTTCTTGTGCTCCCCCTTGATCACGCGCCTCTTCCTGAGGTACCTATTCATCATCTTGAGTTGGGGGATGCACCATCTTTGAGGAAGAAGGTTGATCTTGCTCTTGTTGTTCCTGTGGTCACACATCTCCAATCGCCATGGTGCCTATTGCGGCCGTTGGAACATCATCTTCATCTACATCATCAAGATCAACTTGCTCCCTTGGAAAGCCATTAGTCTCATCAAATACAACGTCGCTAGAGACTTCAACCAAACCCGATGATTTGTTGAAGACTCTATACGCCCTTGTATTTGAGTCATACCCTAGTAAAAACCCTTCTACAGCTTTGGGAGCAAATTTAGAATTTCTACCTTTCTTCGCTAGAATGTAACATTTACTCCCAAATACACGAAAGTATGAGACGTTGGGTTTGTTACCGGTAAGAAGTTCATACGAGGTCTTCTTGAGGAGGCGATGTAGGTAGAGCCGGTTTATGGCGTGGCAAGCTGTGTTCACAGCTTCCGACCAAAACCGCTCGGGCGTCTTGAATTCTCCAAGCATCGTCCTCGCTATGTCGATAAGCATCCTGTTCTTCCTCTCTACCACACCATTTTGTTGTGGTGTGTAGGGAGCGGAGAACTCGTGCTTGACGCATTCTTCCTCAAGGTACTCCTCCACTTGCAGGTTCTTAAACTCGGACCCGTTGTCGCTTCTTATCTTTTTCACTTTGAGCTCAAATTCGTTTTGAGCTCGCCTTAGAAAGCGCTTGAGGGTCCCTTGGGTTTCTGATTTATCCTGCAAAAAGAATACCCAAGTGAAGCGGGAAAAATCATCAACAATTACTAGACCATACTTACTTCCCCTGATGCTAAGGTAGGCGACGGGTCCGAAGAGGTCCATGTGGAGAAGCTCCAGTGGTCTTGATGTTGTCATCACATTCTTGTTGTGATGAGCGCTTCCCACCTGTTTCCCTACCTGGCAAGCTGCACAAAGTCTATCTTTCTCGAAACAAACATTTGTTAGTCCTAACACATGTTCTCCCTTTAGAAGTTTGTCAAGGTTCTTTATCCCAACATGTGCTAGACGGCGATGCCATAGTCAGCCCATACTAGTCTTAGCTATTAAGCATGCATCTAGATCGGCCTCCTCTTTTGAAAAATCCACTAAGTAGAGTTTGCTGTCTAATACACCCTTAAAAGCTAGTGAACCATCACTCCTTCTAAAGACAGACACATCTACATTGGTAAATAGACAATTATAACCCATGTTACATAATTGACTTACAGACAATAAGTTGTACCCGAGCGATTCAACTAAGAACACATTTGAGATAGAATGCTCGGATGAAATGACTATTTTTCCTAGTCCTTTAACCTTGCCTTGGTTCCCATCTCCAAAGATGATCGAATCTTGGGAAACCTTGTTCTTGACGTAGGAGGTGAACATCTTCTTCTCCCCCGTCATGTGGTTTGTGCATCCGCTGTCGATAATCCAGCCTGAGCCCTCGGATGCATAAACCTGCAACGCAATTTACACTTGGGTTTTAGGTACCCAACTCTTGTTGGGTCCTACAAGGTTAGTCACAATAGCCTTTGGGACCCAAATACAAGTCTTGTCTCCCTTGCATTTGGACCCCAACTTTCTAGCAACTACTTTTGCATTCTTACACATAAGCGCAAATGAAGTATTGCAAGCATGGTAAATAGTAGTAGATTTATTACATACTTTCCTAGGCACATGATGCACAATATTACTTTTCCTAGGCCTACTTCTATCATGCACAAAAGTAGAGCTAGAGGCAAACATAGCATTTGGATCATAATAACCAGCATGAATATAACTCTTATTAACGTTAGAGTAACTACCAATTTTCCTATCATACATAAAAGCATTGTTTCTCTTAGGAATATTAGCCATAGGGGCTTTCCCTTTCTCCTTGTTGGGAATGGGAGCCCTTTGGCTTGTTAAGTTCTTGGCTTCCTTTTGAAAGCCAAGCCCATCCTTAATTAAGGGGTGTCTACCAACAGTGTAGGCATCCCTAGCAAATTTTAGTTTATCAAAATCACTTAGTCTTAAATTGAGCATTAAGACTTGCCACTTCATCATTTAATTTAGAAATGGAAATTAAGTGTTCATCACAAGCATCAACATTAAAATCCTTGCATCTATTGCAGATTACAACATGTTCTACACATGAACTAGATTTATTTGCTACCTCTAGCTTAGCACTTAAATCATTATTCAAAATCTTTAAACTAGAGATTGATTCATGGCACACAGACAATTCAGAGGATAACATTTTATTTCTTTTAGTTTCTAAAGCAAGAGACTTTTGTACACTAACAAAATTGTCATGTTCTTCATATAAAATGTCCTCTTGCTTCTCTAGCAATCTATCTTTTTCATTTAGAGCATCAAATAACTCATTAATTTTATCTACTTTTGCTCTATCTAAACCCTTAAATAAATCCGTATAATCTACATCATCATCACTAGAATCATCATCACTTGAAGTAGTATACTTAGGGGTTTCTCGAACACTTACCTTCTTTTCCTTGGCCATGAGGCAAGTGTGGCGCTTGTTGGGGAAGAGTGACGATTTGTTGAAGGCTGAGGCAGCGAGTCCTTCGTCATCGGAGTTGGAAGAAGAGCAGTCCGAATCCCATTCTTAGCCAAGGTACGCCTCGCCCTTCGCCTTCTGGTAGGCCTTCTTCTTCTCCCTCTTGCCGCTCTTTTCTTGTTCCTGGTCATAGCATTATTGGGACAATTTGCTATAAAGTGACAGTCTTACCGCACTTGAAGAAGGAGTGCTTTCCCCTTGTTTTGTTCTTGTTGGGGTACTCCTTGCGTCCTTTAAGAGCGGTCTTGAAGCGCTTGATGATGAGCGTCATTTCATCCTCGTTGAGCCCGGCAGCCTCTACTTGTGCCACCTTGCTAGGTAGCGCCTCCTTGCTTGTTGCCTTGAGCACAATGGGCTATGGCTCGTAGATGGGCATTGGGTCATTTATTGCATCATCAACATACCTTGCCTCTTTGACCATCATGCGCCCGCTCACAAATTTTCCGAGTATCTCCTCGGGCATCATCTTTGTGTACCTAGGATTTTCACGGATGAGGTTCACAAGATGAGGGTCAATAACAGTAAAAGACCTGAGCATAAGTCGGACGATGTCGTGGTCCGTCCATCTTGTGCTTCCATAGCTCCTAATCTTGTTGACCAGGGTCTTAAGCCTGTTGTACGTTTGTGTTGGCTCCTCTCCCCTGATCATCGCGAACCTTCCCAGCTCACCTTCCACCAACTCCATTTTGGTGATCATGGTGGCATCGTTTTCCTCATGTGATATTTTGAGGGTGTCCCAGATTTGCTTGGCGTTGTCCAAGCCGCTCACCTTATTGTACTCGTCCCTGCACAAGGATGCTAGCAAAATAGTGGTAGCTTGTGCATTCTTATGAATTTGCTCATTGATAAACATAGGATTATCGGTACTGTCGAAATGCATTCCATTTTCAACTATCTCCCATATACTAGGATGGAGAGAAAATAAGTGACTACGCATTTTGTGACTCCAAAAAGCGTAGTCCTCTCCATCAAAGTGTGGAGGTTTACTAAGAGGAATTGAAAGCAAATGAGCATTGGAATTAAAAGGAATACGAGAAAAATCAAATGAATAATTTGAATTAACCGGTTTCTTTTTCTTGTCGTCGTCGTCTCTTGGTGAAGAAGAAGATTCGTCGCTGTCGTAGTAGACGATCTTCTTGATATGTCTCTTCTTCTTCCTGTCCTTCTTCTTGTGACTCGAGCCGGAGTTAGTGGGCTTGTCATCCCTTGGCTCGTTGAAGATGGACTCCTTCTCCTTATCATTGACAACCATCCCCTTTCCCTTAGGATCCATCTCTTCGGGCGATTAGTCCCTTACGTGAAGAGAACGTCTCTGATACCAATTGAGAGCACCTAGAGGGGGGTGAATAGGTGATCCTATAAAATTCAACACTAAATAGCCACAAGCTTGGTTATAAAGATGTTAGTGCAATAGAACCAAGTGGCTAAAGAGCGATCTCTTGTGAATCACAATAATCACAGAGAAAGACAACACAAGAGACATAGTGTTTTATTCCATGGTTCGGCCAAGTATAACACTTGCCTACTTCCACGTTGTGACGTCCCAATGGACGAGGGTTGCACTCAACCCCTTTCAAGTGATCCAATGATCAACTTGAATACCACGACTTTTCTTTCTTATCTCATTTTCTCGTTTGTGAGGAATCTCCACAAGTTGGAGCCTCTCGCCCTTACAAGATTGTTCACAAAGAAAGCATGGAGTAAGGTTGGGAAGAGCAACGCACACTAGAATTAAATCCACACCGCAAACACGCACACAAGTGAGAAGATGAGCACACAAAACACGCGCAAGAAGTTTACAACTCGAAAAGTGATCCAATCTCAAGGACGATGAATGATTGCATGAAAGTGAGGACTAGAAGTCTTGGAATGCTTAGAGTGTGCTTGGGTGACTCCTCCATGCGCCTAGGGGTCCCTTTTATAGCCCCAAGGTAGCTAGGAGCCGTTGGAGGCAATCTTGGAAGTCTAATCTTGCCTTCTATCGGGTGGCGCACCGGACAGTCCAGTGCACCACCGGACAATCACTGTAGACGGTCTAGTGCGGATCTGTTTCCTTTTCTGGCGCAGATGACCATTGCAGATTCGCGGCAGTTGGCGCACCGGACACTGTCCGGTAAAAACCGGACAGTCCGGTGCCCCCTGCCGACCATTGGAGCGGGCCACGTGTTGCCCGCGGATTGCGCGGTCGATCGTTGAGTAGTCGATTGTTGGCTCACTGGACAGTCCGGTGCACCACTGGACAGTCCGGTGAATTTTAGCCGTACGCCGTTGATCCTTTTCCCGAGAGCGACGACTTCGCTGTGGACGACTCACCGGACAGTTTGGTGCACCACCGGATAGTCCGGTGAATTATAGTCATACGCTGCCGTCGAGTCCCGAGATCGGCCAGTTCACCTTGGACTCGCCTGGCGCACCGGACACCATCCGGTGCACCCAGACCGAGCAGGACATAGCCAACTCTTTTCTAATTTCTTTTCTCTTGTTTCTAGCACTTAGACAACATATGTTAGTACTCAAAACAATGTGCTAAGTCTAGAAACATACCTTGTAACATGATTTGCACTTCTTGATTGTTTGGCACATAATCAACTCACTCAATATGTGTTGGACACTTAATCACCAAAACATTATAGAAATGGCCCAAGAGCACATTTCCCTTTCAGTACTCACAGGTTTAGCATTTTGCATGTTGAAACGACGAAGGACCTTCTCAATATAATTCTTCTGGCTCAAGTAAGCAATCCAGACTTTCTATCCCTGACTATCTCCATGCCAAGGATTTTCTTTGCAGAACTCAGATCCTTCATATCAAATTCGCTAGTAAGTTGTGCCTTCAAAGCAGCGATTCCCTTCATGCTCTTGGCAGCAATCAATATATCATCAACATATAATAGCAAGTATGTAGGTGATCCATTAACAAACTTAAGATAAACACAGCTATCATATTGAGACCTCTGAAAGCCATTAGAAAGAATAAATGAATCAAACCTCTTATACCACTGTCTGGGAGATTGTTTCAGACCATATGCAGACTTCCTCAACTTGAACACATAGCCTTCTTTTCCAGGAACAACAAACCCTTCAGGCTGGTCCATATAAATGTCCTCCTCTAAATCACCATGTAAGAAAGTAGTTTTCACATCTAACTGCTCAAGCTCATAGTCATGCATGGCAACAAGGCTAAGAAAGGTACAAATTGAACTATGCTTGACAACAGGAGAATAGACATCAGTGTAATCAATTCCTAGAATCTGACTAAAACCTTTTGCAACTAGCCTTGATTTGTAGCACGGAGGCTCTTTTGGAGTCATACCTTCTTTTCTTTTGAAGATCCATTTGCACTTAACTGCCTTTTTACCAGGAGGCAGCCGAACTAGTTCCCAAGTGCCATACTTCTCAAGAGACTCCATCTCTTCATGCATAGTACCAATCCACTTTCCACTATCAGTAGACAATATAGCTTCTAAGTAATTCAATGGTTCCTGAACATTATCAATCTCTTCAGTAATAGCCAAAGCAAAAGCAATATTGCATTCTTGAATCAGTCTTTTGGGTCGAACTATCTTCCTCCTAGCTTAGCCTTCAGCAAGAGATTGAGGATGAGACTCCACAACACGTGATGAGGCACTGATAGGAGATAAATTTTCAGTAGGTTCAGTAGATGGTGAAGCATGATCATCAACATCCCCCATGTGCTCCACCTGCACAGTGATAGACTCAGAATTTTGGTTAGTAGCATTGGTAGATACAACCGAAATGAACATAGCAGATTCATTGAACAAAATGTTCCTACTATAAAATGCCTTCTGTGTATCAGGATTCCACAATTTATATGCTTTAACACTAGATCCATAACACAGAAAACACCCTTAATTGCTCTAGGCTCTAGTTTACCATTATCAACATGTGCATATGCAATACATCCAAACACTCTCAACTGAGAATAATCATAGGGGCAGCCAGGCCAAACCTCAAGTGGAGTTTTCTTATCGATAGTAGTGGATGGTGAACAATTGATCAAATGACAAGCAGTGGAAGCGGCCTTAGTCCAAAACTTTTGGCTCAAACCTGAGTTGGACAACATACACCGAGCTTTGGAGATTATTGTTCGGTTCATACGCTCTGCCACACCATTCTGCTGAGGCATATATTGTATAGTGCAGTGCCTCACAATGCCCTCCTTCCTACAGAAGGAGTTAAAATCACTAGAACAAAACTCCATACCATTGTCAGTTCTTAGAACTTTTAGCTTCCTCTCAGTCTGCTTCTCAACCATAGTCTTCCAAACCTTGAAAGATTCAAAGGCATCTGATTTTTGCTTAAGAAAATAAGGCCAAACTCTGCGTGACTTATCATCAATAATAGTCAACATGTAACGAGCACCACCATGAGAAGTTACACGTGATGGCCCCCACAAATCAGCATGAACATAATCAAGAATGTTTTTGGTATTATGAACAGCAGAACTAAACTTTACCCTTTTATGCTTACCAAAAACACAATGCTCATAGAAATCAAGGGAATCAGCATGCCAACCATCAAGAAGACCTCTTTTGCTTAATTCTGCTAAACCAAGTGCACTCATATGGCCAAGGCGCATATGCCAAATTTTAGTAGTCTCAGGATCAGAAGCAGCAACAGCATTAGCAAAACCAGAAATACCTCATAGCACATATAATTTTTCAACTTTCAATTCACCTTTAATAACCACAAGAGAGCCTTTTGTTACCTTCATGACACTGTCACCGACGGTATACTTGTAACCTTTCATATCTAGAGTACTCAAAGAGATGAGGTTCCTAGACTTGGATGGAACATACCACACTTCTGTCAGTGTCCGCACAACCCCATCGAACATCTTGATCTACACGGTGCCCATGCCAACAATAGTGCAAGGGGAATTAGCGCCCATCCGAACAGTGCCTTGTAACACCCGGATTTTAGGGGTCCAAAACCCGGGGTTAACATAAACACCAGGTATGCTGGGACCAAGTCTCAAACATATGATGTATAGTGGCACAGGATCGAATGTCACATCTTTATATATAACAGGAGTTCTATACAAAATAAATGATTACATTATAAGGAGACAACGGTCCAGCAACCCAAAGTTGACTGGGAGACGACGACCTAGACCTCTCACGAACTCATCGCAGCATCCTCCATGAGCATCATCCTGCGGTACCTGGTCTTGACCTGTGGTGTATGTGAGACAGCAAGAGTGAGCTCACATACGTTCATCGCTCAACAAGTTGTGGGGAATAATGTGCATGAACTCGCCAAAGGTGGGAGCTCACGTGAAGTGTAAGGCTTACCAAAGAAGATGGTTGAAGCTGAGCATTGCTTTTAAAGTTGGTCAAAATTTTATTAGCAATTACTAAGTATAAGTAAATACCAACCCAATTAAATAGTAGAACAGAAGTAATAACAACATCACCTGCAATGCAATGCATATGACAAATTGAATTTAGTTCCATAAGTTAATCATGTGAGGGTCCGAGCTGCTCATGACCGTGAGCACGGCTAGTATACCAGTTTTACACTCTACAGAGGTTGCGCATCTTTACCCACAAGTCATGTTACCCATCTGCCAAGGGATCGCGACTTCCCATACACCTCTACCGAGGAGGCGAGGCAGGGTAACACTACGAGGCCTTTACAAAGTTCCACTAGCTTCAGAAAACCCGCTACAGTTTATAGGAAGATCCAGTGCAGGAATCCCTTGCAGGACCGCCATCGCAGCAAAATCCTCCCGAGGGCCTCCCTACACTGACCTCTCCCCTACTGCCCTTGCCCCTTTCGGGTAAGGTAGTCTTCCACTAGCTTTCCTAATTAATCAGCCAAGGGCGTCCCATTCCACCCTTGTGGTAGCACTGTTTTCCCGGGTGGTCGCTCCATGTTCCAATTAACATAATGATCTTATCATGAACAATAAATAACAACTGATAACAAAAGTATAATCATGAATAGTGTATCTCCATACCCAAAACCACATATAGCACTAGCAAGTACTACCCAGAAAGTTCAGTGGTAAACAAGGTATAAAGATAGACAAACTAGGGTAACCTATTGGGTCCCATCAAAATTAACCTATGCAGATCATTATGATTAATCAGAACATGGCTGGGTAAAAAGAAGTGATCAAGGGCACAACTTGCCTGGGCCTTGAGATTCCAGGTACCAGGATGATCCTTCAGATCCTCGTGACCTCACTGCTAGTCGTAGCAATACAAACATACATGGTATAGGCAAAATTAACATTACACCAAACATATATGCAAAATACATATTAATAATCTACATATTAAAATAAGATCACAGGAAAAAGAATTATTAATTTTGGAGTTGTAGAATTCAAGTTATGATTTTCCTAAGGTTTAATGTGATTAAAATATGATTAAATGATAAATAAATTTTCTGACAGAGTTCATGTCAAAACAAAGACACTAAATAATGAAGAATATTATTACAAAATTTTAGAAACTGGAATGGTTCAATTTGGGGCTAAAATGAATTTTCTATGAATTATCTAAGTTCTAGCAATTATTTTTGTATTAAAAATCTAATTTCTAATTCATTTAATCACTTTAATACTGCACTGGACTGGGCCTCAATTAAACAGAAGCACAGGGGGCTCTGGGTAAATCTTCTAAGACTCAGAGCACAGTCGCATAGGACGGCGGGTTGATTCTCTGATTTCCAGGGGGTTCTTTAACAAAACTGACCCGCGAAGGGGTACGGTGCACTCTGGGCCGTCCGATTAGATCCGAACGATCCAGATTAACCCGGACCCGGTTATATACACTGCTACGCTGACAACCGTTAGATCCCAGATCCACGGTCCACGGCGCACGATACCCTTTACTCCCTCTCGGCCACACGATTCCCTTTCAACGCGCAAGATTCAATACGACGAAGGGGTATGCAAGGGTCTAATCTCGGCCGTTCGCTAGGATTTCAACGGTCAGGAGACCGTCTTCCTTCACCCGTCGCCAAAACAGTGGCGCCGCCGCCCCAACACGGCGGAACATCGCCGGACCACCAACGATTCCCCGCATCGGAGCGCTAATCCCCAAATTCCACTACCCTGCACCTCGACCAGTGAACCGCGAAGAAGATGGTACACCGATTACCTTGATTCGCGGCGAAGAATCCCCTGGCCCCGACGTGGCGCGGATCTCCAACTTCGGCGTGAAATTGCCCACAGCAATAGGCGCCACACGAGCCAAACGAGCTCCCAGTCGCACACCCAGATCACCATGAACCCTCCTAGTCACTGGTTCGAGCCGACCGACGACGAGACCAGTAAACAGCCGACGGCGATTGTGAATTGCGGTGGCGGAGCGCTCTCGGTGGTGGAGTG
Source organism: Zea luxurians (assembly GCA_029449295.1). Lineage (NCBI taxonomy): Eukaryota > Viridiplantae > Streptophyta > Magnoliopsida > Poales > Poaceae > Zea > Zea luxurians. The sequence continues at coordinate 3,701,009 of JAOPSE010000152.1, forward strand.
AAATTTCCTGGCGGCGAGCGGTCTAGCAGGGCGAGAGGAGGGAGGAGGTGCGGCGCGGAGCAATTGAGGAGGAGGCGGGGCCGATTGGGGTTTTAATCTCCACGGTGGTTTCGGCCATCGGCGAAATTCGCGGGGAGAGCCTGAGCGGATCCGCACGAGCTGCGCCCCGAGCGGAAGGTTGTTGACGACACAGTAGGCCCCACCGGTCATGGACAGCGGGACGAAAGCGAGCGCGAGACAGTGGTGTATGACGCCTGGGGCCCGCGGCGCAGTGAGGCAAGGAGGCGGCAACGCGCGAGCCGCACGAAGGAACCGAGAGACTGACAGCGGGCCCCGCCTGTCGGGTGCGCGCGGAGGCAGGAGTGTGGGCCGCGCGGGTTGGATTGTTTTAAGTGGGCCGAAATGAGGTATGGCGGCCCATGAGGCTGTTTTCGTTTTATTCTTTTTATTTTCTGTTTTCTTTTCTTCATTTTCAAACCCAATTTGAATTCAAGTTTAAATTCAAACTTTTGTGAATAACTTGTCCTCAGTTTGAATAGTATAATTTAATAATATAAGTGTGAAGAATTTTTATTCTGATTTTATTTTATTTTATGTAGTATTTTTCTTAGTTCTTCCCTACTCCTTTTATTTTCTATTTTCTATTTTCCTTTCCATTTGAATTTCAAATCAACACAAGTTTAAAGTTCAAACACTTAATTTGGATACACATATAGAACTTCAGCATAATGTGCAAAAACCTATTTTATGTATTTCTTTATTTATTTTAGTTCTTTTAGACAAGCTTTTAATCATATAGTAGAATAATCCCTACCTTATTACTTCTAGGGAAATCAAATTTATATTGTAGACTATATATATTAAGAAATAGTTTAATCCTAATTCTTTTATATATCCTAACCCAAAGGCAATTTAGATTATCTAAGTATCTTTAATTATGTGTTTTTAACATATTCATGAGTGGAAACTTCTAAATTATGATTATCTTTAAGGAAAGGTGTTTTGATTTAAAATCTTTGAGAATTTTTCCTTGTCTTCACAAGATTGAACTTTAGGGTGTTACAAATCCTACCCCCCTTAAAAATAATCTCGTCCTCGAGATTTGCAAGAACAGGATATATAACCAAGTTATCTCAAAACATATGCACAAAGAAAAATCTTGGCATGATGCATAATTCATTAGCAATACATAGGGTCAATTAGACCTTATTATTCCAACTAAAATAGTATCTTATCAACTACTAACTAAAGTAACATCTAGATCTTACAAATCATCATAATTTATATCTATGTAGCTTGGTGAAGCTGGTGGTGGTGGTGGAGGTTGTTGTTGTTGTCTCTCCAACCGTGCTTGTCTTATTTCTTGGCGGGCCTGACGTATTTCCTTGCGTTGTTGTCTTATCTGATTCTGCATTTCAGTCACCAGTTCTGTTAATTGTTGTATTACCAGTCTTTGGGTAGCAACCACTTGATCGATCTCAACAGGTGGAGGGTTCGGAGGATTCATTTCTGTTTGCTGTTTACGTGGTAATCTTCCCTTTCCTGGTATTGACCATGAAAGTTAGAAGCATATGGTAATAGTTTTGCAAAGGAAATTATTCACTAAGCGGAATGAATAAGCTAGTAGTTGGTTATAATTTATAGATTCTTTGGTAGGGCTTAATTTATGTCCAGATTGGGGTAACCAATCATATAAGGTGAATATCCAAGGGTAAGATAGAATCTGTCAAGATGAGAGATATACATGGGTGAGATAGACTACAAGATGTAGGTTAAAAGTTTGTTTGTTATTAGGTGGGAATAGAAAGGTCATACCATTCATTATGGCACTATGGGTTGGGTTAGCTCATAGTCGAGTTGATCCAATGTGCTAAGTTAAGTTAATACATGGCTAGTAGGGTCTAATCTCTTCTTCCAGTATTACTAATCTGATTTAGTAGACCGCATTAGATTAGATCATAATAGGTTAGATGGGATCTTGATTAGATTGGTATGACTAGTTTGACTAGATATGATCTCATTAATTTTAATTAGGTCACGGTTGTTATTCTAGAGTGGGATAAATATTCAATTTAGGGCAAGATGAATCCATAAGATAAGATGGAATCTTTTTAGATGAGATGGATCTACTAAGATAAGGGAGAATTCTTTAAGGCAAGATGAATTGGCTAGAATGAGATCTTTTAGGATAAGATAAATCTCTTAAGCTAGATATATTCCAATGGGGATAATTTAGGTTGTCTAGTTATTTTATATGTTTACACCTATGTGTATATGCAGATGCAATTGTGAACATTACTCCACAACCCATCACACTCAATCAAAAATCCAAATCAGACAAGTATCATAAGAACAAACACTCAAGCATACCAATATCTACAAAAATAGTTTTGCTTTTGTCCCTAAGATTAGGTCTCCTATTCCTAAAGTCACTTTTAGGTTAAGGATTTCAAAGTGTGAAATCCACATTTGTCTTTAGAAAAGAAAAGATAAGAATAATCAGAGTAAAGCGGAAATAGATGAGAAAAGATTAAGATGAGTTTAGATAAGAATCAGAGTAGCAAAGGTAAGTAGATAATGGTTGTCCAGTTCTATCTAGGTTTCGTCCTACAGTCAACATTCCTCTGATACCACTTCTGTAACACCCGGATTTTAGGGGTCCAAAACCCGGGGTTAACATAAACACCAGGTATGCTGGGACCAAGTCTCAAACATATGATGTATAGTGGCACAGGATCGAATGTCACATCTTTATATATAACAGGAGTTCTATACAAAATAAATGATTACATTATAAGGAGACAACGGTCCAGCAACCCAAAGTTGACTGGGAGACGACGACCTAGACCTCTCACGAACTCATCGCAGCATCCTCCATGAGCATCATCCTGCGGTACCTGGTCTTGACCTGTGGTGTATGTGAGACAGCAAGAGTGAGCTCACATACGTTCATCGCTCAACAAGTTGTGGGGAATAATGTGCATGAACTCGCCAAAGGTGGGAGCTCACGTGAAGTGTAAGGCTTACCAAAGAAGATGGTTGAAGCTGAGCATTGCTTTTAAAGTTGGTCAAAATTTTATTAGCAATTACTAAGTATAAGTAAATACCAACCCAATTAAATAGTAGAACAGAAGTAATAACAACATCACCTGCAATGCAATGCATATGACAAATTGAATTTAGTTCCATAAGTTAATCATGTGAGGGTCCGAGCTGCTCATGACCGTGAGCACGGCTAGTATACCAGTTTTACACTCTGCAGAGGTTGCGCATCTTTACCCACAAGTCATGTTACCCATCTGCCAAGGGATCGCGACTTCCCATACACCTCTACCGAGGAGGCGAGGCAGGGTAACACTACGAGGCCTTTACAAAGTTCCACTAGCTTCAGAAAACCCGCTACAGTTTATAGGAAGATCCAGTGCAGGAATCCCTTGCAGGACCGCCATCGCAGCAAAATCCTCCCGAGGGCCTCCCTACACTGACCTCTCCCCTACTGCCCTTGCCCCTTTCGGGTAAGGTAGTCTTCCACTAGCTTTCCTAATTAATCAGCCAAGGGCGTCCCATTCCACCCTTGTGGTAGCACTGTTTTCCCGGGTGGTCGCTCCATGTTCCAATTAACATAATGATCTTATCATGAACAATAAATAACAACTGATAACAAAAGTATAATCATGAATAGTGTATCTCCATACCCAAAACCACATATAGCACTAGCAAGTACTACCCAGAAAGTTCAGTGGTAAACAAGGTATAAAGATAGACAAACTAGGGTAACCTATTGGGTCCCATCAAAATTAACCTATGCAGATCATTATGATTAATCAGAACATGGCTGGGTAAAAAGAAGTGATCAAGGGCACAACTTGCCTGGGCCTTGAGATTCCAGGTACCAGGATGATCCTTCAGATCCTCGTGACCTCACTGCTAGTCGTAGCAATACAAACATACATGGTATAGGCAAAATTAACATTACACCAAACATATATGCAAAATACATATTAATAATCTACATATTAAAATAAGATCACAGGAAAAAGAATTATTAATTTTGGAGTTGTAGAATTCAAGTTATGATTTTCCTAAGGTTTAATGTGATTAAAATATGATTAAATGATAAATAAATTTTCTGACAGAGTTCATGTCAAAACAAAGACACTAAATAATGAAGAATATTATTACAAAATTTTAGAAACTGGAATGGTTCAATTTGGGGCTAAAATGAATTTTCTATGAATTATCTAAGTTCTAGCAATTATTTTTGTATTAAAAATCTAATTTCTAATTCATTTAATCACTTTAATACTGCACTGGACTGGGCCTCAATTAAACAGAAGCACAGGGGGCTCTGGGTAAATCTTGTAAGACTCAGAGCACAGTCGCATAGGACGGCGGGTTGATTCTCTGATTTCCAGGGGGTTCTTTAACAAAACTGACCCGCGAAGGGGTACGGTGCACTCTGGGCCGTCCGATTAGATCCGAACGATCCAGATTAACCCGGACCCGGTTATATACACTGCTACGCTGACAACCGTTAGATCCCAGATCCACGGTCCACGGCGCACGATACCCTTTACTCCCTCTCGGCCACACGATTCCCTTTCAACGCGCAAGATTCAATACGACGAAGGGGTATGCAAGGGTCTAATCTCGGCCGTTCGCTAGGATTTCAACGGTCAGGAGACCGTCTTCCTTCACCCGTCGCCAAAACAGTGGCGCCGCCGCCCCAACACGGCGGAACATCGCCGGACCACCAACGATTCCCCGCATCGGAGCGCTAATCCCCAAATTCCACTACCCTGCACCTCGACCAGTGAACCGCGAAGAAGATGGTACACCGATTACCTTGATTCGCGGCGAAGAATCCCCTGGCCCCGACGTGGCGCGGATCTCCAACTTCGGCGTGAAATTGCCCACAGCAATAGGCGCCACACGAGCCAAACGAGCTCCCAGTCGCACACCCAGATCACCACGAACCCTCCTAGTCACTGGTTCGAGCCGACCGACGACGAGACCAGTAAACAGCCGACGGCGATTGTGAATTGCGGTGGCGGAGCGCTCTCGGTGGTGGAGTGAAATTTCCTGGCGGCGAGCGGTCTAGCAGGGCGAGAGGAGGGAGGAGGTGCGGCGCGGAGCAATTGAGGAGGAGGCGGGGCCGATTGGGGTTTTAATCTCCACGGTGGTTTCGGCCATCGGCGAAATTCGCGGGGAGAGCCTGAGCGGATCCGCACGAGCTGCGCCCCGAGCGGAAGGTTGTTGACGACACAGTAGGCCCCACCGGTCATGGACAGCGGGACGAAAGCGAGCGCGAGACAGTGGTGTATGACGCCTGGGGCCCGCGGCGCAGTGAGGCAAGGAGGCGGCAACGCGCGAGCCGCACGAAGGAACCGAGAGACTGACAGCGGGCCCCGCCTGTCGGGTGCGCGCGGAGGCAGGAGTGTGGGCCGCGCGGGTTGGATTGTTTTAAGTGGGCCGAAATGAGGTATGGCGGCCCATGAGGCTGTTTTCGTTTTATTCTTTTTATTTTCTGTTTTCTTTTCTTCATTTTCAAACCCAATTTGAATTCAAGTTTAAATTCAAACTTTTGTGAATAACTTGTCCTCAGTTTGAATAGTATAATTTAATAATATAAGTGTGAAGAATTTTTATTCTGATTTTATTTTATTTTATGTAGTATTTTTCTTAGTTCTTCCCTACTCCTTTTATTTTCTATTTTCTATTTTCCTTTCCATTTGAATTTCAAATCAACACAAGTTTAAAGTTCAAACACTTAATTTGGATACACATATAGAACTTCAGCATAATGTGCAAAAACCTATTTTATGTATTTCTTTATTTATTTTAGTTCTTTTAGACAAGCTTTTAATCATATAGTAGAATAATCCCTACCTTATTACTTCTAGGGAAATCAAATTTATATTGTAGACTATATATATTAAGAAATAGTTTAATCCTAATTCTTTTATATATCCTAACCCAAAGGCAATTTAGATTATCTAAGTATCTTTAATTATGTGTTTTTAACATATTCATGAGTGGAAACTTCTAAATTATGATTATCTTTAAGGAAAGGTGTTTTGATTTAAAATCTTTGAGAATTTTTCCTTGTCTTCACAAGATTGAACTTTAGGGTGTTACATGCCTCCATTCTGCATAGCTTCATATGTACTAAATAGAAATTTGTTTGTGCAAACATGATACGAGCAAGCAGAATCGAGGATCCATTGGGCATCATCAGTAGCACATCCAGCAAAGGCAATAAGAACATCACCATTATCAGAATTATTTTTGTAGGCAACAGAGACAGAACCACTGATCTTACCCTTATCCTTGTTCCTCTTCTCCTTGTTCTGCAATTTGTAATAGTTCTCAATTACATGGTTCAACTTCTTGTAGTATTTGCAAAACAATTCATCGGATGGCCCCCTTGACTAGGAGCGACCCCTCTGGTTCCTTCCCTTTCCTTTACCGCCTAAGTATGAATTCTTCTGCTCACTGTGGCCACAGGCATATAAAGCTTGTCCACTTGAGCCGGCAGCATCTTCCGAGTTAACCATCAGTCTTATCTTTTCTTTTGCAGTCAAAGCTTCATACACTTCAGCCACGGTTAGGGTATCACGACTGTATAGGATGGTATCTCGAAAACTGTTAAACGATGCAAGGAGGGAACACGGGAGAAGAAGAGCTAGGTCTTCATCATCAAACTTTACCTCCATAGACGTCAGATCGGCCACGATCTCCTTAAACACCGATATGTGCATCAGAACAGAGACTCCTTCTTGCAACTTGTGGGAGAACAACTTCATCTTGACATGCATCTTGCTGGTTAGATCCTTCGATATATAGACCGACTCCAACTTTAACCAGAGTGCAGCTGTGGTTTTCTCCTCCAAACCCTCCTGCAGGATATTGTTAGACAGATGAAGGTGAATATGTGCGAGCGCCTTACGATCCTTGCGCCTCTCCTCATTAGTCCAAGTCTTGATGTCCTTTTTGCCAAACCCATCTAGAGCATGATCCAGATCACGATCAGACTGCGAGAGAATCGCCCGCATCTTCACCTACCACAGCAAGAAACTCGGGTCGAGATCCAACAACGAAAGATCATACTTCATTGTCGTCGACATACGTGTGTCGGTAGGAAACCCTAGCACACGGATCACAAGAACACGCCTCTGATACCACTTGTTAGGAATCAATACAACACAAAGTAGATCAAACATAGAGAAGACACAGATTTAACGTGGAAAACCCCTCCAAAGTGAAGGGGAAAACCACGGGCGCCGGCCAACAACAATATCACTATTTTTTATGTGATTACAGATCGTAGGAGATTTACAATAAGGTGATGATCTCCTGTGGATTACAAGTGTATTTATAGATGTGAAACCCTAAGGTGAGTAGGGAACGATCCGTACTGCAGCGGGCGAAGCCCCCCATCCCCCAGGCGTCCCTAGGCTTAGGGTTTAGCCCAAGACAAAAATGAGTGTCATGGTTTCTGGAACCGATGGACAATAAGATTTGTGTTCGACAGGTTTGTTAGCATAGACTCACTCTGAATGGTGAGCTATAGGGGGCTTGAGGGTGGATCTAAGGCGAGCTAGTTATACTAGTTCAGGCCAGAGCCCTAGTCCAGTCCAGTGCAGTGCTGAAGTCGTAGAGATATGGGATGATGTTTGGATGGGCGTTGTCTTGCCCTTTTATAGCCCAAGGGTAGACGTTTACAATGAGGACTAGTATTCTACTGGGGTGGAGTTCGGCCTCCTACTTCTGGGCCTCATAGCCCATTTGGTCTAGTCTGTTGGGTCATGCTTCTGGGCCTCGTAGCCCTTGTGGAGTCGTCTGCCGAGGCGTGCGCTGTCGTACCCCTGGTATGGTCGCGTCCTGTTTGCCTTCCTATAGCTACTCCGATTTAGATGTGGTGGTGTTTGGCATGTTCTATTGAGTCAGCTCAAGGAGTGGTTTAGGGATGTCTTTAGTACAGCTTTATCTTCTGTCATCCCCTAGCGTCATCTTTCATCATGTGTAGGCGCATGCCTGGTACGATGTATTGCCCCATCCCTCCGGTGTATGGGTCACTGTAGAGACCCTGATGCTAAGGTTTCTATGGCCAGGGTCATCTGGTCCCATTGGTCACCAAGGGCACATATCCATCGTCGTGCCTGACAGAGACCCCTCGGTACTGCTTCCATAGTTTGGGCATGGCTCGATGATGTCCCATCGTGTCGACGTGGCTTAATAGTACTAGGTTGGCTCTTCCTGGGAGTTGGCTATTGTCTTGCTGGTTTGCTCGGCGGGCAGGTTGGTCGGCAGCCCTGCCTCACTAGGTTGCTTGATGGTCCCGCCTCGCTGGGTCATTCGACGGATATTTGTTTGGTGGGCTGGTCAACTTGGTGGACCGTCCCTAGGTGCTCTTTTGGGCCTTCCTGCCGAACTGCCTTGCAGGTGGACCATTTTTGGAGGCCTTGGGGCCTTATTTGGGTACCCTGTTTCTAGGTACCCAACAAGGGGAGTGTCTCCTTTTCAACTCATATGTTTCTAAACCTTTTAGCTAAGATAAAGTGCAATATCTGCAGTTTGATATCTGAAATATGGGTCATATGTCCATTTTAATTTTAAATTTATTTTGTGTAGGGGGGTCCACTTTTGTGTGTTGTACCAGAAGTGCGCAAATATATTTTTCTCCCACACATCTCACCTAACAATGTGATGAGATAAGTCTTACCTGTTGCATGCACAACCAACCATGCAACCACCATGAGAGTTGTTCCCCTCGTTGTTCTCGTCATATATTAACCCCAACCTCACATCTATTTCCCAGCCACTATACAGAACATTGAACTTGCCACATCGCAAGCACGTCGATGCGTGCCGGATCCCATGCAACCCTCGATGCGCTTCGAATCCATACAACTATCACGAGTGTTTCCTCCTCTTGTTGTCGTCATTATATTAACCTTCAGGTTTCTATCTCTTTCTCAGTATCCGCCTCCCTCCTCACCTAAATTCTTTCGCACTACACCATAGAGGACATCGACATTCTCCTGAATTCTTTTTCACCACTGAAAGTCGCCTAGAGGGGGGTGAATAGGCATAAACTGAAATTTACAACTTTAAACACAACTACAAGCCGGGGTTAGCATTAGAAATAAATGCGAGTCCGAAAGAGAGGGCGAAAACAAATCACAAGGAAATGAAGCGGATGAAACGGTCATTTGTTTTACAGAGGTTCGGTTCTTGAGAACCTACTACCTGTTGAGGTGGTCACAAAGACCGGGTCTCTTTCAACCCTTTCCCTCTCTCAAACGGCCACTTAGACCGAGTGAGCTTTCTCCTTAATCAAACGGGTCACTTAGACCCCTACAAGGACCACCACAACTTGGTGTCTCTTGCTTTGATTACAAATGTCTTGAGAACAAGAATGGGGAAGAAGAAAGCCAAGCAAACAAGAGCACAAGAAAACACAAATGATCCTCTCACAAGTCTAAATGCGCTAGAGTGGATTTTGAGACTTTGAGTGAATCGATCTCTTGAATTGTGTCTTTGGAGTGGTGTCTATTGCTCTTGTATTGAATGTGAAGGAGTGAATGCTTGGATGGTTGGAGTGGAGGTGGTTGGGGGATATTTATAGCCCCAACCACCAATTCAACCGTTGGAGAGGCTGTCTGTCGATGGGCGCACCGAACAGTCCGGTGCGCCACCGAACACTGTCCGGTGCGCCAGCCACGTCACCCAACCGTTAGGGTTCTGATGGTTTTGACCGTTGGAGCTCTGACTTCTTGGTGCACCAGACAGTTCGATGCTGCACCGGATAGATACTGTTCACTGTCCGCTGCGCCTTCTAGCGCTGCTCTGACTCTGCGCGAACTGTCCGCGCACTGTTCACGTTTGCAGGCGACTGTTGGAGTTGACCGTTGCGCTCGCTAGCCGTTGCTCCGCTGGCACACCAGACAGTCTGGTGGCACACCGGACAGTCTAGTGGCACACCAGACAGTCCGGTGAATTATAGCGAAGCGCGGCCTCAGAAACCCGAAGGTGAAGAGTTTGGGTTGCTCGCCCCTGGTGCACCGGACACTGTCTGGTGGCACATCGGACAGTCCGGTGCGCCAGACCAGGTTCTCTTCGGTTTCTTTTGCTCCTTCCTTTTGAACCCTAACTTGAACTTTTTATTGGTTTGTGTTGAACCTTTACCACCTGTAGAACATATAATTTAGAGCAAACTAGTTAGTCCAATTATTTGTGTTGGGCATTCAACCACCAAAATTATATTTAGGAAAAAGTTAACCCTATTTCCCTTTCAATCTCCCCCTTTTGGTGATTGATGCCAACACAAACCAAAGCAAATAAATTAGTGCAGAATTGAACTAGTTTGCATAAGGTGAGTGCAAAGGTTACTTAGAATTAAACCAATTTATCATTTCAATAGATATGCATGGATTGCTTTCTTTTATTTAACATTTTGGACCACGCTTGCACCACGGTTTTGTTTCTGCAAATTCATTTGGAAATTCTTTTGAAAGTCTTTTTGCAAATAGTCAAAGGCATATGAGTAAGATTGCAAGAAGCATTTTTTAGATTTGAAATTTCTCCCCCTGTTTCAAATGCTTTTCCTTTGACTTTAAACAAAACTCCCCCTAAATTGGAATTCTCCTCTTAGTTTTCAAGAGGGTTTTGATAGATACCATTTGAAAAAAACACATACCAATTTGAAATATACCAATAAAAATTTTTGAAACACAATTTGAAAGGTGGTGGTGCGGTCCTTTTGCTTTGGGCTTAATATTTCTCCCCCTTTGGCATTAATCGCCAAAACGAAGACTTTTGTGAGCCCTTTACTTTCTCCCCCATTGGTACAAGTAAATATGAGTGAAAAGATTATACCAATCGAAGAGTGGTGTGGAGTGACGGCGAAGGGTAAATGATACCATTAGAGTGGAGTGGAAGCCTTGTCTTCGTCGAGTACTGAAAGGGAAATGTGCCCTTGGCCATTTCTAAGTATTTTGGTGATTGAGTGTCAACACAAGTGCTTAAGTGAAAAACTATGCCAATTGATGGACAAAGTGCAAATCAAGTCTAAAGGTATGTTTCTAGACTTAGTACATTGTTTTTAGAACTAATGTATTGTGTCTAAGTGCTGGAAACAGGAGAAATCGAATTGGAAAAGAGATGGCTTTGTTCAGCCAAAGTCTGCTCAGTCTGGGTGCACCGGACTGTCCGGTGGTGCACCGGACAGTGTCCAGTGCGCCAGGCTGGCTCTGGCGAACTTGCTGCTCTCGGGACTTCGACGGCGGTGTACGGCTATAAATCACCGGACTGTCCGGTGAACCATTCACAGGCGAACTCGTCGCTCTCGGGAGATGATTAACTGCGTACGGCTATAATTCACCGGACTGTCCGGTGGTGCACCGGACTGTCCGGTGAGCCAATGGTCGGCGGGCCAACGGTCGGCCGCGCGATCTGCGCGGGACACGTGGCCGTGCCAACGGCTAGAAGGGGGCACCGGACAGTGTCCGGTGCGCCAACGGCTCTGAATCTTCAACGGTCGGCTTCGCCAAATAAGGAAAGAAATCCGCACCGGACTGTCCGGTGCGCCAGGCGACTGAAGGCAAGAATTGCCTTCCTGGAATGCTCTCAACGGCTCCTAGCTGCCTTGGGGCTATAAAAGGGACCCCTAGGCGCATGGAGGAGAACACCAAGCATTCCCCAAGCATTCTAAAGCACCAAGACCTCGATTCGGCGCATTTGATTCTTTGTGATAGCATCTAGAGCTCTATTTGAGTCGTGAACTCGTCGGGTTGTGTTCTGAGCTCTTGTTGCGACTTGTGTGCGTGTTGTCGCTCTGATTTTTTGTCTTGTGTGTGTTGCTCATCCCTCCCTTACTTCGTGCTTCTTTGTGAACATCAAAGTGTAAGGGCGAGAGGCTCTAGGTTGTGGAGATTCCTCGCGATTGGGATATAGTAAAGCAAAGCAAAACACCATGGTATTCAAGTGGGTCTTTGGACCGCTTGAGAGGGGTTGATTGCAACCCTCGTCCGTTGGGACGCCACAACGTGGAGTAGGCAAGCGTTGGTCTTGGCCGAACCACGGGATAAACCACTGTGCCATCCTGTGTTGATCTCTTGTGGTCATTGTGTTTTGTTAAGACTACTCTAGCCACTTAACATTATTGAGATAACGCTTAATCAAGTTTTTGTGGCTTTAAGTTTAAGTTTTTACAGGATCACCTATTCACCCCCCCCCCCTCTAGGTGCTCTCAATTGGTATCGGAGCCGTTCTCTTCACGAAGGGACTAACCGCCCGAAGAGATGGATCCTACGGGCAAGGGGATTGTGATCAATGATAAGGAGAAGGAGTCTTTCGTCAACGAGCCGAAAGACGACAAGCCTACCGACTCGGGCTCGGGCTACAAACGAAAAGATGGGAAGAAGAAGAAGACGAGGCGCATCAAGGAGATAATCTACTACGACAGCGACGAATCTTCCTCTTCCCAAAAGGACGACGACAACGACTACGAGAGAAGGAAGACGGTTAATTCAAACTTTTCCTTTGATTATTCCCGTATTCCGCAAAGTACCAATGCTCATTTACTCTCCATTCCACTTGGCAAACCTCCACACTTTGATGGGGAGGACTACGGATTTTGGAGTCACAAAATGCGTAGTCACTTGTTCTCTCTCCATCCAAGCATATGGGAGATTGTAGAGAGTGGAATGAAATTTGATAGCTCGGATAGTCCCATGTTTATAAATGAACAAATCCATAGAAATGCACAAGCTACTACTGTCCTTTTAGCATCTTTGTGCAGGGAAGAGTACAATAAGGTGAGCGGCTTAGACAATGCCAAGCAGATATGGGACACCCTCAGGATCTCACATGAGGGGAACGACGTCACCATGCTCACCAAGATGGAGTTGGTGGAGGGCGAGCTTGGGAGATTTGCAATGATAAGGGGAGAGGAGCCAACCCAAACATACAACCGGCTCAAGACCCTCATCAACAAAATAAGGAGCTACGGTAGCACGCAATGGACGGATCACGACGTCATTCGCCTAATGCTAAGGTCTTTTACTGTCCTTGATCCACATCTTGTGAACAATATTCGTGAAAATCCTAGGTACACCAAGATGTCACCCGAAGAAGTACTTGGGAAGTTTGTAAGCGGGAGAATGATGATCAAGGAGGCGAGATACGTGGACGACGCGTTGAATGGTCCAATCCATGAGCCTCAACCCATTGCTCTCAAGGCAACGAGTAGCAGGGAGGCGCTACCTAGCAAGGTGGCACAAGTTGAGGCGGCAGGGCTTAATGATGAAGAGATGGCCCTCATCATCAAGCGCTTCAGCCTAACAAGAACAAGACGAAGGGGAAGCGCTCATGCTTCAAATGTGGTAAGGTTGGTCATTTTATCGCTAACTGTCCCGATAATGATAGTGACCAGGAACAAGGGAACAAGAGGGAAAAGAAGAAGTCTTACAAGAAGGCTAAGGGCGAGGCACACCTTGGCAAGGAGTGGGACTCGGATTTCTCGTCATCCGACTCCGACAACGAAGGACTCGCCGCCACCGCCTTCAACAAGTCATCCCTCTTCCCCAACGAGCGTCACACATGCCTCATGGCGAAGGAGAAGAAGGTATGTACTCGGAATACTACTTATGCTTCTTCAAGTGAGGATGAGTCTAGTGATGATGATGAAATAGATTATTCATGTTTATTCAAGGGCCTAGATAGAACTAAGGTTGATAAAATTAATGAATTAATTGATGCCTTGAATGATAAGAATAGGTTACTAGAAAAGCAAGAGGATCTTTTGTATGAAGAACATGATAAGTTTGTAGAGGCACAAAAATCCCTTGCTTTGGAAATTAAAAGGAATGAAATGCTTTCTGGTGAATTGTCTACATGCCATGACTCTATTTCTAGCTTAAAGAGAATTAATGATGATTTAAATGCTAAGTTAGAAATAGCTAGTAAATCAACATCTTGTGTAGAACATGTTACAATTTGCAATAGGTGTAAAGATTTTGATGTTAATGCTTGTAGTGAACACCTAGTTTCAATTTCTAAATTGAATGATGAATTGGCTAGTCTTAATGCCCAACTTAAGACTAGCAAGAGTGAATTTGATAAATTAAAATTTGCAAGGGATGCCTACACGATTGGTAGACACCCCTCAATTAAGGATGGACTTGGCTTCAAGAGGGAAGTCAAGAACTTAACAAGTCATAAGGCTTCCATCTGCGCCAAGGAGAAAGGGAAGGCCCCTATGGCTAGTACTGCTAAAAAGAACCATGCTTTCATGTATCATGACAGGAGACATTCTAGGAATGTTTATAGAAGTTATGATGTTTTTAACTCTCATGCCATGATTGCTTCTAGTTCTTCTATTATGTATGATAGAAATTTGACAAGGAAGAATGTTGTTCATCATATGCCTAGAAGAAATATTGTTCATGCTCCTAGGAAAGTAATAAATGAACCTTCTACAATTTATTATGCTTGCAATGCTTCTTTTGCTATTTGTAGAAAGGATAAGAAGGTAATTGCTAGAAAGTTAGGGGCCAAATGTAAGGGAGACAAAACATGCATTTGGGTCCCTAAGACTATTGTAACTAACCGTGTAGGACCCAACATGAGTTGGGTACCTAAGACCCAAGCCTAAATTTGCCTTGCAGGTTTATGCATCCGGGGGTACAAGCTGGATTATCGACAGCGGATGCACAAACCACATGACGGGGGAAAAGAGGATGTTCTCTTCCTACGTCAAGAACAAGGATCCCCAAGATTCAATAATATTCGGTGATGGGAACCAAGGCAAGGTGAAAGGGTTAGGAAAAATTGCTATTTCATCCGAGCACTCTATTTCTAATGTGTTCTTAGTTGAATCACTTGGATATATTTTGTTATCTGTTAGTCAATTATGCAATATGGGATATAATTGTTTATTCACAAATGTAGATGTGTCTGTCTTTAGAAGGTGTGATGGTTCACTAGCTTTTAAGGGTGTACTAGACGGCAAACTTTATTTAGTTGATTTTGCAAAAGAGGAGGCCGGTCTAGATGCATGCTTAATTGCTAAGACTTGCATGGGCTGGCTGTGGCATCGTCGTTTAGCACATGTGGGGATGAAGAACATTCACAAGCTTCTAAAGGGAGAACACGTGATAGGTCTAACTAACGTGCATTTTGAAAAAGATAGACCTTGTGCAGCTTGTCAAGCAGGTAAACAAGTGGGAAGTGCTCATCACATCAAGAACGTGATGACTACGTCGAGACCCCTGGAGCTGCTGCATATGGACCTCTTCGGACCCGTCGCCTACCTAAGCATAGGGGGAAGTAAGTATGGTTTAGTAATTGTTGATGATTTTTCCCGCTTCACTTGGGTATTCTTTTTGCAGGATAAATCTGAAACCCAAGGGACCCTCAAGCGCTTCCTAAGGAGAGCTCAAAATGAGTTTGAGCTCAAGGTGAAGAAGATAAGGAGCGACAATGGATCCGAGTTCAAGAACCTTCAAGTGGAGGAGTATCTTGAGGAGGAAGGGATCAAGCACGAGTTCTCCGCTCCCTACACACCACAACAAAATGGTGTGGTAGAGAGGAAGAACAGGACGCTCATTGATATGGCAAGGACGATGCTTGGAGAGTTCAAGACTCCCGAGTGCTTTTGGTCGGAAGCCGTGAACACGGCTTGTCACGCCATCAACCGGGTGTATCTTCATCGCCTCCTCAAGAAGACTTCGTATGAGCTTCTAACCGGTAACAAACCCAATGTGTCTTACTTTCGTGTATTTGGGAGCAAATGCTATATTCTAGTGAAGAAAGGTAGAAATTCTAAGTTTGCTCCCAAAGCTGTAGAAGGGTTTTTGTTAGGTTATGACTCAAATACAAAGGCGTATAGAGTCTTCAACAAATCATCGGGTTTGGTTGAAGTCTCTAGCGATGTTGTATTTGATGAGACTAATGGCTCTCCAAGAGAGCAAGTTGTTGATCTTGATGATGTAGATGAAGAAGATGTTCCAACGGCCACAATACGCACCATGGCGATTGGCGATGTGCGACCACAGGAATTCGAAGAGCAAGATCAACCTTCTTCCTCAACAATGATGCATCCTCCAACCCAAGATGATGAACAGGTACCTCAAGTGGAGGCGTGTAATCAAGGGGGAGCACAGGATGTCCAAGTTGAAAAGGAAGAAGCACCTCAGGCACCTCCAACCCAAGTTCGAGCGACGATTCAAAGGAATCATCCCGTCGACCAAATTTTGGGTGACATTAGCAAGGGAGTAACTACTCGTTCAAGATTAGTTAATTTTTGTGAGCATTACTAATATTTCTCTTCTATTGAGCCTTTCAGGGTAGAAGAGGCCTTGCTAGATCCGGACTGGGTGTTGGCCATGTAGGAAGAGCTCAATAATTTCAAGAGAAATGAAGTTTGGACACTGGTGCCGCGTCCCAAGCAAAATGTTGTGGGAACCAAGTGGGTGTTCCGCAACAAACAGGACGAGCACGGGGTGGTGACGAGGAACAAGGCTCGACTTGTGGCAAAAGGTTATGCCCAAGTCGCAGGTTTGGACTTTGAGGAGACTTTTGCTCCTATGGCTAGGCTAGAGTCCATTTGTATTTTGCTAGCATATGCCGCTCACCATTCCTTCAGGTTGTTCCAAATGGATGTAAAGAGCGCTTTCCTCAACGGGCCAATCAAGGAGGAGGTGTACGTGGAGCAACCCCCTGGCTTCGAGGATGAACGGTACCCCGACCACGTATGTAAGCTCTCTAAGGCGCTCTATGGACTTAAGCAAGCCCCAAGAGCATGGTATGAATGCCTTAGAGACTTTTTAATTGCTAATGCTTTCAAGGTTGGGAAAGCCGATCCAACTCTTTTCACTAAGACTTGTGATGGAGATTTATTCGTGTGCCAAATTTATGTCGACGACATAATATTTGGTTCTACTAATCAAAAGTCTTGTGAAGAGTTTAGCAGGGTGATGACGCAGAAATTCGAGATGTCGATGATGGGCGAGTTGAACTACTTCCTTGGGTTCCAAGTGAAGCAACTCAAGGACGGCACTTTCAACTCCCAAACGAAGTACACACAAGATTTGCTAAAGCGGTTTGGGATGAAGGACGCCAAGCCCGCAAAGACTCCGATGGGAACCGACAGACACACCGACCTCAACAAAGGAGGTAAGTCCGTTGATCAAAAGGCATATCAGTCAATGATAGGGTCTTTACTTTATTTATGTGCTAGTAGACCGGATATTATGCTTAGCGTATGCATGTGTGCTAGATTTCAATCCGATCCAAGGGAGTGTCACTTTGTGGCCGTGAAGCAAATTCTTAGATATTTAGTCGCTACGCCTTGCTTCGGGATCTGGTATCCAAAGGGGTCTAACTTTGACTTGATTGGATATTCAGACTCCGACTATGCTGGATGTAAGGTCGATAGGAAGAGTACATCGGGGACATGCCAATTCTTAGGAAGGTCCCTGGTGTCATGGAACTCTAAGAAACAAACTTCCGTTGCCCTATCCACCGCTGAGGCCGAGTATGTTGCCGCAGGACAGTGTTGTGCGCAACTACTTTGGATGAGGCAAACCCTTCGGGACTTTGGCTACAATCTGAGCAAAGTCCCACTCCTATGTGACAATGAGAGTGCTATCCGCATAGCGGAAAATCCTGTTGAGCACAGCCGCACAAAGCACATTGACATCCGGCATCACTTTTTGAGAGACCACCAGCAAAAGGGAGATATCGAAGTGTTTTATATTAGCACCTAGAATCAGCTAGCCAATATCTTTGATCAATTTCTCTTGGAATACCTCTCTTTATGTTTCTACAAGTGAATTTGACTTAGAGATAGGAAATTGAGTTTGATTTGCAAAAACAAACCAAGTGGTGGCAAAGAGTGATCCATATATGCCAAATTTGAATCAAAACAATTTTGAGTTCTCATTTGTATTGATGTTGCACTTCTATTAGTTGCTTTTTGTTGTGTTGGCATAAATCACCAAAAAGGGGGAGATTGAAAGGGAAATGTGCCCTTGGGCCATTTCTAAGTATTTTGGTGATTGAGTGTCAACACAAGTGCTTAAGTGAAAAACTATGCCAATTGATGGACAAAGTGCAAATCAAGTCTAAAGGTATGTTTCTAGACTTAGTACATTGTTTTTAGAACTAATGTATTGTGTCTAAGTGCTGGAAACAGGAGAAATCGAATTGGAAAAGAGATGGCTTTGTTCAGCCAAAGTCTGCTCAGTCTGGGTGCACCGGACTGTCCGGTGGTGTACCGGACAGTGTCCGGTGCGCTAGGCTGGCTCTGGCGAACTTGCTGCTCTCGGGACTTCGACGGCGGTGTACGGCTATAAATCACCGGACTGTCCGGTGGTGCATCGGACTGTCCGGCGAACCATTCACAGGCGAACTCGTCGCTCTCGGGAGATGATTAACGGCGTACGGCTATAATTCACCGGACTGTCCGGTGGTGCACCGGACTGTCCGGTGAGCCAACGGTCGGCCGGGCTAACGGTCGGCCGCGCGATCTGCGCGGGACACGTGGTCGTGCCAACGGCTAGAAGGGGGCACCGGACTGTCCGGTGTGCACCGGACAGTGTCCGGTGCGCCAACGGCTCTGAATCTTCAACTGTCGGCTTCGCCAAATAAGGAAAGAAATACGCACCGGACAGTGTCCGGTGGTGCACCGGACTGTCCGGTGCGCCAGGCGACTGAAGGCAAGAATTGCCTTCCTGGAATGCTCTCAACGGCTCCTAGCTGCCTTGGGGCTATAAAAGGGACCCCTAGGCGCATGGAGGAGAACACCAAGCATTCCCCAAGCATTCTAAAGCACCAAGACCTCGATTCCGCGCATTTGATTCTTTGTGATAGCATCTAGAGCTCTATTTGAGTCGTGAACTTGTCGGGTTGTGTTGTGAGCTCTTGTTGCGACTTGTGTGCGTGTTGTCGCTCTGATTTTGTGTCTTGTGTGTGTTGCTCATCCCTCCCTTACTTCGTGCTTCTTTGTGAACATCAAAGTGTAAGGGCGAGAGGCTCCAAGTTGTGGAGATTCCTCGTGATTGGGATATAGTAAAGCAAAGCAAAACACCATGGTATTCAAGTGGGTCTTTGGACCGCTTGAGAGGGGTTGATTGCAACCCTCGTCCGTTGGGATGCCACAACGTGGAGTAGGCAAGCGTTGGTCTTGGCCGAACCACGGGATAAACCACTGTGCCATCCTGTGTTGATCTCTTGTGGTCATTGTGTTTTGTCAAGACTCCTCTAGCCACTTGACATTATTGAGATAACGCTTAATTATGTTTTTGTGGCTTTAAGTTTAAGTTTTTATAGGATCACCTATTCACCCCCCCTCTAGGTGCTCTCAAGTACTCCATTTCCCTTTCAATCTACGTCTTAGCATAAAAACACACTTGGAAACACATTAGTCGTAGCAAAGAGATAAGATCAAAAGTATATAAATGAGCTATGTGTGCAATGCTCTAATCAAAATTCCGAGAATCAAGAATATTTAGCTCATTCCAAAGTTTGCAAAAGGTCTTCTCATCTAATGGCTTGGTGAAGATATCGGCTAATTGGTCCTTGGTGTTAATATAGGCTATCTCGATATCCCCCCTTTGTTGGTGATCCCTCAAAAGTGATACCGAATGTCTATGTGCTTAGTGTGGCTGTGTTCAACGGGATTCTCCGCCATGCGGATAGCACTCTCATTGTCACATAGGAGAGGGACTTTGCTCAATTTGTAGCCATAGTCCCTAAGGGTTTGCCTCATCCAAAGCAATTGTGCACAACAATGGCCTGCGGCAATATACTCATCTTCGACGGTTGATAGGGCTACTGAATTTTGTTTCTTGGAAGCCCAAGACACTAAGGATCTCCCCAGAAACTGACAAGTCCCTGATGTGTTCTTCCTATCAATTTTACACCCTGCCTAATCGGCATTGGAATATCCTATCAAATCAAAGGTTGATCCCCTGGGGTACCAAAGCCCAAACTTAGGAGTGTAAACTAAATATCTCATGATTCGCTTTACGGCCATACGGTGAACTTCCTTAGGATCGGCTTGGAACCTTGCACACATGCATATAGAAAGCATAACATTCGGTCGAGATGCACATAAATAGAGTAAAGATCCTATCATCGACCGGTATACCTTTTGATCTACGGCTTTACCTCCCATGTCGAGGTCGAGATGCCCATTAGTTCCCATGAGTGTCTTGATGGGCTTGGCATCCTTCATTCCAAACTTCTTAAGAATGTCTTGAATATACTTTGTTTGGCTGATGAAGGTGCCGTCTTGGAGTTGCTTGATTTGGAATCCTAAGAAGTATCTCAACTCCCTCATCATAGACATCTCGAATTTTTGAACCATAATCCTACTAAACTCTTCACAAGTAGATTTGTTAGTAGACCCAAATATGATATCATCAACATAAATTTGGCATACAAATAAATCATTTGCAATAGTTTTAGTAAAGAGAGTAGGATCGGCTTTACCGACTTTGAAGCCATTAGTGATTAGAAAATCTCGCAGGCATTCATACCATGCTCTTGGGGCTTGCTTGAGCCCATAAAGCGCCTTTGAGAGTTTATACACATGGTTAGGGTACTCACTATCTTCAAAGTCGGGAGGTTGCTCAACATAGACCTCTTCCTTGATAGGTCCATTGAGGAAGGCACTCTTCACGTCCATTTGATAAAGCTTGAAGCCATGGTAAGTAGCATAGGCAAGTAAAATGCGAATTGACTCAAGCCTAGCTACGGGTGCATAAGTTTCATCAAAATCTAAACCTTCGACTTGTGAATAACCTTTGGCCACAAGTCATGCTTTGTTCCTTATCACCATACCATGCTTATCTTGCTTGTTGCGGAATACCCACTTGGTACCTACAACATTTTGATTAGGACGTGGAACCAAATGCCATACCTCATTCCTCGTGAAGTTGTTGAGCTCCTCTTGCATTGCCATCACCCAATCTGAATCTCTTAATGCATCCTCAATCCTGTAAGGCTCAATAGAGGACACAAAAGAGTAATGTTCACAAAAAAGAGCAACACGAGATCTAGTGGTTACCCCCTTATGAATGTCGCTGAGGATGGTGTTCATGGGGTGATCTCATTGGATTACTTGGTGGACTCTTGGGTGTGGCGGTCTTTGACCCTGTACTTCTTGTTCATCTTGTAACACCCCAGGTGTTACCATGGCTAGGGCACACCTATGCACTAATGACTATGATCACATGTGGAAGAAACTTAAGGAGCAAAAAGTGTAAGGGCCTTGGAAGCTAGGTTTTAACCAAGAGATGTGGATGACCAAAAGCATTACCCAAATTGTGTGCACTTATCACCGTGGACCAAGGGGAGTAAACCCTAGACCTCTCTTGAACCCTATCTCCTAAGCACCTTGGTTAAAGGGGGAGAGATTAAGCAAAGGTGCATGTCATGACCAAACTTTTGGCACAAAGTTAAGTTACTTATTAACCTACAATTATAGAGAGGAAACATTGCTAAAAGGCCCCTTAAGAAACCCCAAATCCATTCCCTAAGTAGAGAAAGAGCTAGAGCTCTCTAAATTCTCTCTAAGTCAAAAACTACACCTAATCTAAAGATCCACCGTGTTCACCTTGAAGATGGCACCAAAACCACCTAAGTTCTATACCAAAAATGTGGCATACCACCTAGGGCACCCACTGGAAAAAGTTGAGCCCGAGACCATGACGTTTGACATGCCTTGGCATCGTTTTTGTCGCGAGGTGGGCAGAGAGACATACCTGATTTGGCGTCTGTTGGGGACTTGTTCTCAAATGCTAAAAGTTAAGAACAAGGCAACACAGAAAATGTCAAGTGTCAAAGTCCTTCGTCCTCCACCACATTATATCCTTTCGGGATATAAAGAATTTCGGACGAAGGTTACGAAGGACGTACCTTCGTAAACATAATAACGAGGGACGAAGTATTCATATAAATCATGAGGTATGCAGTAAACATTTAAATGTTATCATAAAATCATTTCCATCTTCACTAACATGAACAAATATAAATGATTTCAAATTACAAATGTACCTTCGGTCCTGAGGAGGGCGAGAATACAAGTGTGATGCGAAGGCAAATGACAGGTTCGCGTGAACAGTACAGAGGTACTGTTCATCTATTTATAGACACAGGTCACAGCCTGTGACAAATTACAATTATGCCCCTTACAAAAGTTTACAACATTGACTCAGACCTCTATGGATAAAAAGGTCATTCTATCTCTATGTCGGTTTGTAACGCCGAAGCTTCATGAAAAGGAACCTTCGGCCATCTCCTGGGGACGACTTTAGCCGAAGCTGCTTCTTCGTGTAAGACCTTCGGCGCACCGAAGCATGGCCCCAACAGCGTCCAAAGATCTCCCTACCTAGGGCATATCTGCCATGGCGACTCATGGATGAGAGACAGCCCTAGGTGCCAGGAAAAGACTCGCGTCGGATTTTTGCCAAGATTCGCACGCTTGCGACTTGGGCGAGCTATGGAACACGGGCAGAAGAAAACCTACACGTGTTCGACGCGCTCTGCGCACGCCAGAGCACGCCCGCGCCTGACCCCGCGCCGCGCCGAGCCGCGCCAGTGTCCCCCGTGTGCGCCTGCGTCTATACAGCCCACCCAGGCGTCGACCATACCCTTCCGCACGCACTCAACCTCACCGGAGCTCAAACTCACCGTCGTTTGCCTGTGCACGACGTGTCCGCGGCCACTCGAGCCCCTGCCGCCGTAGACCGACCAACCAAGCCCTTCCCAGCCCCGTCCGACCCTCGGAGAGGACTGAGCACACCTCGGTGAAGCTCCCCGAGCGAGGAATCGAAGTCTGCTTCGCCGGAGAGGCTAGTCCACGGTCGCCGGACTCCCTCCGACCGCCGGCGAGCGTAGACCGGGTAAGCCACTGCGCCATTTTTCGATTCAATGCACAGATAGCCTCTACATCACCCCGTGAAGCTCACCGTGCCAATGGATTGAACTAGATCGCCGTGATTTGGCCAGCACACCCGCCGCCGACGAGGACACTCGCCTGCGTACGTGGACCGAGCGATTCCGGCCATCCCCTGCCGTCGTGCCGTACATCGCTGTGACCGCCAGAGCCTCCCCGAGCCACCCCCGCCCCTCGCTGGACCTCTCTCGCCACCGGTAAACCGCGCCACCCTTTTCTTTCTTGCAGGTACTGTTTAAACCTAGGGAAGGACCGCGGGGGAGAAGAAAAGAAGCCTGGGGGGTTTTGCGAAATGTCAGTGACTCAAATGAATAGTAACGCGGGGGTAAAGCTGAAAGAGTTAGTTTGAAAACAACCAGGGACCTCGGCGCAAAGTAGTTTTCCAGGAAACTTTATTTAAATCTGATTTAAATTTTGACAGAACTTGAATAATCCATAACTTCTGTTTTATTCATCCAAAGTTAGTCAAACCAATTTTGTCAGACTTTAAATAATGTAAACTACTTAGGAAAAATATAAAACCCTTATGTACTACAGAAAACTTTAGGGTTCTGATTTAATTATTGTTTTGGCCAAAAGCTAAATAATAGGAAGGAAAATAGTTGCACTATTTGACTAGGGTTAGAAAAATTTGGAGAAGCTTATGTCCACCTGCTGACCTATTTAAAAATGCTAAACCTCTCTGTCCATCCCATTAAGTTAGCTTTTCCCATTTATTTTATAATATGCTTAAGGTTAAGAAAAATAGAAAAGGTGATTAAAATGATGAACCAGAGGGCACTCCTATTTTTATTAGGGTACTTATTTAAAGTAGTTCACTAGAAAAATCTATGATACCCTGGTTTAGTATAAAATAATTGGGATACCTCTGATTTTAAGAAAACAAGGCAAACTTAGAAAAACCCTAGAAAAATAACCCCAAGGCAAAAACACCCCAAACCTTGGGGTAACAAATGTTTTGTTATTCTGAACATAGGAAAAATACAAAATCTGTTGTTTGATATTTTTCAAATGACAAGTTAGTTATAAACACCTTTTTGGCATTAAACTTTAGAAAATCACAACTAAATAACCACCAATTAACCTTATGTGATTTTTGGCACAAAAGCTTATTATTACTGTTAGATGCCAACAAAAATAACCCTTAGGGCAGAACCTACTCCTAGTTAAGAGTTGTAGTACAAAGTGGCCCATTTACCCAACTTTTGTTATTTTTGTCTAAGGCATAGCCTTCTTAGTTTGAACCTCAATTTCCTAGAACAGTCTATATTCACCAATGGCAAGCCACTATAATTTTTGCAGAATTTTTGGAAAAAAGTTAATTCACTATTGTAGTTCAAACCTACACTAGAATTCATAAATAGAAAATGAAGAAAGGGAAAATGAATAATGGAGATTTTTGTCAACCTAAAACCCTTGATTAATGGTCCACTGAAAAGTATAAGGGAAATACAAATCCACTATGCCTATCCTTAACAAAACCTAAACCTAGAGTGATAAGCCTAAACCACTAAAAGCCCCGCATGACCAAGAAAACCCTAAGTTAATAACTAACTCAGTTTTATCTTCCTTTAGCATAATGTTGTGAACTCCTGCATAATCCTGACATACATATTCATTGCATTCGATAGACTGCAACCTCGCTGACGGAGAGTACGTCCTCGTGCCGGAGCAAGGAGCTGCTCAGGAGGTAGCCCCGGATCCAGCACCAGAGCCTGCACCAGAGGATCTGCCTGCCACAGCCTTGGTAGGCAAGCCCGGGTTTTATGCATAACCTATTATTTATGCTATTTTACTATACTTAATGATTGTAGGATTGATTGTGCACTTAAGTGTAGGAGTTGTTTGAAACCCTAGTTGCATGATCTCAGGAATCCTTTTGAGATGGATACTAGTATGCTAGGTCGAGTAGCTGCTTTACTAAATAGAGATCTCGATAGAAGTCGAGTGATTTTCCCAGCACTCGCGCGAGGTCAGGAATTGATTGTACCCACTTTCATATCATACTGAGGTTGGTCTGTGGACACGGATCCGTGGGGATGCATGGTCTACGAGATAAAAGTTGAATAAGGATTAACGTGCGGATACCTGTGTCAAGCGTTTGAATGTACTAAGCACATACCGAGAAATATGGTAAATCGGTAAGCCTAGTACCTGATTGAACCTGCCAGTGGACTTTACCCCTCACGCGACCTGAGACGTGGTCTCCCATTCCGGTTATGGTGGGTACAAGTGTGGTCACTGCACGACGGCAGTCGGGGTCAGTGAGGCATTGTACGGCAAGGCGGTGAGCCCTGATCGGCTGCCAGGGAATCGATGGGGACGGTTGATGTGTGTGGGGACGGAGTGCCTCGCCACGTTGTGTGTTTAGGTTTACCTTGCAAGGATAAAAACTCGATTCGAATCATCTGCTTCTCGCAGCTAATGAGACTGCTTGATCCATTGTACTGCATTGAGTAACAAGTGGAAAGATGATGAGTTGACACAAGTTGTTGATTGCTAAATATGTTTGATACCATGTATGAGTAGATAGTACACATTTAGCCTTAAGAGAGTCACACTTAAACTTGACAAAGTTAAAACTTGATTTAGAAACTCAGCTAGTTCTTTTGGCAACCAAACCCCACAGCCAAACAGCTGCATGTCTAGAGGTAGAGGAGTAGACTCCTCACACCGGGTAAGTCTAGCTGAGTATTAGTATACTCAGCCTTGCTTGTGGCATAATTTTACAGGTTCTCTGGAGGACATGGTTGCTGGAGTGACTTGGCCATCCATCTTGCCACCGGGTTGGACTGTCGAGTGGGACCCCGCCTCGGCTGAGGAGGAGCATGAGGAGTGATGGGACAGGCTTCCCCATCTCTCTGTTTATTTTCCGTTAGTTTTATTCCGCTGCACTTCGAACAATGATGGTCACTTTTGCAAAACTCCGATGATGATGATGATGTAATAATTTAACACTCTTACCTGCATGGTTTTATGCTTTATTGTATTTGCTCTGTGACTCACCATCGAGTGAGAGTGAGGTACTTGATCCTGCTGGCGTTCGCTGGACTCCGAGTCCTTTGGATACCGGGCTGAGGACACGATTGAGGCGATTGCTTTGCACGGGCTGACCACCTTCTGTGGATTCCATCCCTTGGAGCTGTCTACCCACCCCATTGGCTTGTTCCCCGCGGAAAGGGAGGATGACCCAATGTGGAAGGATCGGGTGGAGCATGCCAAGGACATCTGGGCTCTCTACCCAGGCCAGACTGCTCACTTGACGGTGCGGTGCATGAATGCCCTGTATCGTCTACAAGTGATGCGTGGTGAGGCAATGTCTCATTTGATGGCCTTGTTAGAGGCAACAAAGATCACCCTAGATAACAGAGAAGAGCTGGTGGTTGACTTATCCACTTAGATGGTGGAAAAGGACTTACAAGTGGAGCAGTTGTCAGATGAGATCCAAGAGTTGGAAGAATTAGTGGGAAGAAGGGAGAACACCATCGAGGTTCTCGAGGATCAGCTCATCAACACCCAGCAGCAGCTTGCCGAGGCTAATGAGCACCTGGATATGCATCACCAGGAGATCCAGGATGTGGGGGCTAACGAGGACGTCGACATTGAGGGAGGGGAGGAGCCTGCTTCCAGTGTGGACACTGCTGGCTCAGGGAGGCCACCTTCCCCCGAGTCGAGTGTCGCCTCGTTCACTCACTAGGCATCAGGGGTAGAGCTAGAAGTCGGTGATGGTAGGACTCCTCACAACTAGCTTAGCTTTTGCACCCTTGGGGTACTGGGCTAGATAGAGTTGAGTCTTTTTGGGACCATTGATGTAATTGTGATAAACTCTTTTAGAAGCATGGTTGATGGATGCTGTTAGTTTTAAATTGGGAAGGGAAGTTTATGCCTTTTGAAATCCTTTATGTTTACGTTGGAATCTATCAATTCGCCTTTGACTCTTTCACCGCGATTAAACCTTAAACTTGAAGATGTGTTATTGAGGATATATGTGATTTTTAGATGGCCGGGAGAGCGCGTCGTGGCCAGAATGAGCGCATTCCTCCACCGCCGCAACCGCCTCCCACTCTGCAGGAGCTAATGGCTCAGCAGAATGAGATCTTGAGGCAGCTAGCTCAGTGTCAACCACCACCTCAGCACTATGGTGGTGGAGATCATCAGCGTCACCCCGCAGTAGCCACTTACCAGGAGTTCCTCAGTACTCAGCCGCCTTTGTTCACCAGGGCAGAGGACCCACTTGATGCTGATGTATGGCTGAGGGTAGTGGAATCTAAATTCCCACTACTCAATGGAGTTTGTTCCGAGGTGACTAAGGTCAGGTTCGCCAACCAGCAGCTTCGCGGACCCGCGCGGACGTGGTGGGACCACTACCTTGCTATGCAACCAGCTGACCATGAAGTGGATTGGAGAGAGTTCAAGGCAGCTTTCAGGGGACACCATATCCCAGCTGGCATTATGGACCGTAAGCTCAACGAGTTTCTGGCACTTACTCAGGGCAACAGGACAGTGTTGCAGTATGCTCAGGCTTTTAATGATCTGTGCCATTATGCCGGGTATCATGCAGATACAAACGAGAAGAAGAGAGACAGGTTCAGAAGGGGGCTCAGCACTAAGCTCCATGACCGTCTCAACACCGTTAGGGCCAATAGCTACAATGAGTTGGTCAACATGGCCATCTCCCAGGAGGACTGTATCACAGCTCGTCAGGCAGAGAAGAAGAGGAAGACCCCTGTGGCAGGACCTTCAGCTCAGCCACAGCGTTTCAGGATTGTGTCTGACACTCAGAGCAGAGGACCTCAGCAGCAGCAAGGGCGTTGGGTGATCCGACCACAGCAGCAGCAGGCACCCAACCGTACCCAGTTTCCAGCTCAGAGGAACAATCAGCAGCAGCAGTATCGCCAGGCAAATGACAACAGGTGTTTCACATGTGGCAACACCGGGCATTATGCCAAGAATTGCCCCAGAAACCAGCAGCGGCAGGGGCAGAATGTTAATCAGAATCAAGGCAAGAGACAGAAGGTGCAAGTGAGGCAGGGCAAGCTGAACTTTACCACCATGGCTGATATCCCAGAGGGAGCACCCGTCATGACTGGTATCTTTACAGTTTTGAATTATCCTGCTATTATTCTTTTTGATTCTGGTGCATCCCATAGCTTTATTAGTGCCAAATTTAGTGCCAAGTGTCAATTGCCCTTTCATCACACCAATGGGGGTATCACAATTTCAACACCAGGAGGCAAGATTGCAAACTAATCAAATCAGCAGGCATGTGCCCATAAAGTTTGGTAGTCTAATAATTAAAACCACCCTCCTCATTTTGGGTTTGGATAGCGTGGATATCATATTGGGAACTGACTGGTTAACAAGGCATCAGGCAGTTATTGATATTGCAGCTAGGGCCATTGAGGTGCATTCACCGACTTGTGGAGAAACCACACTATTTTTGCCCGACCATGGTTGTACCCGTTCTTGTGCCTTTGTTATGATAGAATCCCCAGTGGAAAAGATCCCAGTGGTCTATAACTACCCAGATGTTTTTCCGGATGAATTGCCAGGAATGCCACCTGATAGAGACATTGAGTTCGCCATTGAATTGCAACCCGGGACTGCTCCTATCTCCAAGAGACCCTATAGGATGCCTCCCGCAGAATTGGCAGAGCTGAAAAAGCAACTGCAAGAATTGTTGGACAAGGGGTTCATTCGCCCTAGTACTTCACCTTGGGGATGTCCGGCTTTGTTTGTGAAGAAAAAGGATGAAAGCCTGAGAATGTGTGTTGACTACCGCCCTCTCAATGCGGTGACCATCAAAAACAAATACCCGCTACCCCACATCGATGTTCTGTTTGATCAGTTGGTGGGAGCCAAGGTATTCTCCAAGATAGACCTTCGCTCGGGTTACCATCAGATCAAGATCCGTGCCAGTGATATTCCCAAGACAGCCTTCTCTACCAGATATGGACTCTATGAATTTTTGGTAATGTCTTTTGGATTGACCAATGCCCCAGCTTATTTCATGTACCTGATTGTAACACCTCAGGTGTTACCATGGCTAGAACACACCTTGGTACTAAGGATTGTGATCACATGTGGTAATGACTTAAGGAGAACATAAGAACCTTGGAGACCATGGGTTAACCAAGATTTCTAAATGACCTATGAAGTATCACTTAAGTTTTTGTGCACTTACTACCTTGGACAAGAGGAGGGACCTCTCTTTAACCCTACCTCCCAAAGCCATGGTTAAGAAGGGGGGGAGAGTGAGCAAGTGTGCAAAACATGAGTAATCTTTAACCAAACCTTAAGGAACCTTATAACCAGCAATTATGGGAAAGAGATATTGCAAAAAGACCCCTGGAGAAACCCCAAATCAAATCTCCAAGTGGAGAGAGAGCTAGAGCTCTCTAATTCTCTCTAAGTTAAAAACTACACCTACACCAAAGATCAGTCGTGTTCACCTCGAAGCTGGCTCCAAATCCACCTGTGTTCTATACCAAAAATGTGGCATACCACCTAGGGCACCCACTGGAAAAAGCTGAGCCCGAGACTTGGACGTTTGACATGCCTTGGCATGGTTTTTGTCGCGAGGTGGGCAGAGTGACACACCCGATTTGGCGACCCAAGATCTCCCTCCCTAGGCCATATCTGCCATGGCGTCTCACAGATGAGTGATAGCCCTAGGTGCCAGGAAAAGACTCGCGCCGGATTTTTGCCAAGATTCGCACGTTTGTGACTTGGGTGAGCTGTGGAACAAGGGCGGAAGAAAAGCTCCACGTGTTCGACGCGCTCTGCCGCGCCAGAGCACGCCCGCGCCCGACCCCGCGCCGCGCCGAGCCGCGCCCGTGTCCCCTGTGTGCGCCCGCGCCTATAAAACCCACTGAGGCATCGGCCACACTCCTCCGCGCACACTCAAACCTCACCGGAGCTTAACTCGTCGTCGTTTGCCCGAGCACGGCGTGTCTGCGGCCACCCGAGCCCCTGCCGTCGTGGACCGGCCAGCCCGGCCCTTCCCAGCCCTGTCCAACCCTCGGAGATGACTAAGTACACCCCCATGAAGCTCCCCGAGCAAGTAATCGAAACCTACTTCGCTGGAGAAGCCAGTTGACGGTCGCCGAAGTTCGCAACCCCGTCGGTGTGCGTGGACCGGGTAATCCACTGAGCCATTTTCCAATTCTTTGTGCACACAGTCTCTACATCACCCCGTGAAGCTCACCGTGCCACTGGATTGCTTTAGATCGCCGTGGTTTGGCCGGCACACCCACCGCCGATGAGGACACCCGCCTGCGCAGGTGGACCGGGCGATTCCGGTCATCCCAGCCGTCGAGCCGTACATCGCTGTGACCGCCAGAGCCTCCCCGAGCCAACCCTACCCCTCGCCGGACCTATCTCACCGCCGGTAAGCCGCGCCACCCTTTTCTTTCTTGCGGGCACTGTTTAAACCTAGGGAAGGACCGCGGGGGAGAAGGAAAGAAGTCTGGGGGGTTTTGTGAAATGTCAGTGACTCAAATGAATAGTAGTGCGGGGGTATAACTGAGAGAGTTAGTTTGGAAATACCCCAGGGACCTCGGTGTAAACTACTTTTTAGAAAACCTTATTAAAACCTGACTTTAAATTTGAACAGAAACTTTGAAATTCCATAACTTCTGTTTAGTTCATCCAAATTTGGTCAAACCAATTTTGTCAGACTCTAAATAATATAACCTACTTAATAAAAATATAAAACCCCCTATGTACTACAGAAAACTTTAGGGTTCTAAATTAATTATTGTTTTGGCCAAAAGCTAAATAATGGGGATAAAAATAGTTGCACTTTTTGACTAGGGTTAGAAAAATTTGGAGGAGTTTCTATCCACTCACTGACCTGTTTAAAAATGTTAAACCTCTCTGTCCACCCCATTAAATTAGTTTTTGCCATTCATTTTACAATATGCTTAAGATTAAGAAAAATAGAAAAGATGATTTAAATAATGAACCAGAGGGCACCCCTATTTTTGTTAGAGTACTTATTCCATGTAGTTTACTAGAAAAATCTATCATACCCTGGTTTAGTATAAAATAAGTAGGATCCCTTTTATTTTAAGAAAACAAGGAAAGCTTAGAAAAACCCTACAAAAATAACCCTAAGATGAAAACACCCCAACCCTTGGGATAACTAATGTTTTGTTATTATGAACATAAGAAAAATACACAATCTGTTGTTTGATATTTTTCAAATGACAAGTTAGTTATAAGCACCTTTTTGGCATAAAACTTTAGAAAATAACAACTAAATAACCACCAATTAACTTTCTGTGATTTTTGGCACAGAAGTTTATTATTACTGTTAGATACCAAGAAAAATAACCCTTAGGAAGGAACTCACCTCTAATGAAGAGTTGTAGTACAAAGTGGCCCATTTGACCCAACTTTGTCATTTTTGTCTAAAGCATAGCCTTTTTATTTTAAGCCTCAAATTCCTAGAACAGGCTATAATGACCAATGGCAACCCACTGTAATTTTTACAAGATTTTTGAAAATTTGGAAATCACTGTTGTAGTTCAAACCCACACTAAAATTCATAAATACAAAATAAGGGAGGAGAAAATGAATGATGGAAATTAGTGTAACCCTAAAACCCTTTGTAAATTGTCCACTAAAATATATAAGGTAAACACAAATCTACTATGCTTATCCTTAGCAAAACCTAAACCTGGAGTGATAAACATAAACCACTAAAAGCCACGTATAACTAAGAAACCCTGAGTTACCAACTAACTTAGTTTTTCTCCCATTAGCCTAATGTTATTCAATCTTGCATAATCATGACCTACATATTCATTGCATTCCGATAGATTGCAACCTCGCTGACGAAGAGTATGTCCTCGTGCCGGAGCAAGGAGCTGCTCAGGAGGTAGCCCCAGATCCAGCACCCGAGTCAGCACCAGAGGATCTGCCTGCCACAGCCTTGGAAGGCAAGCCCCGGTTTTATGCATAACCTGTTCTATATGATATTTTACTACACTTAATGTTTGTAGGCTTGTATTGTGCACTTAAGTGTAGGAGTTGTTTGAAACCCTAGTTGCATGATCATCTCAGGAATCCCATTGAGATGAATACTAGTATGATAAGTCGAGTAGTTGCTTTATTAATTAGGATCTCGGTAGAAGTCGAGTGATTTTCCCAGCACTCGTGCGAGGTTAGGAATTGGCTGTATCCACTTTCTTATCATATTGAGGTTGGTATGTGGGCAACAATCCATGGGGATTGGTTGTCTACGGGATAAAATTTGAATAAGGATTAAGGTGTGGTACCGTGAGTCAAGCGTTTGAACGTACTAAGCACATGCCGAGAAATATGGTAAATCGGTAAGCCTAGTACCTGATTGAACCTGGCAGTGGACTTTACCCCTCACGCGACCTGAGACGTAGTCTCCCATTCCGGTTATGGTGGGTACAAGTGCGGTCACTGCACGACGGCAGTCAGGGTCAGTGAGGCATTGTACGCCAAGGCGGTGAGCCCTGATCTGCTGACGGGGAATCGATGGGGACGGTTGATGTGTGTGGGGACGGAGTACCTCGCCATGTCGTGTGTTTAGGTTTACCTTGCAAGGTTTAAAAACTCGATTCGAATCGTCTGCTTCTCGCAGCTAATGAGACTGCTTGATCCATGCTGCTACATTGAGTAACAAGTGGAAATATGATGAGATGATACAAGATATTGATTGCTAAAAATGTTTGCTACTATGTGTGAGTAGATAGTACACATTTAGCATTAAGAGAGTCACACTTAAATTTGACAAAGTTAAAACTGAAATTTAGAAACTCAGCTAGTGCTTTTGGCAACCAAACCGCACAGCCAAACAGCTGCATGTCTAGAGGTAGAGGAGTAGACTCCTCACACCGAGTAAGTCTAGCTGAGTATTAGTATACTCAGCCTTGCTTGTGGCATAATTTTATAGGTTCTCTGGAGGACATGGTTGCTGGAGTGACTTGGCCATCCATCTTGCCACCGGGTTGGACTGTCGAGTGGGACCCCGCCTCGGCTAAGGAGGAGCATGAGGAGTGATGGGACAGGCTTCCCCATCTCTCTGTTTATTTTCCGTTAGTTTTATTACACTGCACTTCGAACAATGATGGTCACTTTTGCAAAACTCCAATGATGATGATGATGTAATAATTTAACACTCTTACCTGCATGGTTTTATGCTTTATTGTATTTGCTCTGTGACTCACCATCGAGTGAGAGTGTGGTACTTGATCCTGTCAGTGGCCGTGTCGGACTAGATCCGAGGGATTGACGGGTTATTCCCATTTAAGTGTGGTCTAGCCTCTAAGGCAGGGCTTAGGCACTTAAGTTGGAATAATTCGGGCAGTTCCTCCACAGCTGGTATCGGAGCTTGTACCACCACAGAGGAATCAATAAGATATGAATACTATCCCTTTTCAAAATAAAACTTGATAGAAACAATGTTGGATAGATCGTAGGATGAGCAGGATAGACCCAGGACGTGAAGCCTTAGGATGATAGAAGGGTAGCTAGGTGGCTAAATAATTAGGCCCCACAGGCCACTTTAGGGGATGGGAGTTCTTCCCTATTTTCCCTTGATACTGATGTGAGGACGTTCAGGACGAGCATGCATGCATTCTTACATTAAATTAAACAAGAGGAAAATTTGGCAAGGACTTAAATACAAAATGATGACCAACTAAGTGCCTCAGTACTATTTTATAAATGGAGAAAAGCTGAGTCTTATTCTTTTTCTTGACTCTTTTTATAATTCTTTTTCTTTTACTTACGCTTCCCCATACACAGATGATTTCCCACGGATCCTCAGACGATGGGAATGCACTAACCCACACTGACGGGCTTGCACGAGAGGGCTTCCCCCGTATTTTGTGGGAAGTACTTCAGGGGGCCGGGTACCTGACACCCCCTCAGTACGCTGTGCAGCAATTCGAGAAGCACCGGGTGCCCCGCTGTAGGGTGTGGATGACCTTGGAGCCTCATCCCCTGCAGCCAGGCTGGCGTTCACTGGACTCCGAGTCTTTCGGATACCGGGCAGAGGACACGATCGAGGCGATCGCTCTGCACGGGTTGACTACTTTTTGCGGATTCCATCCCTTGGAGCTCTCTACCCACCCCATTGGCTTGTTCCCCACGGAAAAGGAGGACGACCCGATGTGGAAGGATCGGGTGGAGCATGCCAAGGACATCTGGGCTCTCTACCCAGGCCACACGGCTCACTTGTCGGTACGATGCATGAACGCCCTGTATCGTCTGCAAGTGATGCATGGAGAGGCAATGTCTCATCTGATGGCATTATTGGAGGCAACCAAGATCACCGTGGATAACAGGGAGGAGCTCGTGGTTGACTTGTCCCAGGAGCTGGTGGAAAAAGATTTACAAGTGGAGCAGTTGTCTGATGAGATCCATGAGCTGGAGGAATTGGTAGGGACGAGGGAGAACACCATCGAGGTTCTCGAAGATCAGCTCCTCAACACCCAGCAGCAGCTAGCAGAGGCTAATGAGCACCTGGATATGCCAGGAGATCCATGATGGGGAGGCTGACGAGGACGTCGACATTGAGGGAGGGGAGGAGCCTGCTTCCAGCGTAGACACTGCTGGCTCAGGGAGGCCACCTTCCCCCGAGTCGAGTGTTGCCTCGTTCGCTCACTAGGTGTCGGGGGTTAGGGTTAGAGGTTGGTAATGTTAGGACTCCTCGCAGCTAGCTTAGCTTTTGCACCCTTGGGGTACTAGGCTAGTTAGAGTTGAGTCTTTTGGGACCATTTATGTAACCGTGATAAACTCTCTTGGAAGTTTGGTTCATGGATGATGTCAGTTTTAAATTTGAACGGAAAGTTATGCTTTTTGGTTTATGTCGGGATCTATCAAATTGCTTTTGACTCTTTCGTCGCGATTAAACATTGAACTTGGAGATATGGTGTTGAGCATATATGTGAATTTTTTTCAGATGGCTGGGAGAGCGCGCCGTGGCCAGAATGAGCGCATTCCTCCACCGCCTCCCACTCTGTAGGAGCTGATGGCTCAGCAGAATGAGATCCTGAGGCAGCTAGCTCAGCGTCAGCCACCACCTCAGCACTATGGTGGTGGAGATCATCAGCGTCACCCCGCAGTAGCCACTTACCAGGAGTTCCTCAGTACCCAGCCACCGTTGTTCACCAGGGCGGAGGATCCACTTGATGCTGATGTATGGCTGAGGGTAGTGGAATCTAAATTCCCACTACTCAATGGAGTATGTTCTGAGGTGAAAAAGGTCCGGTTCGCCACCCAGCAGCTTCGCGGACCCGCGCGAACATGGTGGGACCACTATCTTGCTATGCAACCAGTTGACCATGAAGTGGATTGGAGAGAGTTCAAGGCAGCTTTCAGAGGACACCATATCCCAGCTGGCATCATGGACCGTAAACTCAATGAGTTTCTGGCACTCACTCAGGGCAACAGGACAGTGTTGCAGTATGCTCAGGCTTTTAATGACCTGTGCCAGTATGCTGGATACCATGCAGATACGGACGAGAAGAAGCGGGACAGGTTCAGACGGGGGCTCAGCACTAAGCTCCGTGACCGTCTCAACACTGTCAGGGCCAACAGCTATAATGAGTTAGTCAACATGGCTATCTCCCAGGAGGACTGCACTACAGCTCGACAGGCAGAAAAGAAGAGGAAGACCCCTGTGGCAGGACCCTCAGCTCAGCCACAGCGCTTCTGGATTGTGTCTGACACTCAGAACAGGGGACCCCAACAGCAGCAAGGGAGATGGGTGATCCAACCACAGTAGCAGCAACAGGCACCCAATCGCACCCAGCTTCCAGCTCAGAGGAACAATCAGCAGCAGCAGCAGTATCGCCAGGCAAATGACAACAAGTGTTTCACCTGTGGCAACACCGGGCATTATGCCAAGAATTGCCCCAGAAACCAGCAGCGGCAGGGGCAGAATGTTAATCAGAATCAAGGCAAGAGACAGAAGGTGCAAGTGAGGCAGGGCAAGCTGAACTTTACCACCATGGCTGATATTCCAGAGGGAGCACCCGTCATGACTGGTATCTTTACCGTTTTGAATTGTCCTGCTATTATTCTTTTTGATTCTGGTGCATCACATAGCTTTGTTAGTGCCAAATTTAGTGCCAAGTGTCAATTGCCCTTTCATCACACCAATGGGGGTATCACGATTTCAACACCCGGAGGCAGGATTGCCACCAATCAAATCAGCAGGCATGTGCCCATAAAGTTTGGTAGTCTTGTAATTAAAACCACCCTCCTCATTTTGGGTTTGGATAGCGTGGATATTATATTGGGAACTGACTGGTTAACCAGGCACCAAGCAGTTATTGATATTGCAGCTAGGACCATTGAAGTGCACTCACCAACTTGTGGTGAAACTACACTATATCTGCCCGACCAGGGATGCACCCGTTCTTGTGCCTTCGTTATGAGAGAATCCCCAGTGGGAAAGATCCCAGTAGTCTGTGACTACCCAGATGTTTTTCCGGAAGAATTGCCAGGAATGCCACCTGACAGAGACATTGAGTTTGCGATTGAATTGCAACCCGGGACTGCTCCTATCTCCAAGAGACCCTATAGGATGCCTCCCGCGGAACTGGCAGAACTGAAGAAACAACTGCAAGAATTGTTGGACAAGGGGTTCATTCGCCCAAGTACTTCACCTTGGGGATGTCCTGCATTATTTGTGAAGAAAAAGGATGAGAGTCTGAGAATGTGTGTTGACTACCGCCCTCTCAATGCGGTGACCGTCAAGAACAAATACCCACTGCCCCGTATTGATGTTCTGTTTGATCAGTTGGTAGGAGCCAAGGTATTTTCCAAGATAGATCTTCGCTCGGGCTACCATCAAATCAAGATCCGTGCCAGTGATATTCCGAAGACTGCCTTCTCTACCAGATATGGGCTTTACGAGTTTTTGGTGATGTCTTTTGGGCTGACCAATGCCTCGGCTTATTTTATGTACTTGATGAACTCGGTATTCATGCCAGAGTTGGACAAGTTCGTGGTCGTTTTCATTGATGATATTCTGGTCTATTCCAAAAATGAAGACGAGCATACTGAACACCTGCACATCGTGCTTCAGCGACTGCGCGATCATCGTCTTTATGCTAAGTTGTCTAAATGTGAATTCTAGCTGAAGGAAATTAAATTCTTAGGATACACAATTTCTCAGGAGGGGATATCAGTTGATCCTGAGAAGGTGCAAGAGGTGATGGACTGGAAACCCCCAACTACAGTGAGGCAGATTCGGAGTTTTCTAGGATTGGCAGGGTATTATCGACGATTTATTCCGGATTTCTCCAGAATTGCCAAGCCAATGACAGAGCTATTGAAGAAGGGAGCCAAATATGATTGGAGCCAGAAGTGCGAGGATGCTTTTCATGCACTAAAGCAGCATTTGACAACAGCCCCAGTGCTGGCTCAACCTGATAACACCAAGCCCTTTGAAGTTTATTGTGATGCTTCTGGTACGGGATTGGGATGTGTCTTGATGCAAGAGAACAGAGTGATTGCTTATGCTTCCCGAGCACTCAGACCCCATGAGCAGAACTACCCTACACATGATCTGGAGTTGGCAGCTGTGGTTCATGCTCTTAAGATATGGAGACACTACTTGATGGGAGCTCACTGTAATATGTACACTGATCACAAGAGTCTCAAATACATCTTCACTCAGGCAAATCTAAACATGAGACAGAGGAGATGGTTAGAATTGATCAAGGACTACGACTTGGAGGTGCATTACCATCCTGGCAAAGCCAATGTTGTAGCAGATGCCTTGAGCAGAAAGGCCCAGTGCAATTGTATGAGCATGGATGCGAGAGTTACCACCCTCTGTGATGAGTTGTGTAAGCTGAACCTGGAAGTTGTTCCTTCCGGTGAATTAAGTTATATCTCGGTGGAGCCCACATTGCAAGAGCAAATAGTCCAGGCACAGATTGGGGATAAAGGTGTTCAGGTTATCAAAGACATGCTCAAGCAAAAGGCAAAAAAATACAAGTGCTTCCGTCAGGACAGTAAGGGAATTTTATGGTTTGGGGATCGATTGGTTGTTCCCAAGGACCCTGAGCTCAGAAAGAAGATACTGGATGAAGCTCACCTTTCAAAATTCTCCATGCACCCTGGTAGCGACAAGATGTACCATGATCTCAGATCTTTGTACTGGTGGACCACAATGAAGAGGGAAATTGCCAAGTATATATCCGAGTGTGACACCTGCCAAAGGATCAAAGCTAGTCATTTGAAGGCAGCAGGTCCTCTACGACCCCTTCCCATACCATCTTGGAAATGGGAGGACATTTGCATGAACTTTATCGTGGGATTGCCCAACACCTCCAGGCACCATGATTCAATTTGGGTTATTGTGGACAGATTGACCAAGACCGCTCATTTCTTGCCAGTACATACCACCCACAGGACGGAGAAGTATGCGGAAATTTACATCGACCAGATAGTTCGTTTGCATGGGATACCAAGGACTATAGTCTCAGACCGAGGAGCACCGTTTGTGGCACGATTTTGGGAACAATTGCAGGAATCACTTGGGACCCATGTGATACGGAGCTCAGCATACCATCCCCAAACAGATGGCCAGACAGAAAGGGTAAACCAGATTCTGGAAGACATGTTGCGGGCTTGTGCACTACACTACGGAAGGGATTGGGATAAGTGTCTGTCTTTGGCAGAGTTTTCTTATAATAACAGCTACCAATCCAGTCTCAAGATGGCACCTTTTGAGGCCTTATATGGGAGGAGATGTAGAACCCTGCTGAATTGGTCTCAAGCAGGAGAAAGGGAAATATTTGGGCCAGATTTGGTACTTGAAGCAGAGGAAAAGGTCAGAGTCATCAAGAAGAACTTAGAAGCTGCTCAAGCCAGGCAAAAGAGCTATCATGATAAGAGGTGGAAGCCTCTACAGTTCGAGGTGGGAGATCATGTTTATCTTAAGGTATCACCCACCAAGGGTGTCCAGAGATTCGGAATGAAGGGCAAGTTAGCTCCTCGTTACATTGGACCCTACGAGATCAAGGAGACTTGTGGACCTGTAGCATATTAATTGAAGTTGCCACCCAGCATGTCAGCTATTCATGATGTATTCCATGTATCTCAGCTGCGGAAATGTGTCCGCCTACCCACTGAAGTGCTACCTGAACCGGAGGTTGAGATAGAACCAGACTTGTCCTATCAAGAGTACCCCGTCAAGATACTGGATCAGAAGGAGAGATCAACACGGGCAAGGTCAATCTGAATGTATAAAGTTTAGTGGAGTCACCATTCAGCAGAGGAAGCTACGTGGGAGACGGAGGATTTTCTACGCTCTCGCTTCCCCGACTTTCTGCCTAAAGGAGTCGGTACGTAACCACAAAACCCCACCCCCACCTGCCCTTTGAAAACAATTATAAGAAAAACTTAGATAGTAAGGGTAGTCTAAGTTGTGGATTTAACTTAAAAAGGACTTCCTTCTGAAGTTGTAAAGAGGATGACATTCGAAGAACAGTTAATTAGAGAAACTCAAAGAAAAGCAGAAACCACACACCGGCACACCTTCATAGCACCCCTCTAGAGGACTCTGCCTGAAATCTCGGGACGAGATTCCCTTAAGGGGGGAGGGCTGTAACACCTCAGGTGTTACCATGGCTAGAACACACCTTGGTACTAAGGATTGTGATCACATGTGGTAATGACTTAAGGAGAACATAAGAACCTTGGAGACCATGGGTTAACCAAGATTTCTAAATGACCTATGAAGTATCACTTAAGTTTTTGTGCACTTACTACCTTGGACAAGAGGAGGGACCTCTCTTTAACCCTACCTCCCAAAGCCATGGTTAAGAAGGGGGGAGAGAGAGTGAGCAAGTGTGCAAAACATGAGTAATCTTTAACCAAACCTTAAGGAACCTTATAACCAGCAATTATGGGAAAGAGATATTGCAAAAAGACCCCTGGAGAAACCCCAAATCAAATCTCCAAGTGGAGAGAGAGCTAGAGCTCTCTAATTCTCTCTAAGTTAAAAACTACACCTACACCAAAGATCAGTCGTGTTCACCTCGAAGCTGGCACCAAATCCACCTGTGTTCTATACCAAAAATGTGGCATACCACCTAGGGCACCCACTGGAAAAAGCTGAGCCCGAGACTTGGACGTTTGACATGCCTTGGCAAGGTTTTTGTCGCGAGGTGGGCAGAGTGACACACCCGATTTGGCGACCCAAGATCTCCCTCCCTAGGCCATATCTGCCATGGTGTCTCACAGATGAGTGATAGCCCTAGGTGCCAGGAAAAGACTCGCGCCGGATTTTTGCCAAGATTCGCACGTTTGCGACTTGGGTGAGCTGTGGAACAAGGGCAGAAGAAAAGCTCCACGTGTTCGACGCGCTCTGCCGCGCCAGAGCACGCCCGCGCCCGACCCCGCGCCGCGCCGAGCCGCGCCCGTGTCCCTTGTGTGCGCCCGCGCCTATAAAACCAAATGAGGCATCGGCCACACTCCTCCGCGCACACTCAAACCTCACCGGAGCTTAACACGCCGTCGTTTGCCCGAGCACGGCGTGTCTGCGGCTACCCGAGCCCCTGCCGTCGTGGACCGGCCAGCCCGGCCCTTCCCAGCCCCGTCCAACCCTCGGAGACGACTAAGTACACCCCCGTGAAGCTCCCCGAGCAAGTAATCGAAACCTACTTCGCCGGAGAAGCCAGTTGACGGTCGCCGGTGTGCGTGGACCGGGTAATCCACTGAGCCATTTTCCAATTCTTTGTGCACACAGTCTCTACATCACCCCGTGAAGCTCACCGTGCCACTGGATTGCTTTAGATCGCCGTGGTTTGGCCGGCACACCCACCGCCGACGAGGACACCCGCCTGCGCACGTGGACCGGGCGATTCCGGTCATCCCAGCCGTCGAGCCGTACATCGCTGTGACCGCCAGAGCCTCCCCGAGCCAACCCTGCCCCTTGCCGGACCTATCTCGCCGCCGGTAAGCCATGCCACCCTTTTCTTTCTTGTGGGCACTGTTTAAACCTAGGGAAGGACCGCGGGGGAGAAGGAAAGAAGTCTGGGGGTTTTGTGAAATGTCAGTGACTCAAATGAATAGTAGTGCGGGGGTATAACTGAGAGAGTTAGTTTGGAAATACCCCAGGGACCTCGGTGTAAACTACTTTTTCAGAAAACCTTATTAAAACCTGACTTTAAATTTGAATAGAAACTTTGAAATTCCATAACTTCTGTTTAGTTCATCCAAATTTGGTCAAACCAATTTTGTCAGACTCTAAATAATATAACCTACTTAAGAAAAATATAAAACCCCCTATGTACTACAGAAAACTTTAGGGTTCTAAATTAATTATTGTTTTGGCCAA
The DNA here is from genome assembly GCA_029449295.1 of Zea luxurians. NCBI lineage: Eukaryota > Viridiplantae > Streptophyta > Magnoliopsida > Poales > Poaceae > Zea > Zea luxurians. The sequence continues at coordinate 3,742,321 of JAOPSE010000152.1, forward strand.
AAGCTAAATAATGGGGATAAAAATAGTTGCACTTTTTGACTAGGGTTAGAAAAATTTGGAAGAGTTTCTATCCACTCACTGACCTGTTTAAAAATGTTAAACCTCTCTGTCCACCCCATTAAATTAGTTTTTGCCATTCATTTTACAATATGCTTAAGATTAAGAAAAATAGAAAATATGATTTAAATAATGAACCAGAGGGCACCCCTATTTTTGTTAGAGTACTTATTCCATGTAGTTTACTAGAAAAATCTATCATACCCTGGTTTAGTATAAAATAAGTAGGATCCCTTTTATTTTAAGAAAACAAGGAAAGCTTAGAAAAACCCTACAAAAATAACCCTAAGATGAAAACACCCCAACCCTTGGGATAACTAATGTTTTGTTATTATGAACATAAGAAAAATACACAATCTGTTGTTTGATATTTTTCAAATGACAAGTTAGTTATAAGTACCTTTTTGGCATAAAACTTTAGAAAATCACAACTAAATAACCACCAATTAACTTTCTGTGATTTTTGGCACATAAGTTTATTATTACTGTTAGATACCAAGAAAAATAACCCTTAGGAAGGAACTCACCTCTAATGAAGAGTTGTAGTACAAAGTGGCCCATTTGACCCAACTTTGTCATTTTTGTCTAAAGCATAGCCTTTTTATTTTAAGCCTCAAATTCCTAGAACAGGCTATAATGACCAATGGCAACCCACTGTAATTTTTACAAGATTTTTGAAAATTTGGAAATCACTGTTGTAGTTCAAACCCACACTAAAATTCATAAATAGAAAATAAGGGAGGAGAAAATGAATGATGGAAATTAGTGTAACCCTAAAACCCTTTGTAAATTGTCCACTAAAATATATAAGGTAAACACAAATCTACTATGCTTATCCTTAGCAAAACCTAAACCTGGAGTGATAAACATAAACCACTAAAAGCCACGTATAACCAAGAAACCCTGAGTTACCAACTAACTTAGTTTTTCTCCCATTAGCCTAATGTTATTCAATCTTGCATAATCATGACCTACATATTCATTGCATTCCGATAGATTGCAACCTCACTGACGGAGAGTACGTCCTCGTGCCGGAGCAAGGAGCTGCTCAGGAGGTAGCCCCAGATCCAGCACCCGAGTCTGCACCAGAGGATCTGCCTGCCACATCCTTGGAAGGCAAGCCCCGATTTTATGCATAACCTGTTCTATATGATATTTTACTACACTTAATGTTTGTAGGCTTGTATTGTGCACTTAAGTGTAGGAGTTGTTTGAAACCCTAGTTGCATGATCATCTCAGGAATCCCATTGAGATGAATACTAGTATGATAAGTCGAGTAGTTGCTTTATTAATTAGGATCTCGGTAGAAGTCGAGTGATTTTCCCAGCACTCGCGCGAGGTTAGGAATTGGCTGTATCCACTTTCTTATCATATTGAGGTTGGTATGTGGGCAACAATCCATGGGGATTGGTTGTCTACGGGATAAAATTTGAATAAGGATTAAGGTGTGGTACCGTGAGTCAAGCGTTTGAACGTACTAAGCACATGCCGAGAAATATGGTAAATCGGTAAGCCTAGTACCTGATTGAACCTGGCAGTGGACTTTACCCCTCACGCGACCTGAGACGTAGTCTCTCATTCCGGTTATGGTGGGTACAAGTGCGGTCACTGCACGACGGCAGTCGGGGTCAGTGAGGCATTGTACGCCAAGGCGGTGAGCCCTGATCTGCTGACGGGGAATCGATGGGGACGGTTGATGTGTGTGGGGACGGAGTACCTCGCCACGTCGTGTGTTTAGGTTTACCTTGCAAGGTTTAAAAACTCGATTCGAATCGTCTGCTTCTCGCAGCTAATGAGACTGCTTGATCCATGCTGCTACATTGAGTAACAAGTGGAAATATGATGAGATGATACAAGATATTGATTGCTAAAAATGTTTGCTACTATGTGTGAGTAGATAGTACACATTTAGCCTTAAGAGAGTCACACCTAAATTTGACAAAGTTAAAACTGAAATTTAGAAACTCAGCTAGTGCTTTTGGCAACCAAACCCCACAGCCAAACAGCTGCATGTCTAGAGGTAGAGGAGTAGACTCCTCACACCGGGTAAGTCTAGCTGAGTATTAGTATACTCAGCCTTGCTTGTGGCATAATTTTATAGGTTCTCTGGAGGACATGGTTGCTGGAGTGACTTGGCCATCCATCTTGCCACCGGGTTGGACTGTCGAGTGGGACCCCGCCTCGGCTGAGGAGGAGCATGAGGAGTGATGGGACAGGCTTCCCCATCTCTCTGTTTATTTTCCGTTAGTTTTATTCCGCTGCACTTCGAACAATGATGGTCACTTTTGCAAAACTCCGATGATGATGATGTAATAATTTAACACTCTTACCTGCATGGTTTTATGCTTTATTGTATTTGCTCTGTGACTCACCATCGAGTGAGAGTGTGGTACTTGATCCTGTCAGTGGCCGTGTCGGACTAGATCCGAGGGATTGACGGGTTATTCCCATTTAAGTGTGGTCTAGCCTCTAAGGCAGGGCTTAGGCACTTAAGTTGGAATAATTCGGGCAGTTCCGCCACACTGATGAACTCAGTATTCATGCCAGAGTTGGACAAGTTCATGGTCGTTTTCATCGATGATATTCGGGTCTATTCCAAGAATGAAGCCGAGCACACTAAACATTTGCATACTGTACTTCAGAGGCTGCGTGACCATCAGTTGTATGCCAAGTTGTCTAAATGTGAGTTCTGGCTGAAGGAAATTAAATTCTTAGGTCACACAATTTCTCAAGATGGGATATCTGTTGATCCTGAGAAGGTACAAGAGGTGATGGATTGGAAGCCCCCGACTACAGTGAGGCAAATCCGGAGCTTTCTGGGATTGGCAGGGTATTATCGACGATTTATTCCGGATTTCTCCAGAATTGCCAAGCCAATGACGGAGTTGTTGAAGAAGGGAGCCAAATATGATTGGAGCCAGAAGTGCGAAGATGCTTTTCATACACTAAGGCAGCATTTGACAACAGCCCAGTGCTGGCTCAACCTGATAACACCAAGCCCTTCGAAGTCTATTGTGATGCTTCTGGTACAGGATTGGGGTGTGTATTAATGCAAGATAACAGAGTAATTGCTTATGCCTCCAGAGCACTCAGACCCCATGAACAGAACTACCCTACACATGATCTGGAGTTGGCAGCTGTGGTTCATGCTCTTAAGATATGGAGACACTACTTGATGGGAGCTCACTATAACATTTACATTGATCACAAGAGCCTCAAATACATTTTCACCCAGGCAGATCTGAACATGAGACAGAGGAGATGGTTAGAATTAATCAAGGACTATGATTTGGAGGTGCATTACCATCCCGGCAAGGCCAATGTTGTGGCAGATGCCTTGAGCAGGAAGGCCCAGTGCAATTGTATGAGCATGGATGCGAGAGTTACCACCCTGTGTGATGAATTGTGCAAGCTGAATCTAGAAGTTATTCCTTCAGTGATTTGAACTATATTTCGGTGGAGCCCACCCTGCAAGAGCAAATAGTCCAGGCACAGATTGGGGATAAGGGTGTTCAGGTTATTGTAACGCCCTGAATTTGGGGGTAAAATTTTTTCTTCTTTTCTCTCACCAAATTCAGGCGTTACCCTTTTCTTTTCCTTTTTCCCCTCGCTAAACCTTGATCTTTTCCAAAGTCATAGCGGGTTTTGGCTTTAGACCTCGTGTAAAGCAAAACCTTAAAAACACTTTATTTTGTGTGATGCACCATGCCGAACCATGCATACTTTTTGTTTGATTAAAAATGTGAATGCTTTCATCTAGAGGAAATTAGATTTTAGAAAAAAGAAAACCTTTTTCTCCTCCCCTCCCCCCCCTCCTTCCCCATTTCGGCCCAGCCGCCCCCTCCCCCTCCCCCGCCGTGGGCCGGCCAGGCGGCCCAGCCGCGCCCCCCCCCCCTTCCCCTTTGCGCCCAGCCGGCCCAACCGTCCCCCCCTCTCCTTTTTTTTCTTTTTCCAAAAATCCCCTCCCTCTCCCTCTCTCTCTCTCTCCCTCATCCTCACCCTAACCCTAGCCGCCGCCGCCCCTCACCCGCGCCGCCACCGCCGTCCTCCCCTCCGATGAGGTTTCTCCCTTCTCCCCCCCCCTCCCTCCTCTCCTTCCCTCCCTCCTCCTTCAATCCCACCGGCGTCCCCCGCTCCCGCGCCATGGGCGCGCCCGCCTCGGCCCCGGCGAGCCCGGCCACCCCGGCCGCCCGCGCCCCGACCCCGCCCGTCCCCGGCCACCCCGGCCGCCCGCGCCCCGACCCCGCCCGGCCCCGGCCACCCCGGCCGCCCGCGCCCCGGACCCCGCCCGGCTCGGCCACCCCGGCCGCCCGCGCCCCCGGCCCCAGCCACCCCGGCCACCCGCGCGAGCCCCGTCCTCACCCGCTCGGCCCCGCCCCGCGCCGCCCCGGCTCGGCCGCCCACCTCCCGGCGAGCTCGCCCCCCCCCCCCCCCCCGGTTCAACTGCCCCGGCCCCCGGCTCGGCCGCCCGCGCCGCCCCTCCCCCGCGCTCGGCCCAACCGCCCCGCCCCGTGCCCCGGCTCGGCCGCTCCCGTCGCGCTCCGGCCCGGTCGCCCCGCCCCCGCGCCTGGCCTCGCCCAACCGTGTCCTCGCCCCGTCCGTGCCTCGCTCGCAGTGGTCCGCGGCGTCCTCGCTCACCCGTGCTCGCTTGCCCTGGCATGTTTGCCCGCTCGCCCCGCCGTGCCTTGCTCGCGTCGTGTCGGCCCTCGGCGTGGCCTCGAGCTCGGCCAGCGCACGGCCCCGACGCGTGCGCGACTCGTTCGCGGCACGTTAAGTGTGGCTTTGCGCGTGCGCGTGCTCGCGCAGCGTTCTGGCGTAGCTCGTCGTGCTCGCGACACGACGCATAGCGCCCTGTCGCGCTCGCGACACGATCGTCTACCCCCTAGCCCCGTCTACCCCCCCCCCCCCCCCGTATCCTATATGCGCTAATCACGTTGTTTATATTAATAAGATAGGAGTCTCAATTTGGAAATTGGTTACGTTAGTTAAATTGTATAGCTAATCGTCTATCTTATTCAATGTTAATCTACTAAAAATGGTCACGTTTACACTAGTGCATGTAGCTAATTCTTATCATTGAAGCTAAGTGGACCTAGAGCACGTGACATCTAGTTATTCGTTTATCCGTAGTGCACCTCGAGCATAAGCCTTAACCTCTGTGAGACCTTCCCTCGTTTCTTTCTAACCAAGGTAAATCCATTATCGTATGTGATATTCTATGCATATTTACTTTATTCTCTTGTATGGTGTACTGTTCTTTTGTATTAAATATGTGGATGTATGTATGCTTGCAATCACATAGAGAACGATTCGGTCGAGGAGCCCGAAGAACTCGCAGGAGAAGCACCTGAGCAGCAGTCGGTTGGTAGAGGCAAGTGTCCTTTGACCTATCTCTGTCTTATTCATTCCTTAATTCACCTCCCGCATTACACATTTATACTTAAGGATTGACTAGCTTTTGTTATCCATGTCCTTGTTTACCTATTTGGGTCGGATTTTTATTGTTTAGCTTTATGCTATTGCTCAACTCTAATCAATGAACATGATGAGATTATATATGATACGCTGTTTCCCCTCTCTTATTATGATGTTATACTTGTGGCCTTTAAGAGGGCTCGAGCGGTTTCTCGAGTGCCTCTCCGTAAGGACCTGTTCTATGGATGACCGCCCGGGAAAATAGTGCAACCATGAGGGTGGAGTGGGACGCCCTTAGCTGAATAATTAGAGGATCCGGGTTTAGTTCGCTTAGCCGTTGTGCCGTCAATGGGGCTCGGTGTATGCGGCTCGCTCTGCCAAGGTTGATTTGTCCCTTGGGGAGGAGTGCGGTACATTTAGGAAACCTAATGGGTGGCTACAGCCCCGGGGAATCTTTGTAAAGGCTATGTAGTGAAACCCTGCCTATTCACCTTGGTAGTGTTTAAGGGTTTGATCGGCCCGAGGCAAGAGGGAATCACGGCTTGTGGGCAAAGTGCACAACCTCTGCAGAGTGTTTGAAAACTGATATATCAGCCGTGCTCGCGGTTATGAGCGGCCAAGGGAGCTCCAATGATTAGTGGTACTTGATCAGAGACATTTTGGTTTACAGGTGGCAATGAGACTGATGGTTTTGGTTACATCTATGGTGTTGGTAAGTGGTATTCTTTCCGTTTGGAAAGGGTACATCGGGCTAATAACTTGGGTTAATGCTAAAACCTGGCTTTCTATTAGTAAATAATAATCTGACCAACTAAAAGCAACTGCTTGACTTACCCCCCCCCCCCACATAAAGCTAGTCCACTACAGCCAAACAGGATACTTGCTGAGTATGTTGATGTGTACTCACTCTTGCTCTACACACCAAACCCCCCCCCCCAGGTTGTCAGCATTGCAACCACTGCTTAGGCGAAGATGAAGCTGTGGAAGGAGACTTCCAGGAGTTCCAAGACTACGACGAGTTCTAGGCGTGGGTTAGCGGCAACCCCCAGTCGGCTGCCTGTAAAGGCCGCGTTTATCTACGTTTCGTGTTCGCACTTTGATTTATTGTAACGACTATATGGACGTCTCAGACGTATGATGTAATCGACTATTTTCCCTTTTTAATACTATTTAAGCACTGTGTGATGATGTCCATGTTATGTAACTGCTGTGTACGTGAATAACTGATCCTGACACGTACATGGTTCGCATTCGGTTTGCCTTCTGAAACTGGGTGTGACATAAGCTAGTATCAAAGCCGTGCTGACTGTAGGACCGCTAACCTAGAGTAGAATGGTCGTTCTAAGGGCTATAGACCTCTGTCCCTGCCTTGACTTTGGTACCCCTTCAAAAGTTGGTCATACCGACCAAACCTATGTTCTACTGTATATTATACCTTGCTGAAAATTATGTTTTATTCTAATCCTTCATTTATTTATGATTCATTATTTGCTGGTCATATTAATTCTGTTCTCACTCTTTTGCTTGCGGTGTCTTTTGTAGATGGCTCGACTTAGACACACTGCACGAAAGTCCGTCATCCCCTTCTTACCCTCCCACCTTGCGGAGCGTCCGCTTCGCCGTCCCGTGGCTGGTCAGTCCAGCCACTTGGAGAGACTGCACCACCGCCTGCATGAGGAGCAGGAACGTCGACGACAGGTGCAGCAGGGCTCTTCTTTCTCGCTCCAGCAGGAGATAGAGTCTGTGAGGAGCTGCTCCCCTGTGCTTCCTCTGGAGGCGCCCCCTGCACCACCACTGGGCGCCCCAGCTTCTGGAGTAGCTGCTGGAGGAGACCCAGACGACGGAGGTGGCGACGACAGCCCGAGCCACGACACCGACTTCCCTGCTGACCATGAGCCAGAAGGATGGGTTGCTCGACCCATCACTCGCGACGCTGCTCGCGGGTGTCACTTCCATGATGCGCTCGACACCCTGCTACGTCGGGCACTTGACCGGCGTACTTGGTCCATCGAGTATTGTTGTGTGGTCTACCAGCATAGTCGCGGGGTCTACCCGGACCGCTGGGAGGCGACCTGCTTGGTGCGTCATCCGGAGAACAGTCTCCAGGGTGCAGAGGCCTGCTCAGAGCACTATTCTATCTCTGAGCGGGACTCAGCTGAGGCAGCCATGCAAGATGCTGCACGGCGTGCGCTTTCGCACTACTGCTCGATTCTCGGTGGGGTAGCTGACGGTCTCGACCTGAAGTATTACCCCCACCGTCCATCTGGCAGCACAGGAGGCGTGATTGTTTCACCTGCTGGTGAGGACAATCCTAGGTTGAGCAGCACAGTCAACCTAGCCACCGTGCTAAACACGGAGCTGGACCATGCACTAGACGAGCTTAGTAGGGCTCGTGCTGAGATCGCCCTGCTGCGGGCTGAGCGCGCGGAACGTCGTCACCTGGATGATGGTTCCCCCGCTCCCGTTGGGACTCAGCACCCGTACCGCTCACCTCGGCATGGACGCCAGTCTTATGGCAATCCCGACTGCAAGACCAAGATAAATCTAGAATCATAGATCGCTAGAGTCGGATCTTGTAATTAATATACAATACATACGTAGAAGCTACAGTCTTAGCGTTAGTCTCGCTTTTAGTTAGTCTTAGTTAGACAGGGTAGTTTGCTATATCCTGTGCATTTATGTTTGTCATGATGAACTATGTTTGGTTTGGATCTTTGTAATGACTGTCACCAGAGTGTGGGTATCCCCTGCATTTTGGTTTACCTGTTATATGTTAATGGAGTTAGCTATATAGTTGGGAAACCTTTTATTCCACTTTCCTCTCTATCTGAGAAGCTGTGTTGGTCTGTGTTGGAGATCAGTGAAGATGCTCATCCGTTCAGTGCTGTTGAAGAATTCTATACTCTTTTCTTATGCTGCAAGATTTGTAAGATCAGTTTTGATGTGTGGTTGCATTCTGCAGATGTCAGAGAACAGGCGCAGAGGAGGAAGGCGTGCTCAGCAGGAGCGAGCCGCTCCGCAGGATGAGGTGCCTCAGCAGCAGCACCTGCCGCCCCCGCCCCCGATGTCGATCGAGCAGATGTTTCTGATGCAGACTCAGGCAGTTCAAGCCATCGGTCAGACTCTGGCCGCCATTCAGCAGCAGCAGCAGCAGCAACAGCAGCAAGCACCACCTCAGCCTCAGATGCCTCAGATGCCCAGAGACAAGCGTGCTGAATTCATGAGAGGTCATCCACCAACATTTGCTCACTCTTCTGACCCCATGGATGCTGAAGATTGGCTGCGCACTGTGGAGCGGGAGTTGCATACCGCTCAGTGCGATGACAGAGAGAAAGTTCTGTATGGTCCCCGTCTGTTGAGAGGAGCAGCCCAGTCATGGTGGGAGTCTTATCTCGCCACCCATGCCAACCCTGACGCCATCACTTGGGAAGAGTTCAGAGGTAGCTTTCGTCAGTACCATGTTCCTGCAGGTCTGATGACAGTGAAGAAAGAGGAGTTCCTGGCCCTTAAGCAAGGGTCATCATCTGTTAGTGAGTATCGAGACAGGTTTCTGCAGTTGTCCCGCTATGCTCCTGAAGATGTCAACACCGACGCCAAGCGACAGTACCGTTTCTTGAGAGGCTCGGTTGACCCTCTGCACTATCAGCTGATGAATCACACTTTCCCGACATTCCAGCACCTGATTGACAGAGCAATCATGACAGAAAGAAAGCGTAAGGAGATGGAGGATCGTAAGCGCAAGATCAGTGGACCCCAGCCTGGAAGCAGCAGCCGTCCCCGTTTCTCAGGCAATCAACCTCAGCAGTTCAGGCAGAACCAGCGTCCACCTCAGCAGCATCAATAGCTCCAAAGGCAGTACCCTCAGCACCAGTATCAGAACCGTCGGAGCAATCAGTCAGGAGGTCAGTTTTAGAGGCAGAATCAGCAGGCACCTCGTCTTCCTGCCCCAGCAAGCCAGCAGAACAATCAGGCAGCACCAGCTCAGGTTGGAAACAGAGCATGTTTCCACTGTGGAGAGCAAGGCCACTGGGTGATGCAATGTCCGAAGAAGGCAGCCCAGCAGCAGTCAAGCCCCAATGCCCCAGCAAAGCAGAATGTGTCTCAGCCTGGAGCAGGCAACCGCTCTCAACCGCGCTATAATCATGGGAGACTGAACCACTTGGAGGCTGAAGCAGTTCAGGAGACCCCCGGCATGATAGTAGGTATGTTCCCAGTCGACTCCCATATTGCAGAAGTGTTATTTGATACTGGAGCAACGCATTCTTTCATTACTGCATCATGGGTAGTAACACATAACCTTCCAATTACTACCATGTCAACCCCCATTCAAATTGACTCAGCCGGTGGTAGAATTCCAGCTGATAGCATCTGTTTGAATGTAAGCGTGGAAATAAGGGGGATAGCGTTTCCCGCCAACCTTATAGTAATGGGTACTCAGGGAATAGATGTCATCTTAGGGATGAATTGGCTAGATAAGTATCAGGCAGTTATCAGTTGTGATAAAAGGACAGTCAAGTTGGTGTCCCCACTAGGAGAGGAAGTGGTGACCGAGTTAGTCCCGCCTGAGCCGAAGAGAGGAATTTGTTATCAGATGGCTGTCGATAGCAGTGAAGCAGACCCAATTGAGAGTATCAAGGTTGTGTCTGAGTTCCCAGACGTGTTTCCGAAGGACTTACCGGGTATGCCACCAGAGCGGAAAGTTGAGTTTGCCATAGAGCTACTTCCTGGAACCGCCCCCATCTTCAAGAGAGCTTACAGAATATCTGGGCCAGAGTTAGTTGAACTTAAGAAGCAGATCGATGAGTTGTCAGAGAAAGGTTACATTCGGCCAAGCACCTCGCCTTGGGCCACCCCTGTCCTATTTGTGGAAAAGAAAGATGGCACCAAAAGGAAGTGTATCGATTATCAAGCTTTGAATGAAGTCACGATCAAGAACAAGTACCCTTTGCCCAGAATAGAAGATCTGTTCGACCAGTTGAGAGGAGTCAGTGTGTTCTCCAAGATTGATTTGAGGTCAGGTTATCATCAGCTCAGGATTCGACCTTCGGACATTCCGAAGACGGCATTCATTACCAAGTATGGGTTGTATGAGTTCACAGTGATGTCTTTTGGTTTGACAAATGCACCGGCCTTCTTTATGAATCTGATGAACAGCGTATTCATGGATTACCTTGATAAGTTTGTGGTGGTATTCATTGATGACATTCTGGTTTATTCTCAAAGCAAGGAAGAACATGCAGATCATTTGAGGATGGTATTGCAGAGATTGTGTCGGCGTTCCGAGACCGGGGGGTCCCCGAGCCGACGAGTGAGAGTGCCGCGTGCCCCAGCCCAGATGGGTCGAGCGCGTGGAGCGAGCGCGAAGGGGGGAACAGAGAGAGAGGTCGGTGGCCGGAGCCGGGTCGTGAGGGAGTCGGAGAATTCCCGCGGCCTTCGTGTTCGTCCCGCGCCCAGGTCGGGTGCGCTTGCAGTAGGGGGTTACAAGCGTCCGCGCGAGGTGAGGGGAGAGAGCGGCCCCGAGAGAGCGCCTGCCCCTGCCCTTCGTCCCCGCGAGGCCAACCTTCTCTAAGAAGGCCCTGGTCCTTCCTTTTATAGTCGTAAGGAGAGGATCCAGGTGTACAAGATGGGGGTGTAGCAAAGTGCTACGTGTCTAGCGAGAGAGAGCTAGCGCCCTATGTACATGCCAAGGTGGCAGCCGGAGAGATCTTGGCACCCTGTTGGTGTGGCGTCGTGGCTGTTGGAGGTGTAACGGAGCCGGACGGGGAGACAGCTGTCGGAGTGGCTGGGCCCTTGCTGACGTCCTCCTGCTTTCGTAAGGGAGCTGAGAGTCGCCGTCGTCATGGTCTAGCGGGGCGCCATCATTTGCCTATCTGGCGTGGCTGGCCAGATGGGACGCCGGTCTTGTCCTCTGCGACCCAAGTCGGCTCAGGGCAGGGTGATGATGGCGCTTCCTGTTGACGTGGCGGTCTCGTGTCCTAGGTCGGGCGTCGTGGAGGCTCCTCCGAAGCCGAGGTCGAGTCCGTCCTGCAAGACAGAGGCAGAGTCCGAGCCCTGGGTCGGGCGAGGCGGAGATCGTTAGGCAGAGGCCGAGGCGGAGTCCGAGCCCTGGGTCGGGCGAGGCGGAGTTCGTCGTCTTCCGGGGCCTTAGCCCGAGTCCGAGCCCTTGGGCGGAGCGGAGTTCGCCGTCTTCCGGGGCCTTAGCCCGAGTCCGAGCCCTGGGGTCGGGCGGAGCGGAGTTCGCCGTCTTCCGGGGCCTTAGCCCGAGTCCGAGCCCTGGGGTCGGACGGAGCAGAGTTCGCCGTCTTCCGGGGCCTTAGCCCGAGTCCGAGCCCTGGGGTCGGGCGGAGCGGAGTTCGCCGTCTTCCGGGGCCTTAGCCCGAGTCCGAGCCCTGGGTCGGGCGGAGCCTCCTATGGCGCCTCTGGCGAAGTCTGGTCGCCCGTTGGTCTTACCTTTTGCGTTAAACGCCCCGGTGACTCGGTCGGTTGGCGCGGTGATTTAGTCAGGGTTTCTTCTTATCGAAGGCGGGGCCTAGGGCGAGCCAGAGATGCGTCTGCCGTGAAAGAGGAGGCCTCAGGCGAGACGGAGTCATCTTAGGGTCGGCTGCCCTCGCCCGAGGCTAGGCTCGGGCGTGGCGTGGTCAAGTCACTCGTACGGACTGATCCCTGACTTAATCAAACCCATCAGGCCTCTGCAGCTTTATGCTGATGGGGGTTACCAGCTGAGAATTAGGTGTATTGAGGGTACCCCTAATTATGGTCCCCGACAGTAGCCCCCGAGCCTCGAAGAGAGTGTTAACACTCGCTTGGAGGCTTGCGTCGCACTTTTTTGCAAGGGGACCAGCCTTTCTCGGTGGTACTTTGTTCCGGTGGGTGCGCGCGAGCGCACCCGCCGGGTGTAGCCCCCGAGGCCTCGGAGGAGTGGTTTCACTCCTTCGAGGTCTTAATGCCTTGCGTAATGCCTCGGCTGGACTAGCGGTTCCCTCATGCGAGCAGGGCGTAACCCAGGTGCACTGTCGAGGCCCAAGTTCTCGGGCTGGTATGTTGACGCTGTCAACGGTTCGGCCGGAGCCGGGTTTGCGAGAGCAGCCCCCGAGCCTTCGCACGGAGCGAGAGGACGATCAGGGACAGACTCGACTTTTCATATACGCCCCTACGTCGCCTTTCCGCAAGGAGGAGGGGGGGAGTGCGCCATGTTACCCTCGATGGGCACCGAACATGGTGTCTCCGGTGAGCTGCAATCGGGTAATCCGAGTGGACGTCCGTGCCCCGTTCGTTAGGGGTCGGCTAGGGGCCCGGAGGCACGCCCAAAAGTACCTGCGGGTGATCTGCCGGACCCGGTCCCCTAGCGACGGGGTCCGAGGGCTCGTTGCCTCCCTCCGATGGGATTCCGTTACAGAGTCGTTCCCGCTGGTCTCGGAAATGTCCTAGGGTACCTCGGGAGCGCAGCCCGAGCCTTGGTTATGTATCGAACGTACCCCTGGTCATCCCTCGCTCGGCGTCTGAGGCGGCTGTGAACCCTTCGACAGGCCAGCCTTCGAACCCCTGATCAGTAGGGGGCACGGAGCCCTAGTAGCCTGAGGCGGTCATGGAACCTTTCGGGGGCCGACCTTCGAACCCCTGACCAGTAGTGGGTGTCGGGCCCACGCGATCTGAGGCGGCTGTCGAACCCCTCGGGGGGCCAGCCTTCGAACCCCTGATCAGTAGGGAGGCTCGGAGCCTAGTTCCTTCACGGGGAAGGATCCCTTTGGGGTTATCCCCCTTCTCGGTCCCTGTTGCAAGAGATAGAGAAAGAAGGAAAAGGGAAAAAGGGTTTGAAATTGAACGTCGTGGCGTACCTTTTTCGGCGTGGTCATTTTGGCGGAGGCGAAGCGTCGCCAGCTGCCCCTGCCAGAAACGTTACCTGTTTCGCCGCGGAGTTAATGCGCCGGGGTAAGCGGTCGGCGAAGCTGCCGTTGCGTGCGCGAGCCGTTCGAGGTACGGGTCACGGGCGCGTCGTCTTCACGCCGTGAGAGGTGGTTCTCTTGCTGCCTCCGGATGGGACATGAGCTTGGCAGATGGCGTGACCGCTGCTCTCGCGCGCCTGCCACCGTCGTCACTGCCGGCCCATTTTTGACCGCTTTTGACCGCTGCGCCAGGCTGGCGCTGCCGGGTCGCGGGCTGGGTCGCCTCGAATCGCGGTATCGGTTCCGCAATCGAGGAGGTGCGGTGGTGGAGCGAGTGGCATAGCGGTTCGCATGCAGCGCCCGGCGCGCCAGTTGCACGACGCGTGGGCATGAGCCGTCGCGCTGGCCTGTCAGGAGTCGGAGAGGCGCGTCCACTTGGCGCGGTTGCATGCCGCCTGCATGGCCGCCTGCCCCTTTCGCCCGCTGGTCCGGGCAGAAGTGGGGGGTTATTTGTAACCGCTGGGTGGTTGCGTGCGTCGTGCGCGGCGGTTCGGCTTCTTCTGCTTAGAGCCGGTCTGCATGACAGGCGGGCCCCAGCCCCCGCGCCGCAGGGAAGGGCTTTGGAGGCGTGTTGGAGAAGACTCAGCCCGTGACGGTTGAGGGCGCAAGCAGGGGGAGTTGCCTTTAAAAGGAGGGCGACCCCCTTCGTGAGGTAACCATGTCTCCTTCCTCCCCAATGCATTGTGTCTCTCCATCTTCCGAGCCCCCGGATGGGGGGAAGCCGCCGTCTTTTCGCTCCATCGCCGGAGGAACGCGACTCCATGGGAGTTGGTACCTTTCAGCCATCGTTCGGCTTCAAGGATTTTCATCATGCAGCCCGGCTGCACCCCTCCACCGGCGGTCACCCAAGAGGGCGACCTCCGGCTTGATGGTGAGGGAAAGCGAGCCGGGCTGCGGTCTCTGCCCCCCCCCCCCCCCTCAGCCTCAAGGATTTTCATCACTAGGCCAAGAGGGAGGACGAGGCGAGTCAGGGAGCTGTCTCCGTGTGGGTCAGTTGCCCTCTTCTTCCCCGTGCGCCTGGGGGGAGAACGGCATCCTCCAGCTTCACGGAGACTTCCTCCAGCCATGTCGGAAGTGGCGGGTCCCGAGGCGTCGGCGGACGGGAGTGGCTTCTCTACTGATGAGATTGCCAACTCCATCAGTAGCCCTGGGTCTCCGTCCCCCGGCCTGAATGGCTGGCTCTCGTCCTCGGGGGGTGAGAGTCTTTCCGCTGCCCCGCAGGCCCGCCCCTATCGAGTGGGGTTGTTCGTACCTGCGGGGTGGGGGAACCGGAGTTCCGTTTGTAATGGCACTTCGAGTGCCGGGTTTTTTGTTCATCTTGGCTTTCGGGGCCTGAACATGTATGTAACTTCGGCACAGAGCCGTGTTTTTTCCTCATTTCCGAGCGCTAAGGCTCGTCCGCTGATTGTCTGAACCGCTTCACCAAGCGTGAGTTGCCCCGTGTCAAGGTGACGAGTGAGGTATCCGTATCCCGGAGGCGTAGGAATCCCTCGGCTCGGTCGGACCTGTTGTCCGAGGCTCCTCTAGCTTAGTTAAAGAGACCCCTCGGCCGCTCTTTGACGAGCCGAGGCCAGGGGTAGCGATATCAGCATGAGCAGAGGCGTTGTCGGCTCGGAAATAAAACCTGGTTGGCCGGAGCCTAGCCGGGTTGTTTGTTGGCAGGATCGACGTCGGAGCTGTTCAGCCGAGGCTTCGAACCGAGCTGGCGCCCTCGGAAGGTGGTCGGCCGAGGCCCCGGAGGTGGCCGGCCGAGCCGTCCGCTCGGGCCGGGTTCTCGGAGAAGTCCCTGGCAGAGATTGCTCGAGCGTGGTGATGACGTCGCCCTTCGGAGCGGAGGCCCTCGGACCGCGTCGCCGTCCGAGGCTAGGTCGGGCCTTGCCGAAGGTGCTGTTGATGCCGAGGATGTCTTCGCCCTCTTCCAGCGTCAAGATCCAAGCCTGCAGGGTCAAATCGCCTCGTAGCGTGGGCCTTGCGCGGCCGTTGAGGCCAGAACACATACCCTTGTTGCGTTATAAAGCGGCGTCTCTTTTCCTCTCGTTTCAAGTATCTGGACTTTCTGTCGGTAGCAGGGATGTTAGTGCGAGCAAGAGCTGCTTCTCACGGAAGGTGATGAGTGAGGTATCCATATCCCGGAGGCGTAGGAGTCCCTCGGCTCGGTCGGCCTTGCCGCTTACGCGTACTTTTACCCGCCCATGAAGCCCTGTCACCGACTCGGTCGAGAAGGCTCGAAGAATCGCTTCGACAGAAGAGCTCCCGTACGTAAAGACTCGTTCGATCCGCGGATTCGCCTTATCCGAGCGCGAGTTACTTATCGCAGAAGGTGATGAGTGAGGTATCCGTATCCCGGAGGCGTAGGAGTCCCTCGGCTCGGTCAGCCTTGACTGCTTACGTGTACCCCGTCGTTTCCAGGACCCGCTTTTCGAAGTAGTCAAAAAGCACGAAAGATGTTCTGGTGAAAGAGATTTTCTTTTCGAGGAAAATTTTGACGCAGAGGGGGTTTCCCCCCTTTTAGCCCCCGAGGGAGGGTCGGGCTCTGCCGAGGCGAGGCTGACCCTTCCTTGTTGACTAAACTTTTGCGTGGGTGCGAGGTATATAGACAACTTGGAAACATCTTAAGGGTAGAAGCGACGTAGCTGTTGGATGTTCCAAGCGTTGCCGTAGACCTCGCCTTGACTGTTGGCCAGCTTCTACGTTCCGGGCTTCAGAACTTTGGCGATGATGAACGGCCCCTCCCAGGGGGGCGTGAGCTTGTGCCTCCCTCGGGCGTCTTGCCGCAGCCGAAGCACCAGATCGCCCACCTGGAGATCTCGGGGTCGGACCCCTCGGGCGTGGTAGCGTCGCAGGGACTGCTGATACCGCGCCGAGTGTAGTAAGGCCCTGTCCCGAGCTTCGTCCAGCTGGTCCAGCGAGTCTTCTTGGCTAGCTTGGTTGCTTTCTTCGTTGTAGGCCCTCGTCCTCGGGGAGCCGTATTCCAGGTCCGTGGGCAGGATGGCCTCGGCCCCGTAGACCAGGAAGAACGGCGTGAAACCTGTGGCCCGGCTTGGCGTCGTCCTCAGGCTCCAGACCACCGAGGGGAGTTCCTTCATCCATCGCTTGCCGAACTTGTTGAGATCATTGTAAATTCGAGGCTTGAGCCCCTGTAGAATCATGCCATTGGCACGTTCTACCTGCCCATTCGACATGGGGTGAGCTACGGCGGCCCAGTCTACCCGGATGTTGTGATCATCGCAAAAATCCAAGAATTTTTTGCCGGTGAACTGGGTGCCATTGTCGGTGATGATGGAGTTCGGGACCCCGAAGCGATGGATGATATTGGTGAAGAACGCCACCGCCTGCTCGGACCTGATGCTGTTCAGGGGTCGGACCTCGATCCACTTGGAGAATTTGTCGATGGCGACCAGCAGGTGCGTGTAGCCCCCGGGCGCCTTCTGCAGAGGGCCGACGAGGTCCAGACCCCACACAGCGAAGGGCCAGGTGATGGGTATCGTCTGCAGAGCCTGAGCGGGCAGGTGGGTCTGCTTCGCATAGAATTGGCACCCTTCGCAGGCGCGGACAATTCTAGTGGCGTCAGCCACCGCCGTTGGCCAGTAGAAGCCTTGGCGGAAAGCGTTCCCGACGAGGGTTCGAGGTGCTGCATGATGACCGCAAGCCCCCGAGTGTATTTCTTGCAGGAGTTCCTGACCCTCGGCGATGGAGATGCATCGCTGGAGGATGCCCGAGGGGCTTCGGTGGTAGAGTTCCTTCTCATCGCCCAGCAAGACGAACGATTTGGCGCGTCGCGCTACCCGCCGAGCCTCGGCTCGGTCGATGGGCAGTTCCCCTTGGCGGAGATATTGCAGGTACGGGGTCTGCCAATCTTGATCTGGCATGACCCCGTTCTGCTCCTCCTCGATGCGCAGTGCTTCGCCCTCGGGCTCCGAGGGTTCCTCGGGGTGAGCCAAGGATGGCTCGGGCTGGGCCGAGGTCACCTCGGACGAGGCCGAGGGTGCCTCGGGCTCGGGCGCGTCATCTATCTTGACGGAGGGTTGGTGCAGATCTCGGGAGAAGACGTCCGGGGGAACCGTCGTTCGCCCCGAGGCTATCTTCGCCAGCTCGTCCGCAGTCTCGTTGTAGCGCCGGGCGATGTAGTTAAGCTCGAGCCCGTAGAACTTGTCTTCCAGGCGTCGAACCTCTTCACAGTAGGCCTCCATCTTCGGGTCGCGGCAGAGGGAGTTCTTCATGACTTGGTCGATGACGAGCTGCGAGTCGCCGCGTGCATCGAGGCGTCGGACCCCTAGCTCGATGGCGATTCGCAATCCGTTGATCAGAGCCTCGTACTCAGCCACATTGTTGGACGCCGGGAAATGGAGGCGAAGCACGTAGCGCAGGTGTTTCCCGAGGGGCGAGACGAAAAGCAGGCCCGCGCCAGCTCCCGTCTTCATCAGCGACCCGTCGAAAAACATGGTCCAGAGCTCTGGTTGGATCGGAGCCGCTGGTAACTGGGTATCGACCCATTCGGCTACGAAATCCGCCAGTACCTGGGACTTGATGGCCTTCCGAGGGGCAAACGAGATTGCCTCGCCCATGATTTCCACCGCCCACTTCGCGATCCGTCCGGAGGCTTCTCGGCACTGGACGATCTCCCCCAGGGGGAAGGATGACACCACAGTCACCGGATGGGACTCGAAGTAATGTCGCAGCTTTCGCCTCGTCAGGATCACTGCATATAGCAGCTTCTGGACTTATGGGTAGCGGATCTTGGTTTCGGACAGCACTTCGCTGACGAAGTAGACTGGCCTCTGAATGGGCAAAGCATGCCCCTCTTCCTGCCTTTCGACTACGATCGCGGCGCTGACCACCTGAGTGGTTGCGGCGACGTAGACCAGGAGGGTTTCTTCATCAGCTGGGGGTACCAAGATGGGCGCCTGGGTGAGGAGCGCCTTCAGGTTCCCGAGGGCTTCCTCGGCCTCGGGAGTCCAAGTGAAGCACTCGGCCTTCCTTAAGAGGCGGTACAGGGGCAGGCCTCTTTCGCCGAGGCGCGAGATGAAACGGCTCAAGGCCGCGAGGCATCCCATGACCCTCTGTACGCCTTTTAAGTCCTTGATGGGCCCCATGTTTGTGATCGCTGCGATCTTCTCCGGGTTGGCTTCGATGCCCCGCTCGGAGACGATGAACCCCAAGAGCATGCCTCGGGGCACCCCGAAGACGCACTTCTCGGGATTGAGCTTGACGCCCTTCGCCTTGAGACACCGGAATGTCAGTTCGAGGTCGGAGAGAAGGTCAGAGGCTTTCCTCGTCTTGACTACGATGTCATCGACGTAGGCCTCGACCGTGCGACCAATGTGTTCGCCGAACACATGGTTCATGCACCGCTGGTACGTTGCACCCGCGTTTCTCAACCCGAACGGCATTGTGACATAACAGTACATGCCGAAGGGCGTGATGAAAGAAGTCGCGAGCTGGTCGGACTCTTTCATCTTGATTTGATGATACCCTGAGTAGGCATCGAGGAAAGACAGGGTTTCGCACCCTGCAGTGAAGTCCACAATTTGGTCGATGCGAGGTAGAGGGTAGGGGACCTTCGGACACGCTTTGTTGAGACCAGTGTAGTCTACACACATCCGCCACTTCCCCCCTTTTTTCCTCACAAGTACAGGGTTGGCAAGCCATTCGGGATGGAATACCTCTTTAATGAACCCTGCTGCCATCAGCTTGTGGACCTCCTCGCCTATCACCCTGCGCCTTTCCTCGTCGAATCGGCGCAGAGGCTGTCTGACCGGCCGGGCTCCGGCCCGAATATCCAGCGAGTGCTCGGCGACATCCCTCGGTATGCCGGGCATGTCCGAGGGACTCCACGCAAAAACGTCGGCGTTTGCGTGGAGAAAGTCGACGAGCACTGCTTCCTATTTGGGGTCGAGCCCGGAACCGATCCGGATCTGCTTGGAGGTGTCGCCACTGGGGTCGAGAGGGACGGCCTTTACCGTCTCCGCTGGCTCGAAGTTGCCGGCATGCCGCTTCACATCCGGCACCTCTCGGGAGAGGCTTTCCAGGTCGGCTATGAGGGCCTCGGACTCGGCGAGGGCCTCGGCGTACTCCACGCACTCCACATCGCATTCGAATGCGTGTTTGTACGTGGGGCCGACGGTGATGACCCCGTTGGGGCCCGGCATCTTGAGCTTCAGGTAGGTGTAGTTGGGGATGGCCACGAACTTCGCGTAGCATGGTCTCCCCAACACTGCGTGGTAGGTTCCTCGGAACCCGACCACCTCGAATGTCAAAGTCTCCCTTCGGAAGTTGGAGGGTGTTCCGAAGCAGACAGGGAGGTCGAGCTGTCCGAGGGGCTGGACGCGCTTCCCGGGAATGATCCCGTGGAAGGGCGCAGCGCCTGCTCGGACAGATGACAGGTCGACACGCAGGAGCCTGAGGGTCTCGGCGTAGATGATGTTGAGGCAGCTGCCTCCATCCATCAGGACCTTGGTGAGCCTGACGTCGCCGATGACGGGGTCGACGACGAGCGGGTACCTCCCCGGGCTCGGCACGTGGTCGGGGTGGTCGTCCCGGTCGAAGGTGATGGGCTTGTCGGACCAGTCTAGGTAGACTGGCGCCGCCACCTTCACCGAGCAGACCTCCCGACGCTCTTGCTTACGATGCCGAGCCGAGGCGTTTGCCACATGCCCTCCGTAGATCATGAAGCAATCGCGGACCTCTGGGAACTCTCCTGCTTGGCGATCCTCCCTTTTGTCGTCGTCGTGAGCCCTGCCACCCTCTGCGGGTGGCCCGGCCCGATGGAAGTGACGCCGAAGCATGACGCACTCTTCGAGGGTATGCTTGACGGGCCCCTGATGGTAGGGGCACGTCTCCTTGAGTGCCTTGTCGAAGAGGTTAGCACCTCCGGGGGGCTTCCGAGGGTTCTTGTGCTCGGCGGCGGCGACAAGGTCTGCATCGGGAACGTCGCGTTTCGCTTGCGACTTCCTCCTGCCTTTCTTCTTGGCGCCGCGCGGAGTAGACGCCTCGGGAGCATCTTCCAACGGGCGGCCCTGGGGCTGCTTGTCCTTTCGGAAGATGGCCTCTACCGCCTCCTGGCCGGAGGCGAACTTGGTGGCGATGTCCATCAGCTCGCTCGCCCTGGTGGGGGTCTTGCGTCCCAGCTTGCTCACCAGGTCGCGGCAGGTGGTGCCGGCGAGGAACGCGCCGATGACATCGGAGTCGGTGATGTTGGGCAGCTCGGTGCGCTGCTTCGAGAACCGCCGGATGTAGTCTCGGAGAGACTCTCCCGGCAATTGCCGACAGCTTCGGAGGTCCCAGGAATTCCCGGGGCGCACGTACGTGCCCTGGAAGTTCCCGGCGAAAGCCTGGACCAAATCTTCCCAGTTGGAAATCTGCCCCGGAGGCAGGTGCTCCAACCAGGCACGAGCGGTGTCGGAGAGAAACAGGGGGAGGTTTCGGATGATGAGGTTGTCATCGTCCGTTCCACCCAGTTGACAGGCCAGGCGGTAGTCCGCAAGCCACAATTCCGGTCTCGTCTCCCCCGAGTACTTCGTGATGGTAGTCGGGGGTCGGAATCGGGGCGGAAACGGCGCCCGCCGAATGGCTCGGCTAAAGACCTGCGGACCGGGTGGTTCGGGCGAGGGACTCCGATCCTCCCCGCTGTCGTAACGCCCCCCACGCCTGGGGTGGTAGCCTCGGCGCACCCTCTCGTCGAGGCGTGCCCGACGGTCACGATGAGGGTGCTCGTCGCCGAGGTGGCCCGGGGCCGCAGGCGCGGTGTTGCGCGTGCGCCCGGTGAAGACCGAGGCTTCCCGTGTGAGTCGGGAAGTCGCGGCACGAGGTTCCGAGGGGTATCCCTGCCTTCGGGAGGCAAAGCTCTCGGCCCGCCGGGCCGCAGCGCCTTCCAGGAGATGCTTGAGTTCTCCCTGGATTCGCCGACCCTCGGTGGTTGATGACTCCGGCATCGCGCGGAGGAGCATCGCTGCGGCGGCCAGGTCCTGACCAGTCCCGCCGGATGCGGGTGGCGGTCTGTCCCTGGCGTCGTTGGCGATGCGGTGCTGGAGACCTTGGGGCAGGTGACGTATTCCTCCGGCCGGGGGTTGGCTCGCCCATACCTGCCCGATGTTCTGGCGGATTGCCTCGAGCGCTCCTGCTCCCTCATCGAGCCCGGCCTGCGCCCCGCGGACTTGCTCGAGCTGTGGGTCGTGACCCCCCGCCGGAACGGGAACCACAGCTAGCTCCCGCGGGATGTCGGCGCGAGGTGCTGGCCTAGGGGGATCGCCATCCTCCGGCATGCCGAGACAGCCGCCTCCGGAGGGATCCCCTAGCTCGATGTGGAAACATTCACGACTCGGGCCGCAGTCCTTGTCGCCAAGGCTGCGGCTGCCGTCGGAACAGTCGGAGAGGCAGTAGTCACATGCGGTCATGAAGTCCCGCATGGCACTAGGGTTGCCAGATCCGGAGAAATCCCAGCAGATGCTGGGGTCATCATCTTCCTCGGACCCAGAGGGTCCGTAGGTCGAGAAACCCGTCAATCGGTCCCAAGGCGACCGCACACGAAACCCCAGAGAGGTTGCACTCGCCTCAATGTGAGCGCCCGCCAAAGCGAGGTCGCCAGGCGGGCTGAGGCCGAGTCGAAATGACGAAAGATGGGGAGCAGTCGGTACCTTTTCGTCGACGAGGGGCGATGAAGTCACGTCGGGGGCTGACCGCGCCGTCGTCTTGGGTACGAGGGCGACGTCCTGCAGGCCCTCCGTGAGCGTGCTGGCGTCGTCCACTTGCTCGGGGTCGACGTGTTGCGGGGGGATGGCGCTCGCGTTTGCCTCGAACGCGAGGGCGACGCTTGGCGTGTCCTCCGCGGGGGCGCCGGGGATGTCGATTTGCTCGACAGCCGTCGGAGCGCGGCCTCCCGCTCGGCCCCGGTTGCCCCGCCTCCTCCTCCTCCGATGGCGAGGGAGAGGATGGGGCGAGCTCGAAAGTTGTCCTTCCCCAACGCGGGAAAGACGTCGTCGATTCCGCCGCCGGCGGGCGGGCTGTCCGCCACCAACGTCGCTGTCGCGCGGCGGTGGAAGGAGTACCATGTCGTAGTCGCCGTCGAGAGACATGAACTCGAGGTTCCCGAAACGGAGCACCGTCCCAGGTTGAAGAGGTTGTTGGAGACTGCCCATCTGGAGCTTGACGGGAAATCGAACGTCAACACGCAGCGTGCCCCTACCTGGCGCGCCAACTGTCGGCGTTCCGAGACCGGGGGGTCCCCGAGCCGACGAGTGAGAGTGCCGCGTGCCCCAGCCCAGATGGGTCGAGCGCGTGGAGCGAGCGCGAAGGGGGGAACAGAGAGAGAGGTCGGTGGCCAGAGCCGGGTCGTGAGGGAGTCGGAGAATTCCCGCGGCCTTCGTGTTCGTCCCGCGCCCAGGTCGGGTGCGCTTGCAGTAGGGGGTTACAAGCGTCCGCGCGAGGTGAGGGGAGAGAGCGGCCCCGAGAGAGCGCCTGCCCCTGCCCTTCGTCCCCGCGAGGCCAACCTTCTCTAAGAAGGCCCTGGTCCTTCCTTTTATAGTCGTAAGGAGAGGATCCAGGTGTACAAGATGGGGGTGTAGCAAAGTGCTACGTGTCTAGCGAGAGAGAGCTAGCGCCCTATGTACATGCCAAGGTGGCAGCCGGAGAGATCTTGGCACCCTGTTGGTGTGGCGTCGTGGCTGTTGGAGGTGTAACAGAGCCGGACGGGGAGACAGCTGTCGGAGTGGCTGGGCCCTTGCTGACGTCCTCCTGCTTTCGTAAGGGAGCTGAGAGTCGCCGTCGTCATGGTCTAGCGGGGCGCCATCATTTGCCTATCTGGCGTGGCTGGCCAGATGGGACGCCGGTCTTGTCCTCTGCGACCCAAGTCGGCTCAGGGCAGGGTGATGATGGCGCTTCCTGTTGACGTGGCGGTCTCGTGTCCTAGGTCGGGCGTCGTGGAGGCTCCTCCGAAGCCGAGGTCGAGTCCGTCCTGCAAGACAGAGGCAGAGTCCGAGCCCTGGGTCGGGCGAGGCGGAGATCGTTAGGCAGAGGCCGAGGCGGAGTCCGAGCCCTGGGTCGGGCGAGGCGGAGTTCGTCGTCTTCCGGGGCCTTAGCCCGAGTCCGAGCCCTTGGGCGGAGCGGAGTTCGCCGTCTTCCGGGGCCTTAGCCCGAGTCCGAGCCCTGGGGTCGGGCGGAGCGGAGTTCGCCGTCTTCCGGGGCCTTAGCCCGAGTCCGAGCCCTGGGGTCGGGCGGAGCGGAGTTCGCCGTCTTCCGGGGCCTTAGCCCGAGTCTGAGCCCTGGGTCGGGCGGAGCCTCCTATGGCGCCTCTGGCGAAGTCTGGTCGCCCGTTGGTCTTACCTTTTGCGTTAAACGCCCCGGTGACTCGGTCGGTTGGCGCGGTGATTTAGTCAGGGTTTCTTCTTATCGAAGGCGGGGCCTAGGGCGAGCCAGAGATGCGTCTGCCGTGAAAGAGGAGGCCTCAGGCGAGACGGAGTCATCTTAGGGTCGGCTGCCCTCGCCCGAGGCTAGGCTCGGGCGTGGCGTGGTCAAGTCACTCGTACGGACTGATCCCTGACTTAATCAAACCCATCAGGCCTCTGCAGCTTTATGCTGATGGGGGTTACCAGCTGAGAATTAGGTGTATTGAGGGTACCCCTAATTATGGTCCCCGACAGATTGCGAGAGCACCAGTTGTATGCAAAGTTGAGCAAATGTGAATTCTGGATCAATGAAGTCTTGTTCTTGGGTCACATAATCAACAAAGAAGGATTGGCTGTGGATCCGAAGAAAGTGGCAGACATTGAACTGGAAAGCGCCAACGGATGCTCGAGGAATCAAGAGCTTCATTGGAATGGCCGGATATTATCGGCGATTCATTGAAGGGTTTTCGAAGATTGCGAAACCAATGACAGCGTTGCTAGGCAACAAAGTTGAGTTCAAGTGAACCCAGAAATGTCAAGAGGCCTTCGAAGCGCTGAAAGAGAAGTTGACAACAGCGCCTGTCCTAGTCTTGCCTGATGTGCACAAGCCCTTCTCGGTGTATTGTGATGCTTGTTACATAGGTTTGGGATGCGTATTGATGCAAGAGGGAAGAGTTGTGGCTTACTCGTCCCGACAGCTGAAGGTTCATGAGAAGAATTACCCAATCCATGACCTAGAGTTGGCAGCAGTGGTTCACGCACTGAAGACATGGAGGCACTATCTGTATGGACAGAAATGCGATGTTTACACAGACCACAAGAGTCTGAAGTACATATTCACTCAGTCAGAATTGAATATGAGGCAGCGAAGATGGTTAGAGTTGATCAAAGACTATGAGTTGGAGATTCACTACCATCCAGGCAAAGCAAACATAGTGGCAGATGCTTTGAGCAGGAAGAGTCAAGTCAATCTGATGGTCGCTCGTCCGATGCCTTACGAGTTGGCCAAGGAGTTCGACAGGTTGAGTCTCGGGTTTCTGAACCATTCGCGAGGAGTTACAGTTGAATTGGAACCTACCTTGGAGCGGGAAATCAAAGAAGCGCAGAAGAATGATGAAAAGATCAGTGAAATTCGGCGACTGATTCTAGATGGCAGAGGCAAAGATTTTCGTAAAGATGCAGAAGGTGTGATATGGTTCAAAGACCGCTTGTGCGTTCCCAATGTCCAATCCATTCGGGAGTTGATTCTCAAGGAAGCTCATGAGACTGCTTATTCGATTCACCCTGGCAGTGAGAAGATGTATCAAGATCTGAAGAAGAAATTCTGGTGGTACAGAATGAAGAGGGAAATCACAGAGCATGTGGCTATGTGCGATAGTTGTCAAAGAATTAAGGCAGAGCACCAGAGACCAGTTGGATTGTTGCAACCGTTGCAAATTCCTCAGTGGAAATGGGATGAAATCGGTATGGATTTTATAGTCGGATTGCCTCGCACTCGAGCCGGCTACGATTCTATTTGGGTAGTAGTGGACCGTTTGACCAAATCCGCCCACTTCATACCTGTCAAGACCAACTACAACAGTGCAGTGTTGGCAGAATTGTATATGTCTCGGATCGTTTGTCTTCATGGTGTGCCAAAGAAGATAGTGTCAGACAGAGGAACGCAGTTCACCTCTCATTTCTAGCAGCAGTTGCATGAAGCCTTGGGCACACATCTGAATTTCAGTTCAGCTTATCATCCGCAAACAGATGGCCAGACCGAAAGGACCAATCAAATTCTCGAAGATATGTTGAGAGCCTGTGCGCTGCAAGATCAGTCCGGATGGGATAAGCGATTGCCTTATGCAGAGTTTTCTTATAACAACAGTTACCAGGCCAGTTTGAAGATGTCACCATTTCAAGCGCTCTATGGAAGGAGTTGTAGAACTCCGTTGCAATGGGATCAGCCTGGAGAAAAGCAAGTGTTCGGGCCAGACATTTTGCTTGAAGCCGAAGAGAACATCAAGATGGTTCGAGAGAATCTGAAGATAGCGCAATCGAGGCAGCGAAGCTATGCAGACACAAGAAGAAGAGAGCTGAGTTTCGAAGTCGGAGACTTCGTCTATCTGAAAGTGTCACCGATCAGAGGAGTCAGAAGGTTCGGAGTCAAAGGCAAGCTAGCACCCCGCTATATTGGTCCGTACCAAATTCTCTCAAGGCGTGGAGAAGTGGCCTATCAGCTTAGTTTGCCAGAGAATTTGTCTGCTGTGCATGATGTCTTTCATGTGTCTCAGTTGAAGAAGTGCTTGCGTGTGCCAGAAGAGTAGTTGCCAGTGGAAGGTCTCGAAGTCCAGGAGGACTTGACCTACGTTGAGAAGCCAGCGCAGATCCTTGAGGTTGCAGACAGAGTCACCCGAAGGAAGACCATCAGAATGTGCAAAGTCAGGTGGAATCACCATCCAGAGGAAGAAGCAACCTGGGAGCGTGAAGATGATCTGATGGCCAAATACCCTGAGCTCTTTGCTAGCCAACCCTGAATCTCGAGGGTGAGATTCTTTTAAGGGGGATAGGTTTGTAACGCCCTGAATTTGGGGGTAGAATTTTTTCTTCTTTTCTCTCACCAAATTCAGGCGTTACCCTTTTCTTTTCCTTTTTCCCCTCGCTAAACCTTGATCTTTTCCAAAGTCATAGCGGGTTTTGGCTTTAGACCTCGTGTAAAGCAAAACCTTAAAACACTTTATTTTGTGTGATGCACCATGCCGAACTATGCATACTTTTTGTTTGATTAAAAATGCGAATGCTTTCATCTAGAGGAAATTAGATTTTAGAAAAAAGAAAACATTTTTCTCCTCCCCTCCCCCCCCTCCTTCCCCATTTCGGCCCAGCCGCCCCCTCCCCCTCCCCCGCCGTGGGCCGGCCTGGCGGCCCAGCCGCGCCCCCCCCCTCCCCTTTGGGCCCAGCCGGCCCAACCGTCCCCCCCTCTCCTTTTTTTCTTTTTCCAAAAATCCCCTCCCTCTCCCTCTCTCTCTCTCTCTCCCTCATCCTCACCCTAACCCTAGCCGCCGCCGCCCCTCACCCGCGCCGCCACCGCCGTCCTCCCCTCCGGTGAGGTTTCTCCCTTCTCCCCCCCCCCTCCCTCCTCTCCTTCCCTCCCTCCTCCTTCCCTCCCACCGGCGTCCCCCGCTCCCGCGCCATGGGCGCACCCGCCTCGGCCCCGGCGAGCCCGGCCACCCCGGCCGCCCGCGCCCCGACCCCGCCCGGCCTCGGCCACCCCGGCCGCCCGTGCCCCGACCCCGCCCGGCCCCGGCCACCCCGGCCGCCCGCGCCCCCGACCCCGCCCGGCCTCGGCCCCGGCCGCCCGCGCCCCCGACCCCGCCCAGCTCGGCCAACCCGGCCGCCCGCGCGAGCCCCGGCCACCCGCGCGAGCCCCGCCCTCGCCCGCTCGGCCCCGCCCCGCGCCGCCCCGGCTTGGCCGCCCGCCTCCCGGCGAGCTCGGCCGCCCCCCCTGGTTCAACCGCCCCGGCCCCCGGCTCGGCCGCCCGCGCCGCCCTTTCCCCGCGCTCGGCCCAACCGCCCCGCCCCGTGTCCCGGCTCGGCCGCTCCCGTCGCGCCCTGGCCCGATCGCCCCGCCCCCGCGCCTGGCCTCGCCCGTCCGTGTCCTCGCCCCGTCCGTGCCTCGCTCGCAGTGGTCCGCGGCGTCCTTGCTCGCCCGTGCTCGCTTGCCCTGGCATGTTTGCCCGCTCGCCCCGCCGTGCCTTGCTCGCGTCGTGTCGGCCCTCGGCGTGGCCTCGAGCTCGGCCCAGCGCACGGCCCCGACGCTTGTGCGACTCGTTCGCGGCACGTTAAGTGTGGCTTTGCGCGTGCGCGTGCTCGCGCAGCGTTCGGGCGTAGCTCATCGTGCTCGCGACGCGACGCATAGCGACATGTCGCGCTTGCGACACGATCGTCTACCCCCTAGCCCCATCTACCCCCCCCTATCCTATATGTGCTAATCACGTTGTTTATATTAATAAGATAGGAGTCTCAATTTGGAAATTGGTTACATTAGTTAAATTGTATAGCTAATCGTCTATCTTATTCAATGTTAATCTACTAAAAATGGTCACGTTTACACTAGTGCATGTAGCTAATTCTTATCATTGAAGCTAAGTGGACCTAGAGCACGTGACGTCTAGTTATTCGTTACCCGTAGTGCACCTCGAGCATAAGCCTTGACCTCTGCGAGACCTTCCCTCGTTTCTTTCTAACCAAGGTAAATCCATTATCGTATGTGATATTCTATGCATATTTACTTTATTCTCTTGTATGGTGTACTATTCTTTTGTATTAAATATGTGGATGTATGTATGCTTGCAATCGCATAGAGAACGATTCGGTCGAGGAGCCCGAAGAACTCGCAGGAGAAGCACCTGAGCAGCAGTCGGTTGGTAGAGGCAAGTGTCCTTTGACCTATCTCTGTCCTATTCATTCCTTAATTCACCTCCCGCATTACACATTTATACTTAAGGATTGACTAGCTTTTGTTATCCATGTCCTTGTTTACCTATTTGGGTCGGATTATTATTGTTTAGCTTTATGCTATTGCTCAACTCTAATCAATGAACATGATGAGATTATATATGATACGCTGTTTTCCCCTCTCTTATTATGATGTTATACTTGTGGCCTTTAAGAGGGCTCGAGCGGTTTCTCGAGTGCCTCTCCGTAAGGACCTGTTCTATGGATGACCGCCCGGGAAAACAGTGCAACCATGAGGGTGGAGTGAGACGCCCTTAGCTGAATAATTAGAGGATCCGGGTTTAGTTCGCTTAGCCGTTGTGCCGTCAATGGGGCTCGGTGTATGCGGCTCGCTCTGCCAAGGTTGATTTGTCCCTTGGGGAGGAGTGCGGTACATTTAGGAAACCTAACGGGCGGCTACAGCCCCGGGGAATCTTTGTAAAGGCTATGTAGTGAAACCCTGCCTATTCACCTTGGTAGTGTTTAAGGGTTTGATCGGCCCGAGGCAAGAGGGAATCAAGGCTTGTGGGTAAAGTGCACAACCTCTGCAGAGTGTTTGAAAACTGATATATCAGCCGTGCTCGCGGTTATGAGCGGCCAAGGGAGCTCCAATGATTAGTGGTACTTGATCAGAGACATTTTGGTTTACAGGTGGCAATGAGACTGATGGTTTTGGTTACGTCTATGGTGTTGGTAAGTGGTATTCTTTCTGTTTGGAAAGGGTACATCGGGCTAATAACTTGGGTTAATGCTAAAACCTGGCTTTCTATTAGTAAATAATAATCTGACCAACTAAAAGCAACTGCTTGACTTACCCCCCCCCCACATAAAGCTAGTCCACTACAGCCAAACAGGATACTTGTTGAGTATGTTGATGTGTACTCACTCTTGCTCTACACACCAAACCCCCCCCCAGGTTGTCAGCATTGCAACCACTGCTCAGGCGAAGATGAAGCTGTGGAAGGAGACTTCCAGGAGTTCCAAGACTACGACGAGTTCTAGGCGTGGGTTAGCGGCAACCCTCAGTCGGCTGCCTGTAAAGGCCGCGTTTATCTACGTTTCGTGTTTGCACTTTGATTTATTGTAACGACTATATGGACGTCTCAGACATATGATGTAATCGACTATTTTCCCTTTTTAATACTATTTAAGCACTGTGTGATGATGTCCATGTTATGTAACTGCTGTGTACGTGAATAACTGATCCTGGCACGTACATGGTTCGCATTCGGTTTGCCTTCTGAAACCGGGTGTGACAGTTATCAAATACATGATCAAGCAGAAGGCAGAGAAATACAAGTGCTTCCGTCAGGATAGCAAGGGAATTCTATGGTTTGGAGATCGATTGGTTGTTCCCAAGAACCCTGAGCTCAGAAAGAGGATATTGGATGAAGCTCACCTTTCAAAATTCTCCATGCACCCTGGTAGCAACAAGATGTACCATGACCTCAGATCCTTATACTGGTGGACCAGGATGAAGAGGGAAATTGCCAAGTACATATCCGAGTGCGATACCTGCCAGAGAATCAAAGCCAGTCATTTGAGGGCAGTAGGCCCTTTGCAACCCCTTCACATACCATCGTGGAAATGGGAGGACATTTGCATGGACTTTATCGTGGGATTGCCCAATACTTCCAGGCACCATGATTCCATTTGGGTTATTGTGGACAGATTGACCAAGACTGCTCATTTCTTACCAGTGCATACCACCCACAAGATAGAGAAGTATGCAGAAATTTATGTTGATCAAATAGTGCGGTTGCATGGTATTCCAAAGACCATTGTATCTGACAGAGGAGCACTGTTTGTGGCACGCTTTTGGGAGCAGCTGCAAGAATCACTTGGGACCCAGGTAATACGAAGCTCAGCATACCATCCCCAAACCGATGGCCAGACAGAGCGGGTAAACCAGATTTTGGAAGACATGTTGCGGGCATGTGCACTACACTACGGAAAGGATTGGGACAAGTGTCTTTCTTTGGCAGAGTTTTCTTATAATAACAGCTATCAGTCCAGTCTAAAGATGGCACCTTTTGAAGCCTTATATGGGAGAAGGTGTAGGACCCTGCTGAATTGGTCTCAAGCAGGAGAAAGAGAAATATTTGGGCCAGATTTGGTACTTGAGGCGGAAAAGAAGGTCAGAGTTATTACAAGGAACTTAGAAGCTGCTCAGGCCAGGCAAAAGAGCTACCATGACAAGAGGCAGAAGCCTCTACAGTTTGAAGTAGGAGATCATGTTTATCTTAAGGTGTTACCCACCAAGGGTGTCCAGAGATTCGGGATTAAGGGCAAGTTAGCTCCTCGCTACATTGGACCCTACAGGATTAAAGCAAGTTGTGGACCCGTAGCCTATCAATTGGAATTGCCACCTCCCATGTCAGCCATTCACGATCTGTTCCATGTATCTCAGCTGCGGAGATGTGTTCGCCTACCCACTGAAGTGCTGCCTGAACTAGACATTGAGATAGAACCAGACTTGTCTTATCAAGAGTACCCCGTCAAGGTATTGGATCGGAAAGAAAGGTCAACGCGGGCAAAGTCAATCAGAATGTATAAGGTTTAGTGGAGTCACTGTTGGGGGCCTTCGTCCTCCGAAGGTCCTCAAAAACATGATTTGACAATGTTTTCCAAGTGGATTATGTGAACAGGTATCTTCGGACTCAGAATTATGAACATAAAGCACGGTCAGGACGAAGCCTGAACCAGACGAAGGACGAGCTGATTACCAAGCTCTACGAAGGTGCACAGCCGAAGCTGTGTGCAAGGAAGCTTCGTCGCGATAGCGGAAAGGGGAACCGACTTAAAGATGAAAAGACTACGTGGGCCTTGACAGATTTCCATAAGTCATTAACAAATGTAATGGACATGGATGTAATTTTACGTGGGCTGCGTCCCGCGTCTATAAATAGATGAACAGTACTCCCGTACTGTTCACGCTGACTTGGCATTGGCATTTGCGTCACGCTTGTACTTTTTACCTTCTCTCAAGACCGAAGGTACATTTGTAATTTGTAATCATTTCTATTTCTCTGTGTTAATAAAATAGAAATGATTCTATGATTTACATTTCATGTTTTGTATGAATCCTTCGTTATTACTTGTTATATTTACGAAGGTATGTCTCTTGTGACCTTCGTCCGGAACTCATTATTCCCGAAGGGGAATAATGTTTGGTAGGACGAAGGGCCTTAACATTTAACACTTTTTATGTTGCCTTGTTCTTAATCCGAAGCATTTGAGAACAAGTCCCCAACATTGGCGCCCACCTCCGGTGAACTCACTTCCACTTCGAGTTTTTTGAACACCTTCGGAAGCTGTAGACCTTCGCTATGGCGCCGAAGAAAGCTTCAGCAACTGGGGCTGCAGCACTGCAACCGCTGGACCACAACCAGGAGACCGTCTCTCTTCGAGAGGCCCGAAGCCAGAAGAGGAAGGCCGTCAGCCCGACGCTTCAGGAGGATGAGCTAGACCAAGAAATCAGGGATATGGAGATGCTTCATCAACAGGTGCAGAGGAAGAAGGAGAAGATGGCCCGTCTAGCTGAGTTGCAAAGGCAGATAGACGAAGCCTCTGAGGAAGTTCGCCATCTTACTCATGATGAGCAGAACAGAAGGCCTCAGCAGAAAGACCTTCATCAGGAAGGCTTCGTCAATGAAGATGACTGGTACGACAATTTCCATCATGGAAATTTTGTTTTCGATGATGCTTCTCCTCTGTCCGCTGAGCTGCAGGCTACACCTTGGCCTCCATCCTATAAGCCACCCCAGCTTCCCAAGTTCGACGGCCACTCAGACCCGAAGCAGTTCTTGATGAGCTACGAAGCAACAGTGTCTTCGTATGGTGGCAATGCTGCAGTCATGGCAAAGTCTTTTGTTATGGCTGTCAGGAGTGTTGCTCAGACCTGGTATTCCTCCCTCCGACCAGGAACGATCACTTCATGGCAAAAGCTGAAGGATATGTTGTTAACCAGCTTTCAAGGGTTTCAGACGAAGCCGGTCACTGCTCAAGCCTTGTTCCAGTGCACTCAGGAACATGAAGAATACCTTCAGGCGTATGTCAGAAGGTTCTTGCGTTTGAGGGCGCAGGCACCAACGGTGCCCAATGAAATTGTCATCGAAGCCATGATCAAGGGGCTTCGTCCTGGACCTACAGCCCAATACTTTGCTAGGAAGCCTCCTCAGACCCTGGAGAAGCTGCTCCAAAAGATGGACGAGTACATTCGTGCTGATAATGACTTTCGCCAAAGAAGGGAGGAGGCCTTCAGATTTTCTGAGATGACTAGGGGCTTCGGGGGAAGATTCTATCCGAGGCATGTCAGGTCCATCCACAACTCCACTCAAAATGATGACAAGGGGAGTCAGCACAGCAGGCCGCAGTGCTCCTCACAGGCTTCGGGGCAACAGCAAACTTTCCTTCGGCCACCAGCTCCAAGAGGCAGAGGCGCCAGGGGCTTCGGCGGGAGATTTGGAGATCAACCAAGGAGGACATTTTGCTTATTCTGCGGTGAGAACAAGGGCCATACCACCAGGATGTGCCATGTTACCATCCAGAAACAAAAGGAGCTAGCAGAAGCTGCAGCGCAACAGGGACAGCCGAAGCAGGTCATGCATACTGCTTCGTACCATCAGCCTTACATCCCGGAATATGTGGGCAACCACCCTGCAGTTTCCGTAGCTTCGGCAAGTCAACCTCAAGCTTCATGGCAACAGCCCCCGCCCCCACCTCCGCTGCAACAAGGCCAACAGCCAGAAGGGAGCCAATATGTTCCACACCAAAGGGATCTCAGAGAGCAATCTGAAGCTCGCACAGTCAATAGTACTGTGCCAGAGTCGAAGCACATTTATTGACAGATATCCTACTTTGATAATAGTTTTTTCCGTCTAAGTTCTATTTTCTGTGTAATAAAGAACATTTCAGTTTTCATATAATAGTTTCGTGGTTGGTTATGAGGGAAATCTATCTTCTCCACAGGCTTAAGTTGCTGAAGCTTAAATATTTGCGGCAACAAGGAGGACCTTCGAATTATTAAAAATCCTTCGAAGCAACAAAAAGTCGTTCTAAGGAACGCAGAGTAAGTTGCCGAAGTTACAAAAAGCCGTTCCAAAGGGAGCGCAGTGTAAGTTTTTTGCTCCAAAGACGTTCCTAAGGGAATGCAGAGCATACAGCGAAAAGTCAACGCTGATACCGCCTAAGTAAAAGGCGAAGAAGCTCCAAAGACGTTCCTAAGGGAATGCAGAGCTTATACCGTCTAAGTAAAAGGCGAAGAAGCTCCAAAGACGTTCCTAAGGGAATGCAGAGCTTACGAATATATTTTGTGTGTATCTTCGGAACAAATGTCATTTGCATAACATAACATCATCACATCATTTTGCATAACATAAGCATCATACATCATGTTGCATTTGGCAAAAGAAGGGGACACAGTATCAACCTTCGAAAGGACGCTTTGAGAAAGTGAAAATTGTGTAAAGTCACGAGGGAATACAATGATAATCTTCGGAATACAGCTTCGGAGAATATTTTTACGAAGCATGGACGAGCTTCATCAGAGCAATATCGAAATTGTATAGCTTCGGAGAATGTTTTCATGAAGTATGAACGTGTTTCATCAGAATAATTTTAACGGAGAATGTCTTCTTCACGAAGCATGAAAAGAAGGGAAGGTGTTTTTTCGCCGAAGGCTCAAAAATGGTATGTATGTAGAGTTTCATGTATCGTAAAGAATTGAATAATGAAAGAAACTTGTATATTACATTCAACTGTACAAAATGTTACATAGATCACACTTTAAATGTTTTTTCTAAATAGCATCTAGTCTTCTCTTAATACTGCTTCAGCGGCTTCATTTAGAAGTTGATCAACAACTTTGTCCATGATAGCTTCGGCCATTTGTTTAATTTCATCATCCCCTTTTGTGTGGGGGTCGGCAGTCGATCCAGCAGCTTCTGAGGGAAGAGAACATTTCTTCATTACTATTACAAACCGTGAGCAAAGTTTGAAATAAAAATTACAACACAATAAGAACGACTAATTAGTACCTAATTGCCTTTCGGGCTCTGTACTTTTTTCGGCAGCTTCTGCCACTTTCCTAGCATCATGGATGCCTTTTTCGCTTCTTTGAATTATTTCTTGCGCCATTTCTCGGCCGCCATTGTCCCAGATATCAGTGAAGAATTTACCGCCAACCATGCTTGCTTCGGTTGAGGGATCTTTGATGTCTTCAGGGGACAGGGCAGCTTCGGACTGAGCTAAGGATTTTATATGCTCACAACCTTTCTTCTCCAAAACAGCAGCAACTCCCCTGGCGCCTGAAAAAGCGCAGATATCACCGCGGCTGCTCAGGATTTCTTCGAAGGCTTCTGCTTCGTGACTAATCCAGTCCAGTGGACCTTCGGGATTGCCTCTTGAAAAGTCCTCTTCACTAGAAAAGGCGCCAACGCTGGCGAAGCTGGATTTTATCTTTTTCACGCATTCTATAGATTTAACATAACAT
This sequence comes from Zea luxurians, assembly GCA_029449295.1. Lineage (NCBI taxonomy): Eukaryota > Viridiplantae > Streptophyta > Magnoliopsida > Poales > Poaceae > Zea > Zea luxurians. The sequence continues at coordinate 3,777,085 of JAOPSE010000152.1, forward strand.
TTCCTCTGAGATGCACGAAACTCTTTAACACTTAACTCCAATTTATTGACCATATGATCACTAAGTTCTCGTTTCGTTTCCTCAAGCACACGTTCCTCTCTGGCTCTAGCTAGCTGTTTCTGAAGATCTTTAATTTCACGTTTTTGGGCTTCGGCCTGGGCTTTTGAAGCAGCTTCGTCCTTCTTTACTTTATCTACCAGTGTAAGCAGAATTTTATCCTTTTCCAGAGCTTCGTTTCTCAGTTTGATAACTTCGGAGCGTAAATTGTTAAACGCAATATCATAGCTTTCATCTTCGGCGCTTTTTTGGGCTCTTAATGCGTTGCTCAGAATCAGGCCCTGTATGAAAAAGAATCCATATAAGAATAAAGGAATGAATTACGCATTAAAAAGTTTTTTCAAACGCTTAATTTCCATACCTTTAGGCTATTATATGCAAGACTGTCTGCGAGATCCTCTTTCGTCATGGCGCATAATCCAGCTTCGAGTTTCGGGAACCCCATGCTTCTAGCCATTTCCCGGCACACGGATAATTCTTTATTGTCTGGGAGACAGTACAGGAAATCATCTTCGTTTGTCCCATTGAATACTACTGCCCCCTTCGGATACTTCAACTCTCTAGCATAGTGATTCGCTTCATAGATTTCTTCTTCAGACAGTTTCTTCCCCGAAGCATGTCGCACGATGTAATCGCGTATGCTGGAGGGAGCTTCGGGGGCGGCAGTGTCAATTTCTTCAACTAAAGCTGGTTCTGATATTTTCTCGGATTGTTCCTTGGCGGGCTCTGAAGGCCCAGCTTCAGCTTCAGCTTCAGCTTCAGCTTGTTGTTTCGAAGCTTCCGTAGATGCTTCAGCGAGTTCAACAGACTCCTTTGCGGTTGTGCTTGAAGACTTAATTGTCTCCAAGACATCCAGTACGTTCACCATTCTTTTTCTTCTTGGGGTCACCAATGGGCCCTTTTGATTTTTTGTTGTGTCGACATTTGTTGAAGGACTTAAAATTTCTGATGTTTTTGGCCCTTCAATCTTCGGTTTTTCTACTGCTGAAGGCGCTTCAGTCTTCTCTTCCATCTTCGGCACTGGAGCTGGTTCTGTAGCTTCAGAGGCCAAAGAAACTTCACCAATGAATTCTGGCACTATGGCCGGCTCAATAAAGCGTGTCCGATGGGTGAGCACCTTCATCTTTTTTCTTTGAGGCGCTGGCTCACTAGGGGCACTCGTGGTAGCTTCTGTCGCAGGAGAAGTATTTTTCCTTTTGCGACCCAATACCGGATAGTGATAGTCAGGGTACATAAACCCGACTGCGTCAAACACGCGGTTGAGCCTTTTCTTCTTTCGGCCTCCGAAGGCTGCTGATAGCGCAGTATTTTTGGCCTTCGAATATGCCCCAAGTAGTTCATCACTTAATGTTTCAATGCTTTTCAGCCAGTCATCATCAGGTTCAACAAATTTATCTGCATATTTGAATGTGTATTTCAGTCTGACCAGTCCGCCTTCGTCGGACTCTTTAATGGTCTCCTTCGGCATTTCCCACTTTTCTGCAAGTGGCCATACCCTGAAGGCAATGTGCTCTTGGACCAAGTCCCTTGTCCCAATGAAAGAGCAGACTATCCCGAAGGCTCTTTGGCATTCCTCGGCTGCTTCGTCCATTTCAACCTTCGGCCTTCGAAGTCCGAAGCGTTGCCAGATGGGGCGCATAATGATACTCTTGACATTTTCTTGCGCTGTTAAGTCATTTTTTACATAGAACCATTCAGTCATCCAGGCTCCGGGCCATCTCTTCCGAAAGGTTGGCACAGGGCGGCTTGACCCGGAGCGGGCACCGAAGCTGTAGCACCCAAAATTATTGTGATATTGTTCTTTTCCCCACGGCTTCGTCTCATATAACAGTTCATGAATGTTGCAAAAACTTTTAGCATTTGGTTCTAAACCTTGGCTTCTTGCAGCCCAGACAAACATCCCCATTCTTATGATAGCTTCAGGAGTAAGTTGATGAAGGTAGACTTGAAATGTTTTCAGTACCTCAATAACAAAGTTGCTCAGGGGGAATCGAAGCCCAGCCTTGAGAAAGCTTCGGAAGATTACAACTTCATCTTCTTCGGGGGTGGGAGAAGTCTTTTCTCCAGCGTCAGCCCTCACAATAGATATATCTCGAAAATACCGCCCCCTCATATTATCAATATGACTCTGCTTGATAGTGGTCTTCCCGAAAACCGTGTGACTTGGCCGCCATGGTCGATCTTCGGCCTCTTCTCCACCACTTTCTACATCATAGCTGTCGCTGTCATCAGTATCTTCGGACAAACCTTCGAGAATCTCTTTGGTGATTTTCTCTGTATTGGTCTCCGCCATCGCAATCAGGAACCCCAGATTCTTCTCTTCCTCGAGACTCAGCTTCGTATCAGCAGGAATCTTCTTACCTTCAGACATCTTTGGAAACGCTAAAAAACTGCTCTCGAGGCCGAAGCTTCAAAATCAAAAAGACCAGCAAATCCTAAAGCACAAGAGCTAAAAATTTAGTGGACCGAAGCAGATGGCAAGTATGCGTACCAAATGAGTTCGCGATGTGATCTTATTTATACGCCCAGGGCGTTGAAAATTGAAAGACCCCGCTTGTCAGTGAATGTTGCTATTCTAGCAAAGGGAAGGTGTTTTTTCGGACCTTCGGCTCAAGGCCTTCGTCCAAATCGCAATCTGAATTTAATATTAACAAATTAATATTGCGAGGGGCTACTGTTGGGGGCCTTCGTCCTCCGAAGGTCCTCAAAAACATGATTTGACAATGTTTTCCAAGTGGATTATGTGAACAGGTATCTTCGGACTCAGAATTATGAACATAAAGCACGGTCAGGACGAAGCCTGAACCAGACGAAGGACGAGCTGATTACCAAGCTCTATGAAGGTGCACAGCCGAAGCTGTGTGCAAGGAAGCTTCGTCGCGATAGCGGAAAGGGGAACCGACTTAAAGATGAAAAGACTACGTGGGCCTTGACAGATTTCCATAAGTCATTAACAAATGTAATGGACATGGATGTAATTTTACGTGGGCTGCGTCCCGCGTCTATAAATAGATGAACAGTACTCCCGTACTGTTCACGCTGACTTGGCATTGGCATTTGCGTCACGCTTGTACTTTTTACCTTCTCTCAAGACCGAAGGTACATTTGTAATTTGTAATCATTTCTATTTCTCTGTGTTAATAAAATAGAAATGATTCTATGATTTACATTTCATGTTTTGTATGAATCCTTCGTTATTACTTGTTATATTTACGAAGGTATGTCTCTTGTGACCTTCGTCCGGAACTCATTATTCCCGAAGGGGAATAATGTTTGGTAGGACGAAGGGCCTTAACATTTAACACTTTTTATGTTGCCTTGTTCTTAATCCGAAGCATTTGAGAACAAGTCCCCAACAGTCACCATTCAGTAGAAGAAGCTACATGGGAAACTGAGGATTTTCTACGCTCTCGCTTCCCTGACTTTCTGCCCAAAGGAGTCGGTACGTAACCCAAAACCCCACCCCCCCACCTGCCCTTTGAATACAATTATAAGAAAAACTTAGATAGTAAGGGTAGTCTAAGTTGTGGTTTTAACTTAAAAAGGACTTCCTTCTGAAGTTGCAAAGAGGATGACATTCGAAGAACAGTTAACTAGAGAAACTCAAAGAAAAGCATAAACCACACACCAGCACACCTTCATAGCACCCCTCTAGAGGACTCTGCCTAAAATCTCGGGACGAGATTCCTTTAAGGGGGGAGGGCTGTAACACCCCAGGTGTTACCATGGCTAGGGCACACCTATGCACTAATGACTATGATCACATGTGGAAGAAACTTAAGGAGCAAAAAGTGTAAGGGCCTTGGAAGCTAGGTTTTAACCAAGAGATGTGGATGACCAAAAGCATTACCCAAATTGTGTGCACTTATCACCTTGGACCAGGGGGGAGTAAACCCTAGACCTCTCTTGAACCCTATCTCCTAAGCACCTTGGTTAAAGGGGGAGAGATTAAGCAAAGGTGCATGTCATGACCAAACTTTTGGCACAAAGTTAAGTAACTTATTAACCTACAATTATAGAGAGGAAACATTGCTAAAAGGCCCCTTAAGAAACCCCAAATCCATTCCCTAAGTAGAGAAAGAGCTAGAGCTCTCTAAATTCTCTCTAAGTCAAAAACTACACCTAATCTAAAGATCCACCGTGTTCACCTTGAAGATGGCACCAAAACCACCTAAGTTCTATACCAAAATGTGGCATACCACCTAGGGCACCCACTGGAAAAGGTTGAGCCCGAGACCATGACGTTTGACATGCCTTGGCATCGTTTTTGTCGCGAGGTGGGCAGAGAGACATACCTGATTTGGCGTCCAAAGATCTCCCTACCTAGGGCATATCTGCCATGGCGACTCACGGATGAGAGACAGCCCTAGGTGCCAGGAAAAGACTCGCGCTGGATTTTTGCCAAGATTCGCATGCTTGCGACTTGGGCGAGCTGTGGAACACGGGCAGAAGAAAACCTACACGTGTTCGACGCGCTCTGCGCACGCCAGAGCATGCCCACGCCCGACCCCGCGCCGCGCCGAGCCGCGCCAGTGTCCCCCGTGTGCGCCTGCGTCTATAAAGCCCACCCAGGCGTCGACCATACCCTTCCGCACGCACTCAACCTCACCGGAGCTCAAACTCACCGTCGTTTGCCCGTGCACGGCGTGTCCGCGGCCACCCGAGCCCCTGTCGCCGTAGACCGACCAACCAAGCCCTTCCCAGCCCCGTCCGACCCTCGGAGAGGACTGAACACACCTCGGTGAAGCTCCCCGAGCGAGGAATCGAAGTCTGCTTCGCCGGAGAGGCTAGTCCACGGTCGCCGGACTCCCTCCGACCGTCGGCGAGCGTAGACTGGGTAAGCCACTGCGCCATTTTTTGATTCAATGCACAGATAGCCTCTACATCACCCCGTGAAGCTCACAGTGCCAATGGATTGAACTAGATCGCCGTGATTTGGCCGGCACACCCGCCGCCGACGAGGACACCCGCCTGCGTACGTGGACCGAGCGATTCCGGCCATCCCTGCCGTCGTGCCGTACATCGCTGTGACCGCCAGAGCCTCCCCGAGCCACCCCCGCCCCTCGCCGGACCTCTCTCGCCGCCGGTAAGCCGCGCCACCCCTTTCTTTCTTGCGGGTACTGTTTAAACCTAGGGAAGGACCGCGGGGGAGAAGAAAAGAAGCCTGGGGGGTTTTGTGAAATGTCAGTGACTCAAATGAATAGTAACGCGGGGGTATAGCTGAAAGAGTTAGTTTGAAAACAACCCAGGGACCTCGGCGCAAAGTAGTTTTCCAGGAAACCTTTATTTAAATCTGATTTAAATTTTGACAGAACTTGAATAATCCATAACTTCTGTTTTATTCATCCAAAGTTAGTCAAACCAATTTTGTCAGACTTTAAATAATGTAAACTACTTAGGAAAAATATAAAACCCTTATGTACTACAGAAAACTTTAGGGTTCTGATTTAATTATTGTTTTGGCCAAAAGCTAAATAATAGGAAGGAAAATAGTTGCACTATTTGACTAGGGTTAGAAAAATTTGGAGAAGCTTATGTCCACCTGCTGACCTATTTAAAAATGCTAAACCTCTCTGTCCATCCCATTAAGTTAGCTTTTGCCATTTATTTTATAATATGCTTAAGGTTAAGAAAAATAGAAAAGGTGATTAAAATGATGAACCAGAGGGCACTCCTATTTTTGTTAGGGTACTTATTTAAAGTAGTTCACTAGAAAAATCTATGATACCCTGGTTTAGTATAAAATAATTGGGATACCTCTGATTTTAAGAAAACAAGGCAAACTTAGAAAAACCCTAGAAAAATAACCCCAAGGCAAAAACACCCCAAACCTTGGGGTCACAAATGTTTTGTTATTCTGAACATAGGAAAAATACAAAATCTGTTGTTTGATATTTTTCAAATGACAAGTTAGTTATAAACACCTTTTTGGCATTAAACTTTAGAAAATCACAACTAAATAACCACCAATTAACCTTCTGTGATTTTTGGCACAGAAGCTTATTATTACTGTTAGATGCTAACAAAAATAACCCTTAGGGCAGAACCTACTCTAGTTAAGAGTTGTAGTACAAAGTGGCCCATTTACCCAACTTTGTTATTTTTGTCTAAGGCATAGCCTTCTTAGTTTGAACCTCAATTTCCTAGAACAGTCTATATTGACCAATGGCAAGCCACTGTAATTTTTGCAGAATTTTTGGAAAAAAGTTAATTCACTATTGTAGTTCAAACCTACACTAGAATTCATAAATAGAAAATGAAGAAAGGGAAAATGAATAATGGAGATTTGTGTCAACCTAAAACCCTTGATTAATGTTCCACTGAAAAGTATAAGGGAAATACAAATCCACTATGCCTATCCTTAACAAAACCTAAACCTAGAGTGATAAGCCTAAACCACTAAAAGCCCCGCATGACCAAGAAAACCCTAAGTTACTAACTAACTCGGTTTTATCTTCCTTTAGCATAATGTTGTGAACTCCTGCATAATCCTGACATACATATTCATTGCATTCGATAGACTGCAACCTCGCTGACGGAGAGTACGTCCTCGTGCCGGAGCAAGGAGCTGCTCAGGAGGTAGCCCCGGATCCAGCACCACAGCCTACACTAGAGGATCTGCCTGCCACAGCCTTGGAAGGCAAGCCCCGGTTTTATGCATAACCTGTTATTTATGCTATTTTACTATACTTAATGATTGTAGGATTGATTGTGCACTTAAGTGTAGGAGTTGTTTGAAACCCTAGTTGCATGATCTCAGGAATCCTTTTGAGATGGATACTAGTATGCTAGGTCGAGTAGCTGCTTTACTAAATAGAGATCTCGGTAGAAGTCGAGTGATTTTCCCAGCACTCGCGCGAGGTCAGGAATTGATTGTACCCACTTTCATATCATACTGAGGTTGGTCTGTGGACACGGATCCATGGGGATGCATGGTCTACAAGATAAAAGTTGAATAAGGATTAACGTGCGGATACCTGTGTCAAGCGTTTGAATGTACTAAGCACATACCGAGAAATATGGTAAATCGGTAAGCCTAGTACCTGATTGAACCTGCCAGTGGACTTTACCCCTCACGCGACCTGAGACGTGGTCTCCCATTCCGGTTATGGTGGGTACAAGTGCGGTCACTGCACGACGGCAGTCGGGGTCAGTGAGGCATTGTACGCCAAGGCGGTGAGCCCTGATCGGCTGCCAGGGAATCGATGGGGACGGTTGATGTGTATGGGGACGGAGTGCCTGGCCACGTCGTGTGTTTAGGTTTACCTTGCAAGGATAAAAACTCGATTCGAATCGTCTGCTTCTCGCAGCTAATGAGACTGCTTGATCCATTGTACTGCATTGAGTAACAAGTGGAAAGATGATGAGTTGACACAAGTTGTTGATTGCTAAATATGTTTGATACCATGTATGAGTAGATAGTACACATTTAGCCTTAAGAGAGTCACACTTAAACTTGACAAAGTTAAAACTTGATTTAGAAACTCAGCTAGTGCTTTTGGCAACCAAACCCCACAGCCAAACAGCTGCATATCTAGAGGTAGAGGAGTAGACTCCTCACACCGGGTAAGTCTAGCTGAGTATTAGTATACTCAGCCTTGCTTGTGGCATAATTTTACAGGTTCTCTGGAGGACATGGTTGCTGGAGTGACTTGGTCGTCCATCTTGCCACCGGGTTGGACGGTTGAGTGGGACCCCGCCTCGGCTGAGGAGGAGCATGAGGAGTGATGGGACAGGCTTCCCCATCTCTCTGTTTAGTTATCGTTAGTTTCATTCCGCTGCACTTCGAACAATGATGGCTACTTTTGCAAAACTCCGATGGTGATGTAATAATTTAATACTCCTTAATTTATGGCCTTATGCTTTATTGTATTTGCTCTGTGACTCACCTTCGAGTGAGATTGTGGTACTTGATCCTGTCATTGGCCTCGTCGAACTAGATCCGAGGGATTGACGGGTTATTCCCATTTAAGTGTGGTCTAGCCTCTAAGGCGGAACTTAGGCACTTAAGTCGGAATAATTCGGGCAGTTCCGCCACACATCTTCCTTATCTTTATCATCATTATCTCCCCCTTGATCATTGTCCTCCTCTTGAGGTGGCTCATCTTCTTGATCTTCTTCTTCATTATCTTGAGCCTGGTCCTCATCTTGAGTTGGTGGAGATGCCTGGTTGGAAGATGATGGTTGATCCTATGCTTGAGTTGGCTCTTCGGATTCCTTAGGACACACATCCCCAATGGACATGCTCCTTACCGTGACGCACAGAGCCTCTTCATCATCTAATTCATCAAGATCAATTTGCTCCACTTGGGAGCCGTTAGTCTCATCAAACACAATGTCACAAGAAACTTCAACTAGTCCAGTGGACTTGTTAAAGACTCTATATGCCCTTGTATTTGAATCATATCCTAGTAAAAAGCCTTCTACAGCCTTAGGAGCAAATTTAGATTTTCTACCTCTTTTAACAATTATAAAACATTTGCTACCAAAGATTCTAAAATATGAAACATTGGGCTTTTTACCGGTTAGGAGTTCATAAGATGTCTTCTTAAGGATTTGGTGAAGGTAGAGCCGGTTGATGGAGTAGCAGGCGGTGTTAATCGCCTCGGTCCAAAACCGATCCGGTGTCTTGTACTCATCAAGCATGGTCCACGCCATGTCAAGTAGAGTTCTATTCTTCCTCTCCACTACACCATTTTGTTGAGGTGTGTAGGGAGAAGAAAACTCATGCTTGATACCCTCCTCCTCAAGGAAGCCTTCTATTTGTGAGTTCTTGAACTTTGTCCCATTATCGCTTCTAATCTTTTTGATCCTTAAGCCGAACTCATTTTGAGCTCGTCTCAAGAATCCCTTTAAGATCTCTTGGGTTTGTGATTTATCCTGCAAAAAGAATACCCAAGTGAAGCGAGAATAATCATCCATAATTACTAGACAGTACTTACTCCCGCCGATGCTTATGTAAGCTATCGGGCCGAATAAGTCCATGTGGAGTAGCTCGAGTGGCATGTCCGTTGTCATTATGTTTTTGTGTGGATGATGGGCGCCAACTTGCTTTCCTGCTTGACATGCGCTACACACCCTGTCTTTCTCAAAATGAACATTCATTAGTCCCAAAATGTGTTCTCCCTTTAGAAGCTTGTGAAGATTCTTCATGCCAACATGGGCTAGTCGGCGATACCAGAGCCAACCCATATTAGTCTTCGTAATTAAGCAAGTGTCGAGTTCAGCTCTATTGAAATCAACTAAGTATAGCTGACCCTCTAACACTCCCTTAAATGCTATTGAATCATCACTTCTTCTAAAGACAGTAACACCTATATATGTAAAAAGACAGTAGTAACCCATTTTGCATAATTGAGATACAGAAAGCAAATTGTAATCTAAAGAACCTACAAGAAAAACATTAGAAATAGAATGGCCAGGTGATATTGCAATTTTACCAAGTCCTTTGACCAAACCTTGATTTCCATCCTCGAATGTGATAGCTCTTTGGAGATCTTCGTTTTTCTCATAGGAGGAGAACATCCTTTTCTCCCCTGTCATGTGGTTTGTGCATCCGCTATCAATTATCCAGCTTGAGCCCCCGGATGCATAAACCTGCAAAACAATTTAGTCTTGTTCTTAGGTACCCAAACAGTCTTGGGTCCTTTGACGTTAGAAATAAGCACCTTAGGCACCCAAACACAAGTCTTTGAGCCCTTGAGTTTGGCCCCACCATATTTGGCAACTACTTTGCCTGATTTGTTAGTCAGCACATAAGAAGCATCAAAAGTCTTAAATGAAATAGTTGGCTCATTTGATGCAGTAGGAGATTTCCTTTTAGGCAACTTAACATGTGATGATTGCCTAGAGCTAGATGCCTCATTCTTGTACATAAAAGCATGATGGGAAACAGAATGAGACTTCCTAGCATGAATTCTCCTAATCTTGTGTTCGGGATAACTAGCAGGATATAAAATATAGCCCTCGTTATCCTAAACCATGGGAGCCTTGCCCTTAACAAAGTTAGACAATTTATTAGGGGCATTAAGCTTGACATTGCCTCCCTGTTGAAAGCCAATGCCATCCTTAATGCCAGGGCGTCTCCCATTATAGAGCATGCTCCTAGCAAATTTAAATTTTTCATTTTCAATTTCATGCTCATTAATTTTAGCAGTAAGTTGAGCTATGTGATCATTTTGTTGTTTAATTAAAGCTAGGTGATCATGGATAGCATCAACATTAATATCTCTACATCTAGTACAAATAGAAACATAATCAACACTAGATGTAGAAGGTTTGCAAGATTTAAATTCGTCTATCTTAGATTTTAACATGGCATTTTCATCTCTAAGACAGGAAATGGAATCATTGCAAATAATCAAATCTTTAGCCTTAACAATTAATTTATCATTCTCAGTTCTAAGGCTAGAAAGAGATTCATTCAATTTATCAATCTTTGCAATTAAACAAGCATTTTCATTCTTAAGACTGATAATTGAATCATTGCAAACATTTAAATTTTCCACCTTAGCAATTAAACTAGCATTCTCATTCCTAAGGTTGGAAATGGTGTCATGGCATATGCTAAGCTCATTTGTTAATTTTTCACATTATTCTACTTCCTGAGCATAAGCATTCTTCACCTTAACATGCTTTTTATTTTCCTTAATAAGGAATTCTTCTTGGCTATCCAAGAGTTCATCCTTCTCATGAATAGCACCTATTAATTCATTTAATTTTTCCTTTTGTTGCATGTTAAGGTTGGCAAAAAGACTAAGCAAGTTTTCTTCATCATCACTAGAGCTAGCCTCATCACTAGATGTTGTATATTTGGTAGAGGCTCTAGATTTTACCTTCTTCTTTTTATCGTCCTTTGCCATGAAGCATTTGTGGCCGACGTTGGGGAAAAGGAGACCTTTGTTGATGGCGATGTTGGCGGCATCCTCGTCAGAGGAGGAGTCAGTGGAGCTCTCATTGGAGTCTCATTCCCGACACACGTGGGCATCACCGCCCTTCTTCTTGTAGTACCTCTTCTTTTCCTTCCTCTTTCCCTTCTTGTCGTCGCCCCTGTCACTATCACTAGACATAGGACATTTAGCGATAAAATGACCGGGCTTACCACATTTATAGCACACCCTCTTGAACGGGGCTTGTAATCTTCCCCTTCCTTTGCTTGAGGATTTGGCGAAAGCTCTTGATGATGAGCGTTATTTCCTCGTTGTCAAGCTTGGAGGCGTCAATTGGAATCCTACTTGGTGTAGAATCAGGTGTTGAGGTGCCGCCTTGCTCCAAGTTTTGGAGCCTTTGATCATCAATTCAAAGCTCACAAACTTTCCTATAACTTCCTCGAGAGATATTAGCTTATAAAAGTCACCTAGAGGGGGGTGAATAGGTAGAATCTGAAAATTACAAAACTTAAGCACAACTACAAGCCGGGTTAGCGTTAGAAATATAAACGAGTCCGAAAGAGAGGGCGAAAACAAATCACAAGCAAATAAGAATGGATGACACGGTGATTTGTTTTACCGAGGTTCGGTTCTTGCAAACCTACTCCCCGTTGAGGTGGTCACAAAGACCGGGTCTCTTTCAACCCTTTCCCTCTCTCAAACAGTCACTTAGACCGAGTGAGCTTCCTTCCTTGATTTCCCGGGTCACTTAGACCCCGCAAGGACCACCACACAATTGGTGTCTCTTGCTTCGCTTACAAGGTGTTGAGAGTAAGAATGAGAGAAAGAAGAAAGCCAACCAAGCAACAAGAGCAACAAAAGAACACAAGTCGATCTCCTCACAAGTCCTAAAAACTAGAATTGAATTGGGGACTTTGATTCGATTGGAGGCTTTGATTTGTGTCTTGGAGTGTTGTGTATTGCTCTTGTATTGAATGAGATGTAGTGAATGCTTGGATGCCTTGAAGAGTGGTGGTTGGGGGGTATTTATAGCCCCAACCACCAATATGGCCGTTGGTGAAGGCGTCTGTCGTATGGTGCACTGGACAGTCCGGTGCGCCACCGGGCACTGTCCGGTGCGCCAGCCACATCACCAGGCCGTTGGGTTCCGACCGTTGGAGCTCTGACAATTGGGGCCACCGGACAGTCCGGTGGCGCATCGGACAGGTCCTGTAGACTGTCCAGTGCGCCTTCTGGCGCCTACTCTGACTTCTGCGCGCGCAGGCGCGCACTGTTTGCTTTTACTGTTCACTGCAGACGACCGTTGGCGCGAAGTAGCCGTTGCTCCGCTGGTACACCGGACAGTCCGGTGTTACACCAGACAGTCCGGTGAATTATAGCGAAGCGGCCTCCCAAATTCCCGAAGCTGGCAAGTTTAGAGTCGATCCTCCTGGTGCACCGGACACTGGCCGGTGGTGCACCGGACACTGTCCAGTGGCACACCGGACAGTCCGGTGCGCCAGACCAGGGCTATCTTCGGTATATTTTGCTCCTTTGTTTTGAACCCTTTCTTTTGACTTTGTATTGGTTTGTTGTGAACCTTTGGCACCTGTAAAACTCATAATCTAGAGCAAACTAGTTAGTCCAATAATTTGTGTTGGTCAATTCAACCACCAAAATTCATTTGGGAAAAGGTTTGATCCTATTTCCCTTTCAGCTTATATCTAGGATCACCACGTATTAATTGAACTTGCGTAGGATTACGAAAAACGAGTGATCTTAGAATAACCTTGACCATTTCATGGTCATCCCATTTTGTGCTCCTGAGGTTGCGCACTTGGTTCACCAAGGTCTTGAGCCGGTTGTACATTGCTTGTGGCTCCTCTCCTTGGTTGAGGATGAACCGACCGAGCTCCCCCTCGATCGTCTCTCGCTTGGTGATCTTGGTCACCTCGTCTCCTTCGTGCGCGGTCTTGAGCACGTCCCAAATCTCCTTGGCACTTTTCAGCCCTTGCACCTTATTATACTCCTCTCGACATAGAGAGGCGAGGAGTATAGTAGTTGCTTGGGAATCAAAGTGCTTGATTTGGGCGACTTCGTCCGAATCGTAGCCTTCATCCCCCACAGATGGTACCTGCGCTCCAAATTCAACAATGTCCCAAATACTTGTGTGGAGTGAGGTTAGGTGATGCCTCATTTTATCACTCCACATACAATAATCTTCACCATCAAAAACCGGTGGCTTGCCTAGTGGGACGGAAAGTAAAGGAGTGCATTTGGAAATACGAGGATAGCGTAGGGGAATCTTACTAAACTTCTTGCGCTCATGGTGCTTAGAAGTGACGGACAGCGTGTCAGAGCCGGAGGTGGATGGCGACGAAGAATCAGTCTCGTAGTAGACCACTTTCTTCATTTTCTTCTTGTTGCCACTCCGATGCGACTTGACGCGGGGAGGGGATTCCTCCTTGCCTTTGGCGCCGGACTCCCTTGATGGAGCCTTCCCGTGGCTTGCGGACTTCTCGTCGGTCACGATCTCCCTCTTGGCGTGTTCTCCCGACATCACTTTGAGTTATTAGACTCTTAATGAAGCACCGGGCTCTGATACCAATTGAAATTCGCCTAGAGGGGGATGAATAGGCAGAAACTGAAATTTACAACTTTAAACACAACTACAAGCCGGGGTCAGCATTAGAAATAAATGTGAGTCCGAAAGAGAGGGCGAAAACAAATCACAAAGAAATGAAGCGGATGACACGGTGATTTGTTTTACCGAGGTTTGGTTCTTGAGAACCTACTCCCCGTTGAGGTGGTCACAAAGACCGGGTCTCTTTCAACCCTTTCCCTCTCTCAAACGGTCACTTAGACCGAGTGAGCTTTCTTCTTAATTAAACAGGTCACTTAGACCCCTACAAGGACCACCACAACTTGGTGTCTCTTGCTTTGATTACAAATGTCTTGAGAACAAGAATGGGGAAGAAGAAAGCTAAGCCAAGCAAACAAGAGCACAAGAAAACACAAATGATCCTCTCACAAGTCTAAATGCGCTAGAGTGGATTTTGAGACTTCGAGTGAATCGATCTCTTGAATTGTGTCTTTGGAGTGGTGTCTATTGCTCTTGTATTGAATGTGAAGGAGTGAATGCTTGGATGGTTGGAGTGGAGGTGGTTGGGGGTATTTATAGCCCCTACCACCAATTCAACCGTTGGGGAGGCTGTCTGTCGATGGGCTCACCGGACACTATCCGGTGCGCCAGCCACGTCACCCAACCATTAGGGTTCTGACGGTTTCGACCATTGGAGCTCTGACTTCTTGGTGCACCAGACAGTCCGGTGCTGCACCGGATAGGTATTGTTCTTTGTCTGCTACGCCTTCTGGCGCTGCTCTGACTCTGCGCGAACTGTCCGCGCACTATTCACGTTTGCAGGTGACAGTTGGAGTTGACCGTTGCGCTCGCTAGCCGTTGCTCCGCTGGCACACCGGACAGTCCGGTGAATTATAACGAAGCACGGCCTCAGAAACCCGAAGGTGACGAGTTTGGGTTGCTCGCCCCTGGGGCACCGGACACTGTCCGGTGCGCCAGACCAGGGTTCTCTTCGGTTTCTTTTGCTCCTTCCTTTTGAACCCTAACTTGAATTTTTTATTGGTTTGTGTTGAACCTTTAGCACCTGTAGAACATATAATCTAGAGCAAACTAGTTAGTCCAATTATTTGTGTTGAGCATTCAACCACCAAAATTATATTTAGGAAAAGGCTAAACCCTATTTCCCTTCCAACCACCATAGAGGACATCGATATTCTCCGCTGCTTGAGGCGCTCTAAATCTCGAGTTCAATTTTGTATTGGTTGTTGACAAATAATTTGTGAGATATATGTTGTGTTGGGGGCTTGTTCTCAAACGCTATGAATCAAGAACAAGACAACACGAAGATGTTAAGTGTTAAATATCCTTCGTCCGCTGAAGCATTGTCTCCTCAAGGGTTTAATGAACTTTAGACGAAGGATATAAACATAATATAACGAAAGTTATGAAGGGAAAGACCTTCGTTAAGTTGATAAATAAGTAAACAGAATAAACATATATATAAAGTGTGCAAGTAATAATACCAGCATTATCATCAATACATTTCCATTATTATCAAATTCATGAAAACGAATTACAAATGTACCTTCAGACTGATGTAAGGAAAGGTACAAATCGTGATGCGAAAAGACGTGTGCCAAGTCAGCGTGAACAGTACGGGAGTAATGTTCACCTATTTATAGGCACGGGACGTAGCCCGTGTAAAATTACATTGATGCCCTTTACACTTATCAATAACTCTATAGTAATTCTTCGAGGTCCAATTTGGCTTTTCATCTTTAAGTCGGTTCCTCTTTTCTGTCGTTATGCCGAAGCTTTTCTGTATATGACTTCATGATCGTCTTATCCTTCGTCATGTTCGCTTTTCATTTCAGCTTTGTCTTAAACATGCCCTTGTATACTCGCGACCTGACTCCGAAGGTGCCTGTTCCGAAGGTGCCTGTTCACATTTTGCACTTGGAAAACATTGTCAAACTATGTTTTTGAGGACCTTCAGGAGCCGAAGGCCCCCAACAGTAGCCCCTCGCAGTATCAATTTATTGTAAAGATAAATTTATATTGCGACATGGACGAAGGCTTTAAGCCGAAGGTCCGTAAAAACACCTTCCTTTTGCTAGAATAGCAACAGTCATTGACAAGCGGGGCCCTCCAGTTTTCGACATACTGGGTGTATAAATAAAAGCTCTCCGCGAGTTTATTTGACACGCCCTTTTGCCACCTACTTTTTTCTCACCAGCTTTCAACCTGCGCACCCTGCTCTTAGCCTGCGCGCGACAGCATTTGCTCGGTCTTAAATTTTTTAAGCTTCGGCTTCAAGTCTAGTTTGCCAGCATTCGCGAAAATGTCTGAAGATAAGACAGCCGCTGGTGCTTCGAAGCTAAGCCTTTCGGAGGAAATGCACCTGGGTTTTCTTGAATCAATGTCGAAGACCAATACTGAAAAGATTGTCAGGGAAACTTTGGAGGGCTTATCTGAAGATACTGGCGACAGTGATAGCTATGATGTGGATAGTGGCGGAGAGGATTCCGAAGATCGCCCGTGGAGGCCTAGTCACTCAAACTTCGGAAAATCAACTATAAAGCAGAGTCACCTTGAAAACATGAGGGGGAGATACTTCCGAGATATATCCATCGTGAGGGCGGATGACGGAGAAAAAACTACGCCGACCCCCGAAGATAATGAGGTTGTAATCTTCCGAAGCTTTTTAAAGGCTGGGCTACGATTCCCTCTAAGCAAGTTTGTAGTAGAAGTTCTGAAAATATATCAGATTTACCTTCATCAACTTACCCCTGAAGCAGTGATAAGATTGGGAATCTTCGTCTAGGCCGTGAGGAGCCAGGGTTTGGAGCCAAGTGCTAAAAGTTTTTGCAATATACACGAGCTAGTATATGAGACAAAACCGTGGGGTAAGGAACAATATCATAATAATTTTGGTTGTTACAGCTTCGGTGCCCGCTCTAGGTCAAGCTGTCCCGTGCCAACCTTTCGGAAGAGATGGCCCGGGGAATGGATGAAGGAATGGTTCTATGTGAAGAACGATTTGAAGGTTCGGGAAGATATCAAGGATATCATCATGCGCCCCATCTGGCAGCGCTTCGGACTTCGGAAACCAAAGGTAGAAATGGACAAAGCAGCTGAAGAATGTCAGAGGGCCTTCGGCGTAGTCTGTTCCTTTATTGGGACCAGGGATTTAATGCAAGAGCACATTGCCTTCAGAGTGTGGCCACTTGTAGATGACTGGGAAATGCCGAAGGAGACCGTCAAAGAAGCTGACGAGGGTGGACTAATTAGACTGAAATATACATTCAAGTACGGAGATAAATTTGTTGAACCGGATGATGATTGGCTAAAAAGTATTGAGAATGTAAGTGATGAATTGCTTGGGACTTATTCAAAGGCTGAAAACACTGCATTATCAGCGGCTTTCGGAGGCCGAAAGAAGAAGAGGCTCAACCGAGTATTTGATGCTATTGGGTTTATCTATCCCGACTACTATTATCCAATGCGAGGCCAAAAGAGAAAAAATACTGCTCCTGCAAAGGACACTACTTCGGCTGCTCTCGGGGAGCCAGCACCGAAGAGGAAGAAAGTAAAAGTGTCCACACACCCTCCACGCTGTATTGAGCCGGCCACAGTGCCCGAGTTTATTGGCGAGGCCTCTTCAGCCACCGAAGCCAGAGAACCAACTGCAGCGCTAAAATTCGAAGAAATGGGCGAGGCACCAGCAATAAGAAAGGATAAATTTGAAGAAAGAGAAACACCAGATGTTATAAGTCCTTCATCAAAAGTTGAGACAGCTAAAAACCAGAAGGGGCCAGCAGCAACCCCAAAAAGAAAAAGAATGGTTAATGTGCTGGATGTCTTGGAGACAATTAAATCCTCAAGCACAGCTCCAAAGAAAACTAATGAAGCGCCTATTGAAGCCTTTGCTGCTGAAACTTCAAAGCAGCAATCTGAAACTGAAGCTGGGCCTTCGGAATCCACCAAGATACAGCCTTTGGAGGTCGAAAAAAATGTCAAAGGCAGGTTTAGAAACTGAAAAAGCAACAATAACAGAACCGATTCTGATTGGGGAAATTGGTGCTGCCACCCCCGAAGCATCCTCCAAAATACATGATTATATTGTGCGACATGCTTCGGGGAAGAAACTGTCTGAAGAAGAGATTTTTGAAGCCAATCACTATGCCCGAGAGCTGAAATATCCGAAGGGGGCCGTAGTGTTCAACGGGACAAACGAAGATGACTTCTTATATTGCCTCCCAGACAATAAATAATTAGCCGTGTGCTGGGAAATGGCTAGAAGCATGGGATTCCCGAAGCTTGAAGCTGGCCTCTGCGCCATGACGAAGGAGGATCTTGCGGATAGTCTTGCATATAACAGTCTAAAGGTACGAAGATTGTAAATTTTGAATTTTGTGGATTTTGAATGAATCCTTTACTGTTGTGTTAATCCCTTCATTCTTTTTGAATAGGGCTTAATTCTCAGCAATGCCTTAAGGGCACAAAAGAATGCTGAAGACGAGAGCTGCACCATTGCTCTCAACAACCTTCGAACAGAGGTTATCAGACTATGAAACGAGGCCTCGGAGAAAGACAGAATTCTGCTTACATTAGTGGAAAAAATGAAGGAGGAAGAAGCTAACTCTAAAACTCAAGCCGAAGCTCAGAGGCGTGAGATTGAAGATCTTCGTAAACAACTAGCCCGAGCCAAAGAAGAACGTATTCTTGAAGAAACAAAACGAGAGTTAAGTGAACAATGGGCAGATCATTTGGAAGTTAATGTTAAAGAGCTTCGTGCTTCTCAAAGAAAATGCTATGTTAAATCCATAGAGTGCGTTAAGAAGATAAAATCCAGTTTTGCCAACGTTGGCGCATTCTCTAGCGAAGAGAATTTCTCAAGGGGCAATCCCGAAGGTCCGATGGAATGGATTAGCAACGAAGCTGAGGCCTTCGAAGAAATCCTGAATAGCCGCGGAGACATATGTGCTTTTTCGGGTGCAAGAGGAATTGCTACTGTTTTGGAGAAGAAAGGTTGTGAGCATGTAAAATCTTTAGCGCAATCCGAAGCTACTCTGTCCTCCGAAGACATTAAAGATCCCTCAGCCGAAGCAAGCATGATTGGCGGAAAATTTTTCACTGATATCTGGGACAACGGCGGCCGAGAGATGGCGCAAGAAATTATTCAAAAGAGCGAAAAAGGCATCCATGATGCCAGAAAAGTAGCGGCGACTGCCGAAAAAAGTACAGAGCCCGAAGGGCAAATAGGTATTAATTAGTGATTTTTATTATGTTGTAATTTTGGATTCCAAACTTTGTTCACGGTTTGTAATAGTAATATAGCCGTATCTTCTCTTCGCTCAGAACCTGCTGAGGCATCTCCGGGCCCCCACCCGAAGGGGGACGATGAAATTAGAAAAATGGCCGAAGCCATTATGGACAAGGTTGTTGACCAGTTACTGAACGAAGCTGCAGAAATAGTTCTTAAAGAGGATTAAATGCTACTGTAAAAACATTTGGAACGTAACGTATGTAATATATTGTAACTTTGAATGTAATATATAATCCATGTACAGTTTTAATTCTTTACGATGCATGAAATCTTGCATACATACCGTTTTTTGAGCCTTCAGCGAAAAAACACCTTCCCTTCTTTTCATGCTTCGTGAAGAAAATTTTATATCACCAGAAGTTGTATACTTTCGTGGTGAAGATTATCCAAGCTTCGTGAAATATTCTCCGAAGCTATAGAAAAGTTTTTGTTGCCTCTCTAATGAAGCTACACCTCTTCTCCGCTTGTCTTGTGCTTTAGCACGATTTTCTCTTTCCCAAATTATTCTCCGAAGATCAATACTGTATCCCCTTCTTGTGCCACATGCAATATGCTGTATGATGCTTATGTTATGCAGAATGATGTGATGATGTTATGTTATGCAAGATGACGTTTGTGTCACAGATACATATCCCTGTAATAGAGCATACACACTTTTTATATCAGCGTTGACTTTTCGCTGTAAGCCTCCCTTAGGAGCTTCTTCGCCTTTTACTTTCAGCGGAATCAGCGTTTATTTTTCGCTGTAAGCCTCCCTTAGGAGCTTCTTCGCCTTTTACTTTCGGCGGAATCAGCGCTGACTTTTCGCTGTAAGCTCAGAAAACTTACACTGCGCTCGCTTGGGAACGACTTTTTACTGTTTCGAACAACTTGCTCTGTGTCTATTAAAACAAGATTTTGATAATACAAAGGTCCTTGACGCCTCCATAAATTCGTATGCTTCAACAATTCAAGCCTATGAAAAAGTCACATTTTTATTAAAGTGGAAGACGAAAGTGTTACAAGGAATTGAAAAATGATAAAGGGCACTTGAACTTCCCATAATTGTTCCTTATTAACAAAAAAGTAATACCGAATGTAAAACTACGAAAAAACTGCTGTTGAGGTAGGATATTTATCAGTAAATGTGCTTCGACTCTAGCACAGTGCTATTGACTGTGCGAGCTTCGGACTCCTCTCTGAAATCCCTCTGAAGGTGATTGTGGTGACTCCCTTCTGGCTGAAGCCCTGGCTGCGTCGGTGGCGGTGGTGGAGGCTGTTGCCAAGATGCTTGGGGTTGACTTGCCGAAGCAACAGAAGCTGCAGGGTGATTGCATACATATTCTGGAATGTAAGGCGAATGGTACGAAGCAGTATGCAAGACCTGCTTCGGCTGATTCTGTTGTGCAGCAGCTTCTGCTAGCTCCTTTTGCTTCTGGATGGTAATGTGACACATCCTGGTGGTATGACCCTTACCCTCACCACAGAATAGGCAGTATATTTTTCTTGGTTGATCCCCAAATCTTCCCCCGAAGCCCCTGGCGCCTCTGCCCCTTGGCATTAGCGGCCGAAAAGAGCTTTGCTGCTGCCCCGAAGCTTGCGAGGAGCACTGTGGCCTTTGCTGTTGACTCGCTTTGTCGTCATTTTGAGTAGAATTGTGAATTGACCTGACGTGCCTTGGATAAAATCTTCCTCCGAAGCCCCTAGTCATTTCAGAGAACCTGAGGGCTTCCTCCCTTCTTTGGCGAAAATCATTGTCAGCTCGAATGTACTCGTCCATCTTCTGGAGTAGCTTCTCCAGAGTTTGAGGAGGCTTCCTGGCAAAGTACTAAGCTGCAGGTCCTGGCCGAAGCCCCTTGATCATGGCCTTAATGACAATTTCATTGGGCACTGTTGGTGCATGCGCCCTCAGACGTAGGAATCTTCGGACATATGCCTGAAGATATTCTTCGTGATCCTGGGTGCACTGGAATAAAGCTTGAGCAGTGACTGGCTTCGTCTGAAAGCCTTGGAAGCTGGTTATCAGCATGTCCTTCAACTTTTGCCATGAGGTGATTGTCCCTGGCCTAAGGGAAGAGTACCAAGTTTGTGCAACGCTTCTGACAGCCATGACGAAGGACTTTGCCATAACCGCCATGTTGCCACCGTACGAAGATATAGTTGCTTCATAGCTCATCAAGAATTGTTTCGGGTCTGAATGACCGTCGTACATGGGGAGCTGAGGCGGCTTGTAAGACTGTGGCCAAGGAATAGCCTGCAGTTCTGTTGACAAGGGAGAAGCATCATCAAAAGCAAAATTTCCGTGATGGAAATCTTCATACCAGTCGTCCTCGTTATAGAAACCCTCTTGATGAAGCTCTTTGCGCGGGGGCCTTTGGTTCTGGTCATCTTGAGCAAGATGTCGAAGCTCTTCAGAGGCTTCGTCTATCTGCCTTTGAAGATCAGCTAAACGAGCCATCTTCTCCTTCTTGCGTTGGACCTGTTGATTGAGCATTTCCAAATTTTGGATTTCTTGATCCAATTCGTCCTCCGGAGGTGTTGGACTGGTGGCCTTTCTCTTCTGGCTTCGGGCCTCCCTAAGAGAAACGACATCTTGATTATGGTCTAACGGCTGCAGAGCAGCAGCCCCTGTCGCTGAAGCTTTTTTCGGTGGCATGACGAAGGTGATGCTTGCCGAAGATTTTCAAAACTCAAAAAGTGGAAGTGAGTTCACCGGAGGTGGGCGCCAATGTTGGGGGCTTGTTCTCAACGCTATGAATCAAGAACAAGACAACACGAAGATGTTAAGTGTTAAATATCCTTCGTCCGCTGAAGCATTATCTCCTCAAGGGTTTAATGAACTTCGGACGAAGGATATAAACATAATATAACGAAAGTTACGAAGGGAAAGACCTTCGTTAAGTTGATAAATAAGTAAACAGAATAAACATATATATAAAGTGTGCAAGTAATAATACCAGCATTATCATCAATACATTTCCATTATTATCAAATTCATGAAAACGAATTACAAATGTACCTTCAGACTGATGTAAGGAAAGGTACAAATCGTGATGCGAAAAGACGTGTGCCAAGTCAGCGTGAACAGTACGGGAGTACTGTTCACCTATTTATAGGCACGGGACGCAGCCCGTGTAAAATTACATTGATGCCCTTTACACTTATCAATAACTCTATAGTAATTCTTCGAGGTCCAATTTGGCTTTTCATCTTTAAGTCGGTTCCTCTTTTCTGTCGTTATGCCGAAGCTTTTCTGTATATGACTTCATGATCGTCTTATCCTTCGTCATGTTCGCTTTTCATTTCAGCTTCGTCTTAAACATGCCCTTGTATACTCGCGACCTGACTCCGAAGGTGCCTGTTCCGAAGGTGCCTGTTCACATTTTGCACTTGGAAAACATTGTCAAACTGTGTTTTTGAGGACCTTCGGGAGCCGAAGGCCCCCAACATGTTGGTTGTGTGTTAATATTTTATCGTATTATATGATGTCATAAGGTATGAGCATTATATGGTATGAGCATTATGCTAGTATAAGATAGAATACTGGATTTAAAATATAGACGTGACCACCGTACCCACGTGATACACGCACTTCCCCTGTACAGAAATCAGAATCACACACGCCACGACAGACACACCTATAGATGTCCAAACAGTGCGTGTCGTCCCTTTAACACGTGGCCTGGCATGTTTTTGGCCTAGCCCACGCACGGCACGGCCCAATCCGTGTGCCGGACTTGGGCGCCATATGTGGCCCACGTGCTTTGGCACGACCCGACACGGATAATGGGTCGGCCCGTTATGAGCCCGCTGCTAGCTAATAAGCTAGAGCCGACCGCCCGACCCCACGCCATGCCCCCGTCCCAAATTTGGAAACCCTAATCCCTAATCCCCGGTCGTCCACCCTAGTCCCGGCTTCGTGCGGCTGCGGCGCTTCCGCGCTTGGCAACTTGGTGATTTCTTCCTCCCCGGCTCCCCGCTGCCTCGGTGCCTCCTCCCACGGTCGATGGCCGACGGCTCGCCCTCGTTGATGTCTCTGGTGCTCCCTCTCGTCCCTCCATCCATTGCCTTATGCCTAACCCTAATCCCATTCGGATCTAGTGATTGGTGATGCTCGTTCATCATTGGTGCTCCTTGTTGGTCACCTGGTGCTCCTCGCCTCCTTGGATCGAGTTGTAGCTTGACAGCTGGTCAGCTAGTGCTCCATGCGGGTGCGTGTTTCCCTTCTTCACTGTCTCCGGTCCGTGCCTATCTAGGATCTGGTTACTTGCTGGTCGCCTGGTCTAGTCACTGGTGCCCCCTGCTGGCTGCTTGGACATCTACAATTTTGTTCTGCTTTTAATCTCCTCCCATTCTCACCCTCATTCTAACTTGTCCGGTTGTCCGACTGTCTCTAGTACTCGGCTACTCCTTGGCTGCTCCTTGCTTGCTGGTCGCTCTGCTCGACTGCTCCTCGGCTTCGTTCCGTCGTCTCTAGTGCTCTGGCTTGAAAAGGTGTGTTTAATCTCTCGCCTTTAATTCTTGTAATCGTCTGGACAATTAGGTGTACGTTTAATTCCATTTTTGTTGCCTTGAACCTTATAGCCGTTGAGGTAGCCGGAGGCGACTGTTTATTGTAGTCGTCGAGCTCGTGGTCGCAGTGAAGGTCATGGACCTTGACGTGGCTGCAGAGGAGGAGTGTCGGCTTGAAGACCATAATGAGGCTGAGGATGCTAGGTTCTTCATTGGTTTGGGTGAGACCCATGTAGATCCTATTGAGTTCGATATTATCGCCGGCTCTAGAATAGGGACTGGCACAGGCTCCACGAGCCCGCTAGAGTTAGTCCCTGATTCTGATGCTGGTGGTAGCAACTCAAACTCGAAGAAAAGATCCAAGTGCTGGAATGACTTTGATGAATTAACTAAGATTGTGAATGGTAAGAAAGTTAGGTATGTTGCTCGTTGCAATTTCTGTAAGCAAACGCTTACTGCTCGATCTACTTTTGGTACCGGACATTTGCTTCGGCATAATTGCCCTGCTAAGAAAGCACATGAACGCTCTGGGCAAGTCCAATCTGTGCTTAAGTACAATGTTGATGGTACTTTGCAATGTTGGGAATACTCTGCTTCTATTGCTAGGACTGAACTGTGTCGTTTGATTGCTAGGGATGACCTTCCTTTATGGCATGGCTCTACTCCTCAAGCTATCTCTACTGTTGCATCTACCTCTGAGTTGGTTTCCTACTTAGACAGTGATACTATCACTGAGTTTGATGAGGACTTCATGTCCTTTTCTTGGTGGCATCAGCATAAGTTAACTTATCCTATTCTTTCACTACTAGCTAAAGATGTCTTGGCAGTGCCAACATTAACTATTTTTTTAGAGTCTACCTTTAGTCTTGCTGGCAGGGTGATCGAAGAGTATCGATGTCGTCTAGCTCCTGATATGGTAGAGATATTATCCTACATCAAAGATTGAGAACTTGTTGATGCTCACCTGCAACACAGTGTGGAGGAAGACACACAAGAACTTGAAGCTGAGCGCGATAACCTATGGCTTGATGACCCAGCAACACAATCAGCTAGGGATGATGAAAATGCTTAGTCTTGCAACCTACTAGTCTTACGTCTTATGAGTTGTATTGAACTAATGATCTGTATACTATAATGGACTATAAAGAGCTTATAAACTAAGGAGTTGAGCTGCACTCTTTTTTTCTTTTTAGGATTTTCTCACGAGGTGTAAGTTTTTACCTAAGAAGGTTTTTAATAAGGCGGGACATTGTGCTAACAGCTCCTAATGATCATTTCATATCTGTGTTTGTGTAATATCCTGTGAACCAACTGTAATATTCTGTTATCATTTCATATTTGTATTAATCTGGTATTATCTTGTGAATTGAAAAATGGATTCTGTTGTCTTAATATATGTATATAATATGTTATTATGTCTGATGAATTTTGTTAAATGTATGTATTTATGTTCTGCTCTACTGTTGGTTCGGGCAAGTGGCCGGTTTGGTACGTTTAGGCCCACCGGACGATTAGGCCGACCCGACACGATTTATCCCTGTGTGTGCTGGGCTTAGGCATGTCCTTGGGCACGTGGACCAGTATGATCCGGTCTAAAATATTAATGGGTCATGTCTAACCTGGTACTGTATTGAGCCAAAACGGGTTTGAACTGGGTCGTGCCGGTGGTGGCTCGTTTGAGCCGAAACAGGTTTGGACGGGTCGTGCCGGCCGTGGCTCGTTTGGACATCTGTAGACACACCCCACCCCGTCGCCAAGCGGCGCCAAACCAACGAGGGCACCCGGACCAGACGCCCAAGTCGATCGCCATGGCGATGACGCCGGCGGCGGCAGCTCCCCCTACCCCGGCCGCGGCGCACAGCGTGTTCGTCTACGGCAGCCTGATGGCGGACGAGGTGGTCCGCACCATCCTCAAGCGCGTCCCGCCCGCCGCCCCGGCCCTCCTCCCAAACTAGTACGCCCGCTCGCCCCTCCATCCCTCCGCCTCCCCCCGTCTTGGTGGTGGCCCTCGGTTCCCTGGGGGCGTCGCTTTCGTTTCCGTGTCGTCGTAGTTCGCTGTCGCAGTGCCGTGTGCACGCACGCTGACGAGAGGGATTTACGGTTTATATACTTATGTGCTTACTTCTGCAGTTCTGCTTGCAACCTGTAACTTCAGTTTTATTCTTAACATGCTACGGTCATTTCTGTTTGTTTTGCAGCCACCGGTTCAACATCAAGGGCCGCATTTACCCGGCGATCCTGCCCGTTGAGAGCAAGAGAGTTGCTGGGAGGGTCTGTTGTTGATTACTCTTACTGTCACATGCTACGAGTGTTCGAGTCCAATCCTGATTTGCTTCTCTGTTTGCATTTATTTTACCCCTACCTTACATAACTGGTTCTGCAGGTTATCATGGGTGTTACTGATGAAGAGCTCCAGCTTCTTGACGCGTTTGAAGACGTGGAGTACACGAGGACAAGAGTTGAGATATCATTGGCTGTAAGTGCATCTGGCATTTTGGCCATTATTATATACAAGCAAATATTTTGGTGATTAGTGAAGCAAATGAAACTAACTACTCTAGTGGTGATCCAGTTGTTTCCATACAGCCTAACCGACATGATACAACATCATCAGTGTCGCTGTTTCTGCTCTAGAGCATCTCCATCAATACCTCAAACTGATATCTTGAATTAAAATATAGGGCCGCTCTACACAATAAAAACTACTCCAACAGTGTCACATTTTATAAAATTTGGTAAAAATATTATAGGGTATCGTCTCAAATGCATCAAATATACTAATCGTAGTGGACTGTCCTATAATCTAAATTTGGTGCTTTATTGTTGGAGCAAAAGGTTTTGTTGGTGCCCTAAATTCTATAAAATATACTCATTTTTAAATTATAGAGCATTTTTATGGGTCACATCGTTAGAGATGCTCTTAGGGGGTGTTTGGTTAGCCTGGCTAAATTTTAGTTCGTGTCACATTAAATATTTGAATATCAATTATGAGTATTAAATATAGCTTTAATAAATTCGTCTCGTCTTTTAGTTTTTATTTGTAATTAATTTTATAATTAGACTATATTTAATACCTGTAATTATCATTCATACATTTGATGTGAGAGACTAAACTTTTGGGTGGAACCAGACACCCTCTTAGTATTCTTCCCTGGAGTAGCAACTACAGTAGCATCTCTTAATGCGCCATTTCTTTCAAGCAACTACATTAGCATCTCTTGAGGCGCCATTTTTTTCATTACGAGATCCCATTCTCTATATGGTGTCAGATATCGGGTCGGTTATGAACGCCTTGTTCTCTACAAATTATGCACGAATAATCATGCTTCCCCTCTTCTGTCCATCCTTGGAATACCATCGTGGATCATTTTATAACTGGGAAGCCATCGTTCATTGTGTTTTTTTGCTGTTTTACCCTGAATAGTGGCACTTCTTGCAGTCCGTGATTTCTCATCTAGAGATGTGGTTTTGCGTTGTAGGACTCTTCCGAGAACATGCTGGCTGACACTTACGTGTGGAGTGATGCAGAGGATCTCAATCTTTATGGAGAATGGGACTTTGAGGTGATATGACTTGTTTCCTACAGTCCTGGGGTGTTAATGCTATGTGATTATCATGCTACGTGGATCATATCAAAATGATGAACTCTATCAGCTACTGCCGTCCTCGGGATCTAAAATTCTGTTGCAACCACGCACAATGAATGTAGTGATTTTCTCGCATATATAATACTCCCTTTGTCTCAAAATATAATTCGTTTTAGACTAAACACATATTCATTAATTAATCTACGAATGTAGTTTGTACTACATTTATTATCATTCGGATGATGAATGTGAGGGTTAGAAAGAACTATATTTTGGAACGGAGGGAGTACTGAAAACAGAGTCCTATCTCCGGCGACAACTCTTTATCAATACAGTCGTCCATGCCCCCATCTATCTGTTTCCATTACACCCATAGCCCAGAATGTGCTTATGTGCCCAAAATGTGGTAGGAGTATGTAGAAATGTGGCCCTGTGCTTTCTAACTACAAAGTTTATCTCCTCTCCACAGGAGTGGAAGAAACTGCACATGAAGGATTTCCTTGCGATGACGAACGGTTTCATGCACGAGCTCGAGCAGCCTGAATCGAAGACCCGGGTGGAGACCTACCAGGAATTCATGCAACAACAGGAACAGCCTGCGCCGGGGACCCAGGTTGAGGGTTGAGAGCTGCAATCCGCTGGCTGCTGATCTACATCTAGTCAATTCTCATGGAGGAATTGCATTGGCATTGGACTGTACCGTATCTAATAGGTCACCTATATCATTTGTGAAGATCAGGATTATCCGGCCTATAATAACTAAACATACAAATAAAATGTCCACCGAGGTTTCTGTTGATTCTTTATGTCATTGTTGACCCCATGACTGCTGCTCAACTGCTGATGCGCGGTCTCTCTATGATTTGTGAAAGAAGATCGTGATTAACTTACATAATGCAATAGTTAAGTACATGTATATGAAACAGTTTTCCTTGAGATTTCTGTTGATTATTTTGTCGTTGTTCATCCCATGGCTGTTTGTGGTCTTGTGGAATACGATTAGGAGTAACCTGTGAGATAGAATAATTAAGTACAGCGATGAAGTTGTCACTGAGATTGTTGAACACATGGCTGGTGTCTGGTGCTGAACAGTTGATGCACGGTCTTTAGCAGTAACGGACTAAAAGGATTTCAGAAGCCACCAAAATCTTACTACAAGCTGGCTTCTGGAAAGTCGGATTCTTATTTAGCTATATTCGTCTATAAGTTGTGGCTGCAAAGGCTGACAGACTGTCTCTAACATCGTTCTTACTGTATTATCTAAAAGATTCTCTCTATATTTTCTTATCCTCTAACAATGACCTCTATATTTCTTCCTCTATAAATAAATATCTATGTTAAAAGGTCGTAAGGAGCAAACTATCGCCTTCTAACTACCGCACCACTTGTTGATTTATGTTATATAAAGAATATATATTATAAATATATATACTGATAATTTTAAAATAAAAATTGTGTCGAACTAGACCAACATTGTAGTTCGAGAAGACCGCCTAGGCACGGTATGGGCCTACTATAAATCGCATTGGATCGAACCGTGTCACTATTAAATAAATTGTGTCTTAGGTTGGCTCGCTAGACATAGCTCATTTAGTTATTTATAGTTCATTACCAACTCCCTCTTCGTCCCTGATTTCGCGAGCGTGAAAAAGCGAGAGGAAAAATCGTACCTTGTCTGACTCCACATCATAGCACTCAACTAATCTATAAATTTGGATCGTGTTTGATTTAAGCAATGTCTATATATGATATATAGAAACTATAGCGATGCACGTGCAACTAACTAGGTGTATTATAAATATTTTAGTTTTGCTACATATGTTGTTTAAAATATTAAATAGATAGAAAAGAGGAGAGAAACTCTATATAAAGGATTCAATAGTATACCCTAAATTTAGAAGATATATTCGGTAGAGCTTCTATCCTAGTTTCACAAAGTTGTTTTCAGTTTTTTCTACCAAACAGACCTTCATGAGACATCTTCTCCTAAAAAATCGTTTTAGCATCTCCCGAAAGAAGCTGTCTTACCGTTTGTTTATGAAAACAGATTCAGCTCTACTAGTAGAACCCTTTTTGAAACAAAAAAAAGTAATAAAAACTAATTTAAACAGCCCCTAATAGTATGCCGAAAAACTTTAGACGTGTTTGGTTTGATGACTAAGTTGTTACATTTTGTCTAACTTTTCTGTCTAAGGTTAGTTCTTTAATTTGGATGACTAACCTTAGATAAAGTGTGGCACAGTTAGCTACGAACCAAACAAAACCTTTTATGATCAACTTTGACAAAGATGACTGAAATTGAAGAGAAAAAATAGGGAGAAAATGTTCTCGATTCTCTGGAAGATGCTGGATTTGGGTCTGTTTATACAAGCACAGATCACGAGGAAAGCAACTATCATAATTTATATCGCTTGGTAATTGATCAACTTTAAAGCCTAATAGTATTTGCAAGGGATGTACGTACTACGTATTCGAATTCGCGTCTAAAAGGGTCGGGATCTTACTAAATTCCAAATTTGAGTCTGATTATTCAATATCTCGTCTGTATTCGATCTATATCTATATCCGTAATCTCGAAATTGGATATTTAAAACATCGATATCTATTCAGATCTTCTCCAACACAAGCCGATAATATCCATATTATCTGATTCACGAGTGAAAGTATGAAATCAAATATGGGAGAGTAATATTCGTGTAGATTCGATCGACACCCTGGTTCCCTAGTTCTTACCGGTGCTCGAGGCCTCGAGCGCTGTAACACCCGGATTTTAGGGATCCAAAACCCGGGGTTAACATAAACACCAGGTATGCTGGGACCAAGTCTCATACATATGATGTATAGTGGCACAGGATCGAATGTCACAACTTTATATATAACAGGAGTTCTATACAAAATATATAATTACATTATAGGGAGACAACGGTCCAGCAACCCAAAGTTGACTGGGAGACGACGGCCTAGACCTCTCACGAACTCATCACATCATCCTCCACGAGCATCATCCTGCAGTACCTGGTCTTGACCTGTGGTGTATGTGAGACAGCAAGAGTGAGCTCACATACGTTCATCGCTCAACAAGTTGTGGGGAATAATGTGCATGAACTCGCCTAAGGTGGGAGCTCACGTGAAGTGTAAGGCTTACCAAAGAAGATGGTTAGAGCTGAGCATTGCTTTTAAAGTTGGTCAAAATTTTATTAGCAGTTACTAAGTATAAGTAAATACCAAACCCAATTAAGTAATAGAACAAAAGTATAACAACTTCCACCTGCAATGCAATGCATATGACAAATTGAGTTTAAGTTCCATAATTTAATCATGTGAGGGTCCGAGCTGCTCATGACCGTGAGCACGGCTAGTATACCAGTTTTACACTCTGCAGAGGTTGCGCATCTTTACCCACAAGTCGTGTTACCCATCTGCCAAGGGGTCATGAATCCCATACACCTCTACCAAGGAAGTGAGGCAGGGTAGCACTACGAGGCCTTTACAAAGTTCCACTAGCTTCCGAAAACCCGCTACAGTTTATAGGAAGATCCAGTGCAGGAATCCCTTGCAGGACCGCCATCGCAGCAAAATCCTCCCGAGGGCCTCCCCTACACTGACCTCTCCCCTACTGCCCTTGCCCCTTTCGGGTAAGGTAGTCTTCCACTAGCTTTCCTAATTAATCAGCCAAGGGCATCCCATACTACCCTTGTGGTAGCACTGTTTTCCCGGGTGGTCGCTCCATGTTCCAATTAACATAATGATCTCAACATGAACAGTAAATAACAACTGATAACAAAATGTATAATCATGAATAATAATGTGTATCTCTATACCCAAAGCCACATATAGCACTAGCAAGTACTACCCAAAGATTCAGTGGTGAACAAGGTATAAAGATAGTCAAACTAGGGTAACCTATTGGGTCCCATCAAAATTAACCTATGCAGATCATTATGATTAATTAGAACATGAGTAGGTGAAAAGAAGTGATCAAGGGCACAACTTGCCTGGGCCTTGAGATTCCAGGTACCAGGATGATTCTTCAGATCCTCGTGACCTCACTGCTAGTCGTAGCAATACAAACATACATGGTATAGGCAAGATTAACATTACACCAAACATATATGCAAAATACATATTAATAATCTACATATTAAAATAAGATCACAGGAAAAAGAATTATTAATTTTGGAGTTGTAGAATTCAAGTTATGATTTTCCTAAGGTTTAAGGTGATTATAATATGATTAAATGATAAATAAATTTCCTAACAGAGTTCATGTCAAAACAGTGATTCTAAATGATAGAGAATATTATTACAAAATTTTAGGAATTGGAATGGTTCAATTTGGAGCTAAAATGGATTTTCTATGAATTATCTAAGTTCTAGCAATTATTTTTGTATTAAAAATCTAATTTCTAATTCTTTTAATCATTTTATTACTGCACTGGACTGGGCCTCAATTATAAGAAAGCGCAGGGGGCTCGGTGTAAGTCGTCCCAGACTCAGAGCACAGTCGCATAGGACGGCGGGTTCTATTTCTGTAAAACCCAGGGTTTCTTTAGAAAAATACCCAGGCCGAAGGGGTATCGGGCCGTTCTGGCCGTTGGATCGCACATGGACGGCTCGGATTAGATCTAGTGTAACCCGAACCGGTACGCATCTACAACCGTTCGATCGGCGATCAACGGCCCATATTTAATGAAGCCAGCGATCACGCCGCAGCCCTCCGATTGAATCCTACGGTTCAGATCTAAAACGCGAAGGGGTATCCCCTGGCCTAATCTCGGCCGTCCGCCAACGATCCGATGGCGCACGGAATCCGGCCGACCCCCGCCCAACTCCGGCACCGGAGAATGCTTCCCCCGCGGCGGCGCCATGCCGGAGCAACGCAATCCAGCGTTCCAGTGCCCTAGAGCTCAATTAAAAGCTGCTACACGGTGCCGAGGGGATGGCGAACTCACCGGAGTAGTTTATTCCACGGATTGTTGGTCAGGTGTCGTCGGCCACGGCGAGGAGCGGATTCACGGCGGAGGCGCCACACCGGCGAGCAATTCCTCGCGTCACGGTGGTGTCCATCCCGAATTGGAGGCGCGGACAGCTTCCCCAGGCGAAGACGATACTCCCCGACCCGACTCCGAGAGCGAAGACCTCCCCGACGGCGGCTATCCTCGGCGGCGGCGCTCTTCTCTCACCTTCTCGGTTTTTCAACACACACCTGCGATGGGGCTTCCGTTTTCGGATGGAATGAGGAGGAGGGGTTCGCGGTCCGAGTTTTATAGCAGGTGACAAGTCCGAGGAACGACAGCCCCGGCGGCGAGTTCGCGCGGCCGTTGCGGCGAGCTCGGCAAGGCTGTTGAAGACGGCCCGACGAGCGGGCCCCGCGGACCAGAGAGAGGGAGCACAGGGTGACTGACCAGCGGGTCCCGCGCGCCAGCGAGAGAGCGAAGTGCGACGGAAGGGAGGCTGGCAAGTGGAGCCCACAAGTCAGCGGGTAACAGGGACGCGGAAGCGGCGAGCTGTGACTGACGCGTGGGTCCGACTTGTCAGCGTGGCGCGGACGCGGAGATGGGCTGCGCGGTGGAAAGCGAGATGGGCCAAAAACGGGATCCGAGGCCCAGTTAGGTATAGTATCCTTTTTCTTTTTCTTTTCTATTTTCTTTTCCCCATTTTCAAATCCAATTCAAATCCAATTTGAATTCAAGTTTGAGTTCAACTTTGTGAATAACTTGTCCTCAGTTTGAAAGGTATAATTTATTAATATAAGTGTGAAGGATATTTATTTTATTTTATGTAATATTTTTCTTAGTTCTTCCCTTCTCTTTTTATTTTCTATTTTCTATTCCAAATTCAAATTTAATTTTAACTATTCAAAATCCAATTCACATTTTACTTTGAATTTCAGGTTCCTCAAATCAAATATAATCCTGAAGGGAATTTAGACTTTACTGTTTGGATCACTTATTTATTTTTAATAAGTATATAGCCTTTCCTTTTCTTTTCTATTTCTAGTTCAAATCCAAACTTATATTTTTATTTTAGTTTTCAGATTTTTCAAATGTATTAATTGAAATCCAAGGGTGAATATAAACCATACTATTTTATTATTACTAGTTTAAGTTTTATTCTCCTTGTTTATTTATTTCATGAGATGTATAAATGGTTTCCTTTAAAAGAAAAATTCTTTTTCTCCTCATTTTTCTTATTTTCCAAATTTCCAAAACATTATGATATTTTGTTCAAATTTCTTCTACCAATTTCCAATCCCAAAATTTGGGTGTTACAAATCCTACCCCCCTTAAAAATAATCTCGTCCCCGAGATTAGTAAGAAAAGGGATGTATGCTCATATTAATTCAACACATATGCATAAACCAAAATCTCGGCATGATGCATATTTTATTAGCAAAACACAGGGTCAAATGGACCTTATTATTCCAACTAAAATAGTATCTTATCAACTACTAACTAAAGTAACATCTAGACCTTACAAATCATCATAATTTATATCTATGTAGCTTGGTGAAGCTGGTGGTGGTGGGGGTTGTTGTTGTTGTCTCTCCAACCGTGCTTGTCTTATTTCTTGGCGGGCCTGACGTATTTCCTCGCGTTGTTGCCTTATCTGATTCTGCATCTCGGTCACCATGTCTGTTAACTGTTGTATTACCAGTCTTTGGGTAGCAACCACTTGATTGAGGTCAACAGGTGGAGGATTTGGAGGATTCATTTTCTGTTTGTTGTTACGTGATAATCTTTCCTTTCCTGGTATTGACCATGAAAGTTAGAAGCATGTGGTAATAGTTTTGCAAAGGAAATTACTAAGCGGAATGGATAAGCTAGTAGTTGGTTATAATCTATAGATTCTTTGGTAGGGCTTAATTTATGTCCAGATTGGGGTAACCAATCATATAAGGTGAATATCCAAGGGTAAGATAGAATCTGTCAAGATGAGAGATATACATGGGTGAGATAGGCTACAAGATGTAGGTTAAAAGTTTGTTTGTTATTAGGTGGGAATAGAAAGGTCATATCTATTCATCATGGCACTATGGGTTAGGTTAGCTCATGGTTGAATTGATCCAATGTGCTAAGATAAGTTAATACATGGCTAGTGGGGTCTAATCTCTTTCACAAGTATTATCTAACATGTTTAGTAAGTCACTTTAGATTAGATCAGATCTATGTTAGATTGGTGTGACTAGTTTGACTAGATAAGATCTAATTAAGTTGCACTAGATGTTTGTTTAATCTAGGGTGGATAAGCATGCTTATTAGGATAAGAGGGATCCATAAAGATAAGATAGAATCTTTTAAGACCAGTTAGACCTATTAGGATGAGATACAATCTTTTCAAGATAGGATGAGTATCTTTTAAGATAAGATGGATCTATTAAGATAAGGGAGAATCTTTTTAAGATAAGATGAATTGGTTAGAATGAGAGCTTTTTAGGATAAGATAAATCTCTTAAGCTAGATATGTTCCAATGGGGATAATCTAGGTTGTCTAGTTATTTTGTAAATATATTTTTATACCTATGTGTATATGTGGATGCAATTGTGGACATTACTCCACAACCCATCACACTCAATCAAAGATCCAAATCAGACAAGTATCATAAGAACAAACATTCAAGCATATAAATATTTACAAAATTAGTTTTGCTTTTGTTCCTAAGAGTAGGTCTCCTATTCCTAAAGTCACTTTAGGCACAAGATTTCAAAGTGTGAAATCCAAGTTTGTCTTTAGAATGAAAAGGTAAGAATAATCAGAGTAAAGCGGAATTAGATGAGAAAAAGATTAAGATAAGTTTAGAAAAGAATCAGAGTGTGGTAAGTAAAGGATGGTTGTCCAGTTCTATCTAGGTTTCGTCCTACAGTCAACATTCCTCTGATACCACTTCTGTAACACCCGGATTTTAGGGATCCAAAACCCGGGGTTAACATAAACACCAGGTATGCTGGGACCAAGTCTCATACATATGATGTATAGTGGCACAGGATCGAATGTCACAACTTTATATATAACAGGAGTTCTATACAAAATATAATAATTACATTATAAGGAGACAACAGTCCAGCAACCCAAAAGTTGACTGGGAGACGACGACCTAGACCTCTCACGAACTCATCTCAGCATCCTCCATGAGCATCATCCTGCAGTACCTGTTCTTGACCTGTGGTGTATGTGAGACAGCAAGAGTGAGCTCACATACGTTCATCGCTCAACAAGTTGTGGGGAATAATGTGCATGAACTCACCTAAGGTGGGAGCTCAGTAAAGTGTAAGGCTTACCAAAGAAGATGGTTAGAGCTGAGCATTGCTTTTAAAGTTGGTCAAAATTTTATTAGCAGTTACTAAGTATAAGTAAATACCAAACCCAATTAAGTAATAGAACAAAAGTATCAACAACTTCACCCTGCGATGCAATGCAGTATGACAAATTGAAGTTTAGTTCCATAAATTAATCACGTGAGTGTCCGAGCTGCTCATGACCGTGAGCACGGCTAGTATACCAGTTTTACACTCTGCAGAGGTTGCGCATCTTTACCCACAAGTCGTGTTACCCATCTGCCAAGGGGTCATGAATCCCATACACCTCTACCAAGGAAGCGAGGCAGGGTAGCACTACGAGGCCTTTACAAAGTTCCACTAGCTTCCGAAAACCCGCTACAGTTTATAGGAAGATCCAGTGCAGGAATCCCTTGCAGGACCGCCATCGCAGCAAAATCCTCCCGAGGGTCCTCCCTACACTGACCTCTCCCCTACTGCCCTTGCCCCTTTCGGGTAAGGTAGTCTTCCACTAGCTTTCCTAATTAATCAGCCAAGGGCATCCCATACTACCCTTGTGGTAGCACTGTTTTCCCGGGTGGTCTCTCCATGTTCCAATTAACATAATGATCTTAACATGAACCAGTAAATAACAACTGATAACAAATGTATAATCATGAATAGTAATGTATATCTCTATACCCAAAGCCACATATAGCACTAGCAAGTACTACCCAAAGATTCAGTGGTGAACAAGGTATAAAGATAGTCAAACTAGGGTAACCTATTGGGTCCCATCAAAATTAACCTATGCAGATCATTATGATTAATTAGAACATGAGTAGGTGAAAAGAAGTGATCAAGGGCACAACTTGCCTGGGCCTTGAGATTCCAGGTACCAGGATGATTCTTCAGATCCTCGTGACCTCACTGCTAGTCGTAGCAATACAAACATACATGGTATAGGCAAGATTAACATTACACCAAACATATATGCAAAATACATATTAATAATCTACATATTAAAATAAGATCACAGGAAAAAGAATTATTAATTTTGGAGTTGTAGAATTCAAGTTATGATTTTCCTAAGGTTTAAGGTGATTATAATATGATTAAATGATAAATAAATTTCCTAACAGAGTTTATGTCAAAACAGTGATTCTAAATGATACAGAATATTATTACAAAATTTTAGGAATTGGAATGGTTCAATTTGAAGCTAAAATGGATTTTCTATGAATTATCTAAGTTCTAGCAATTATTTTTGTATTAAAAATCTAATTTAATAACTATTTTCTCTGAATTTATTATGTTCTGGACTGGGCCTCAATTACTGGGAAGCACAGGGGGCTCGGCGCAAGTTTCCTGAGACCCAGTGAACAGAGACATACGGACGGCGGGTTGAATCCGAGAAAACCCAGGGTTTCTTTAGAAAAATACCCAGGCCGAAGGGGTATCGGGCCGTTCTGGCCGTTGGATCGCACATGGACGGCTCGGATTAGATCTAGTGTAACCCGAACCGGTACGCATCTACAACCGTTCGATCGGCGATCAACGGCCCATATTTAATGAAGCCGCGATCACGCCGCAGCCCTCCGATTGAATCCTACGGTTCAGATCTAAAACGCGAAGGGGTATCCCCTGGCCTAATCTCGGCCGTCCGCCAACGATCCGATGGCGCACGGAATCCGGCCGACCCCCGCCCAACTCCGGCACCGGAGAATGCTTCCCCCGCGGCGGCGCCATGCCGGAGCAACGCAATCCAGCGTTCCAGTGCCCTAGAAGCTCAATTAAAAGCTGCTACACGGTGCCGAGGGGATGGCGAACTCACCGGAGTAGTTTATTCCACGGATTGTTGGTCAGGTGTCGTCGGCCACGGCGAGGAGCGGATTCACGGCGGAGGCGCCACACCGGCGAGCAATTCCTCGCGTCACGGTGGTGTCCAATCCCGAATTGGAGGCGCGGACAGCTTCCCCAGGCGAAGACGATACTCCCCGACCCGACTCCGAGAGCGGAGACCTCCCCGACGGCGGCTATCCTCGGCGGCGGCGCTCTTCTCTCACCTTCTCGGTTTTTCAACACACACCTGCGATGGGGCTTCCGTTTTCGGATGGAATGAGGAGGAGGGGTTCGCGGTCCGAGTTTTATAGCAGGTGACAAGTCCGAGGAACGACAGCCCCGGCGGCGAGTTCGCGCGGCCGTTGCGGCGAGCTCGGCAAGGCTGTTGAAGACGGCCCGACGAGCGGGCCCCGCGGACCAGAGAGAGGGAGCACAGGGTGACTGACCAGCGGGTCCCGCGCGCCAGCGAGAGAGCGAAGCGCGACGGAAGGGAGGCTGGCAAGTGGAGCCCACAAGTCAGCGGGTAACAGGGACGCGGAAGCGGCGAGCTGTGACTGACGCGTGGGTCCGACTTGTCAGCGTGGCGCGGACGCGGAGATGGGCTGCGCGGTGGAAAGCGAGATGGGCCAAAAACGGGATCCGAGGCCCAGTTAGGTATAGTATCCTTTTTCTTTTTCTTTTCTATTTTCTTTTCCCCATTTTCAAATCCAATTCAAATCCAATTTGAATTCAAGTTTGAGTTCAACTTTGTGAATAACTTGTCCTCAGTTTGAAAGGTATAATTTATTAATATAAGTGTGAAGGATATTTATTTTATTTTATGTAATATTTTTCTTAGTTCTTCCCTTCTCTTTTTATTTTCTATTTTCTATTCCAAATTCAAATTTAATTTTAACTATTCAAAATCCAATTCACATTTTACTTTGAATTTCAGGTTCCTCAAATCAAATATAATCCTGAAGGGAATTTAGACTTTACTGTTTGGATCACTTATTTATTTTTAATAAGTATATAGCCTTTCCTTTTCTTTTCTAT
This sequence comes from Zea luxurians, assembly GCA_029449295.1. NCBI lineage: Eukaryota > Viridiplantae > Streptophyta > Magnoliopsida > Poales > Poaceae > Zea > Zea luxurians. The sequence goes on from JAOPSE010000152.1 coordinate 3,815,130, forward strand.
TTCTAGTTCAAATCCAAACTTATATTTTTATTTTAGTTTTCAGATTTTTCAAATGTATTAATTGAAATCCAAGGGTGAATATAAACCATACTATTTTATTATTACTAGTTTAAGTTTTATTCTCCTTGTTTATTTATTTCATGAGATGTATAAATGGTTTCCTTTAAAAGAAAAATTCTTTTTTCTCCTCATTTTTCTTATTTTCCAAATTTCCAAAACATTATGATATTTTGTTCAAATTTCTTCTACCAATTTCCAATCCCAAAATTTGGGTGTTACAAGCGCACAGGCCAGCCACATGGCGTCATCCAGGGTCGCCGGTTGCCGCAGCTCCACGTCGGTGAGCAGCGGATCGCGGAGGCCGGCGGTAAAGAAGGCCACCTGCAGCGGCTCCGTCACGCCGTCGCATCTGTCCAGTAGCCTCAGGAACTCGTCCCGGTACTCCGCGACGGAGCCAGTGTGCCGCAGCCGAAGGAGCTCGCGGAGCGCGTACCCGCTCGTCGGGGCGCCGAAGCGGCGACGCATCGACTCGGCGAGCTGCGGCCAGGTAGGGACGCCGCGGTTGTGCTTGAGCAAGGAGTACCAGATCTGCGCCGCGCCGGTCATGTGGAAGGCCGCGAGGCACACCTTGTCGTCGTCCTCGGTCCGCTGCAGGCTGAAGAACAGCTCGAAGCGGTGGAGCCATATGGCGGGGTCGTCCGTACCGTCGTACTCCGGTAAACGCAGCTCGAGTACTCCGGGGAACGCGGCCTGCTTCCCAGCCTCAACGGCATCGCGGAGGCGCCGTTGATCGAGCTTGACGGTGCAGAGCTCGCGCTCGACCGTCGTCATCTTGGTCTCGAGCGATGTCAGCTTGTCGACGACGTCGGTGAGCAGCTTCTGGACGTCGATGAGGCCGGAGTCCGCCATTGTCGGTCGACGAGCAGGAATCACGAGGGTTCGAGTCGTGTGCGGCCGCAGAGAACGAAACCACTGGATTTGGTAGGGTTTTGGGGTACGGCACGAGCGGTCTAGGCCTTTGCGTCACGGTGAGCTAGATCTGTTTTATTATGCAACGAACATAGATGGCCAAGAGACCGGCACGGACGCACGGTATGCCCATGCTTCGTGGGCCGTGCCTACATGGCTCACATACATGGTATTTATGATCCTACGTGCTGATTTTTGTGTCGTGCTATCATAGTAGCCTATGACGCGACAAGCATCTAATACCTTCACATACCCTTTTGCTAACGGAATTTGAAATTCATTTACATTCATAGGCCAACACATAATCGATATGCCAAGATATATGATAAATGAGTTGTTTTGTGCAATGTTATAACATTAAAAACCTTTCTAGTTAAACACACCCTTTAAAAACTCCAAAAATAAAAAAGAGTGTAGCCAACTCATAATTAAGTCTTACAAACTAGTGTTCAAATATGTTACAAACCTAAAATTACATATTAGTGAGATTATTCAGGCACTCTCACTCAATGTCTCTGTCTCACAATCACAAGCACAGATAAGATCAGTAGACCACTATCACACATTCACTAAGTACCAGGACTAGAACCAGAAGCAGAAGCACCGGCACAAGCAGTTCCACTACGTACCACCAGCAATCCCAGCACTAGGTTCATTTTCATTAACGAACAAGTTCTGAAATGACTCCTCAAGCTTTGGGTTGTCAACAACATGCTGCTCTCTTTTTTTCCTAACTCTCAATCCTTTAAGCAAGACGACATCTCCATACTCTCAGGCAACAAGTGTCGTCGCCGCTCCTCAATTATCCTACCTATCAAACTGAAAGAAGGCTATTCATCGCTGATATATTTTCTTGTTCAAAAATGTAGTATGACGATGAACCCATATTACATGTATCATCCCTTTACTTATTCGGGCTAGGGGCACCACAATTTTGTACTTATTGATCCATTAATCAAGTAGTCATGGCCAGGAAAGATGCAATCCTAAGCAGGCAATGGTATAAGAGGTTTGACTTGTTCATACTTGCACATGGTTATTCTCGAAGCAATTATGATCATTGTATTTATTTGAAGTAGTTCCCTAATGGATCTTTTGTGTATCTATTGATTTATGTTGATGATATGTTTATTGCTTCTCATGACAAGTCATTGTTTGATGAATTGAAGGCTCAACTTAGTCATGAATTTGATACGAAAGATCTTGGACCAGCAAAGAAGATTCTTGGAATGGAAATTCAGCGTGATCGTCATGCTGGTACTCTTTTTCTATCTTAGAAAAGTTATATTGAGAAAGTTCTTGAAAAGTATAATCTAAGTAATTGCAAATCTGTTGCTACACCATTTGCTTCACATTTTAAATTGTCATCGAGGCAATGTCTTGTTACTGAAGATGACAAACAACACATGTCTCACGTACCATATTCTAATTAGGGATGGCAATTGGACCCGTGGGTATGGATACCCACAGGTTTCATACCCGGTGGACATGGATACGGGTTGGAAAACTCACCCGTGGATCCTATCGGGTCGGGTACCCGAAATACGTCGGGTAGGGTACGGATAGTATATTTTACCCATGGATATCCACTGGATACCCGAAATATTAATTCACAATTTCACATGTTGTGTTTTTGGCCCATGAAGCAAAGAAAAAAAGCCCAAAGCAGTGGACTCGCGGTTGGGTTGTCCTCTTCCTATTCTCCTAACCCTAAGTTCCCTAACCGATTAACCCTAACCAGTCCTGTAGTCCGCCACCCCGCCCGGCCTCCCACCCGCCAGCACCCAGCCGGCAGCCGTAGAGGTAGAGCCCGCTGCCCCGCTCCCACCCCGAGCTGCGCGGCTGCGCCCCCGAGCTACGCCATCCTCGAGCTGTGCCTGCCTGCCCGCCCCCGAGCTGCGCCAACCGTCGACCGCCCGCCCGCTGCCCCACTCCCACCCCGAGCTGCGCTGTTGCGCCCCCAAGCTGCGTCGTCCATCGGCCGCCCGCCCGCCCCAGCATCCCGAGTCCCAACGCCGCCGTCGACCCCCACTCGTCGTTCCTCCCGTCGCGCGGCGCAGCGCTCACGCAAGGCCCTCAGACCAGCAGATCGACGGCTTCACCGTGGATCGACCAGCAAATTAACGCTGTCCCTCAGACCCTCAAGTACTTAGTAGTCAGTACTCAGTTAGAAGCCCAATGTCAACTCCACAAGACAGTAGCAGTCGTCACAGTGGCATAGGAGCATCTCCTGCTGATGCTAGTAGCTGTAGAGATCCCACTCCATCTGATGCATCAACCCAAGGGACAAGGAATGATGTTGTTGAAATAGATGATGCTGCACAGGTTGGGTGTAAGAGGAAGTTGAAGTCTAAAGTATGGGAGGATTTTGTTAGAGTTGCTATATCTGGTAAATGGAAAGCTAAGTGCAATTGGTGTAGCAAACTATTTGAGAGCACCTAGAGGGGGGTGAATAGGTGATCCTGTAACACTTCAAAACTTAAGCCACAAAACTTGGTTAATTGTTAGCACAATAATTGCCAAGTGGCTATAGAGGAATCCTCAACAAAACACAATAACCAACAAAGATCAATCACAGAGATGGCACGATGGTTATCCCGTGGTTCGGCCAAGACCAATGCTTGCCTACTCCACGTTGTGGCGTCCCAACGGACGAGGGTTGCAATCAACCCCTCTCAAGCGGTCCAAAGACCCACTTGAATACCACGGTGTTTTGCTTGCTTTATCTCAATCCCGTTTGCGAGGAATCTCCACAACTTGGAGCCTCTCGCCCTTACACTTGAAATTCACAAAGAACACGGAGCAAGGGAGGGATTAGCAACGCACACAAGACACAAGAATCAGAGTGTCAACATGCACACAAGTCGCAACAAGAGCTCGCAACACAACTCAATGAGTTCACAACTCCACTAGAGCTCTATATGCTATCACAATGAAAAGAACGCGCGAAATCGATGTCTTGGTGCTTAGAAATGATTAGGAGATGCTTGGTATACTCCTCCATGCGCCTAGGGGTCCCTTTTATAGCCCCAAGGCAGCTAGGAGCCGTTGGAAGCAATCTGGGAAGGCAATTCTTGCCTTCTGTCGTTTGGCGCACCGGACAGTCCGGTGCACACCGGACATGTCCGGTGCCCGATTTCTTTCCATAAACAGCGCAGTCGACCGTTGGCAGCCTGGGAGCCGTTGGTGCACTTGACATGTCCGGTGCACACCGGACAGTCCGGTGCCATCTTCTAGCCGTTGGCTCGGCCACGTGTCCCACGCAGATTGCGCGGCCGACCGTTGGCCCGGCCGACCGTTGGCTCACCGGACAGTCCGGTGAATTTTAGCCGTACGTCGCCGGTGAATTCCCGAGAGCGGCCAGTTCGCCTGTGAGCGGCCCACCGGACAGTCCGGTGAATTTTAGCCGTACACCGTCGTCGAAGTCCCGAGAGCAGCCACTTTGCCCAAGCCAGCCTGGCGCACCGGACACTGCCGGACAGTCCGGTGCACCCAGACTGGGCAGACTTTGGCTGCTCGAGCCATCTCTTCTCCAACTCGATTTTTTCTGTTTCCAGCACTTAGACACAATACATTAGTCCATAAAACAATGTACTAAGTCTGAGAAACATACCTTTATCCTTGATTTATACTTTGTCCACCATTTTACAATTAGGCACCTGTGTTGGGCACTAAATCACCAAAATACTTAGAAATGGCCCAAGGGCACATTTCCCTTTCAATCTCCCCCTTTTTGGTGATTTATGCCAACACAACATAAAGCAAGTAGAACAAGTACAAAATCACTTCAAATAAGAACTCAAATTATTTTGATTCAATTTTGACATATATGGATCACTCAATGCCACCACTTGGTTTGTTTTTGCAAATCAAACTCAAATTCCTATCTCTAAGTCAAAACCACTTGTAGAGACATAAAGAGAGGTTTTCCAAAGAAATTTGATCAAAGATTTCAAAAACTCCCCCTTTTTCCCATAATCAACACTTCTCCCCACAAGAGGCCAACTTTTGACATAAGAGACAATAAAAGAGTTTTGACAAACCAAAAGCTCTAATCTACTATTTTCAAAATTTCTCAAGTGGTAGCTGATCCATTATTGCTTTGGCCTTTATTTTCTCCCCCTTTGGCATCAAGCACCAAAATGGGATCAATCTTGGCCCTTGAACCCCATTGCCTCACCAAAATCATCAAAAGAGAACACAAAGGCAATAGGAGTATAAAGATGAACTTGGAAAAGTTACTCTTTCTCATCGGAGTGCAGTGGAAGTCTTGCATGGTCCAAGTCCACCTTTTCCCTTTCAATTCTCCTTGCAGACTAAAACAACTAAACTCAAGTACATGGTTAGTCTCAAAGGGTCAAGTTGTAGCACAGCTCCCCCTAAATATGTGCATCACTTGCAAACAGAACTTGTGAGGTCCAGGGAGTGTTTGTACAACTTGAGCACCACAATAAGCAACAAAATGCAGAATGAACATGATCAAAGGCATAAACACATGTATGCTACATTTCAATCCAAGTTCCGCGAATCTAAGATATTGAGCTCACTACGCAGCCTACAAAAGGTCTTCTCATCTAGAGGCTTGGTAAAGATATCGGCTAGCTGGTTCTCGGTGCTAACATGAAACACTTCGATATCTCCCTTTTGCTGGTGATCTCTCAAAAAGTGATGCCGGATGTCAATGTGCTTTATGCGGCTGTGCTCAACAGGATTTTCCGCTATTCGGATAGCACTCTCATTATCACATAGGAGTGGGACTTTGCTCAGATTGTAGCCAAAGTCCCTGAGGGTTTGCCTCATCCAAAGTAGTTGCGCACAACACTGTCCTGCAGCAACGTACTCGGCCTCAGCGGTGGATAGGGCAACGGAGGTTTGTTTCTTAGAGTTCCATGACACCAGGGACCTTCCTAAGAATTGGCACGTCCCTGATGTACTCTTCCTATCGACCTTACATCCAGCATAGTCAGAATCTGAGTACCCAATCAAGTCAAAGTTAGACCCCTTTGGATACCAGATCCCGAAGCAAGGCGTAGCGACTAAATATCGAAGAATTCGCTTCACCGCCACTAAGTGACACTCCTTAGGATCGGATTGAAATCTAGCACACATGCATACGCTAAGCATAATATCCGGTCTACTAGCACATAAATAAAGCAAAGAACCTATCATGGACCGGTATGCTTTTTGATCAACGGACTTACCACCTTTGTTGAGGTCGGTGTGTCCGTCAGTTCCCATCGGCGTCTTTGCGGGCTTGGCGTCCTTCATCCCAAACCGCTTTAGCAAGTCTTGCGTGTACTTCGTTTGGGAGATGAAAGTGTCGTCCTTGAGTTGCTTCACTTGGAACCCAAGGAAGTAGTTCAACTCGCCCATCATCGACATCTCGAATTTCTGCGTCATCACCCTGCTAAACTCTTCACAAGACTTTTGATTAGTAGAACCAAATATTATGTCATCGACATAAATTTGGCACACAAAAAGATCACCATCACAAGTCTTAGTAAAAAGAGTTGGATCGGCTTTCCCAACCTTGAAAGCATTAGCAATTAAAAAGTCTCTAAGGCATTCATACCATGCTCTTGGGGCTTGCTTAAGTCCATAGAGCGCCTTAGAGAGCTTACACACGTGGTCGGGGTACCGTTCATCCTCGAAGCCAGGGGGTTGCTCCACGTACACCTCCTCTTTGATCGGCCCGTTGAGAAAAGCGCTCTTCACATCCATTTGGTACAACCTGAAAGAATGGTGAGCGGCATATGCTAGCAAGATACGAATTGATTCTAGCCTAGCCACAGGAGCGAATGTCTCCTCAAAGTCCAAACCTGCGACTTGGGCATAACCTTTTGCCACAAGCCGAGCCTTGTTCCTTGTCACCACCCCGTGCTCGTCCTATTTGTTGCGGAACACCCACTTGGTTCCCATAACATTTTGCTTGGGGCGAGGCACCAGTGTCCAAACTTCATTGCGCTTGAAATTGTTGAGTTCCTCATGCATGGCCAACACCCAGTCCGGATCTAGCAAGGCCTCTTCTACCCTGAAAGGCTCAATAGAAGAGACAAAAGAGTAATGCTCACAAAAATTAACTAATCTTGAACGAGTAGTTACTCCCTTGCTAATATCACCCAATATCTGGTCGACGGGATGATCCCTTTGAATCGTCGCTCGAACTTGGGTTGGAGGTGCCTGAGGTGCTTCTTCCTCTTCAACTTGAACATCCTGTGCTCCCCCTTGATCATGCGCCTCCACTTGAGGTACCTGTTCATCATCTTGGGTTGGGGGATGCACCATAGTTGAGGAAGACGGTTGATCTTGCTCCAAATGTTCCTGAGGCCGTACATCTCCAATCGCCATGGTGCGTATTGTGGCTGTTGGAACGTCTTCTTCATCTACATCATCAAGATCAACAACTTGCTCTCTTGGAGAGCCATTAGTCTCATCAAATACAACGTCGCTAGAGACTTCAACCAAACCCGATGATTTGTTGAAGACCCTATACGCCTTTGTATTTGAATCATAACCTAATAAAAACCCTTCTACAGCTTTGGGAGCAAATTTGGAATTCCTACCCTTCTTCACTAGAATGTAGCATTTACTCCCAAATACACGAAAGTACGATACATTGGGTTTGTTACTAGTTAGCAGCTCGTATGAGGTCTTCTTGAGGAGTCGGTGAAGATAGACCCTGTTGATGGCGTGGCAAGCCGTGTTCACGGCTTTTGACCAAAAACACTCGGGGGTCTTGAACTCTCCAAGCATAGTCCTCGCCATATCAATGAGCGTCCTGTTCTTCCTCTCTACCACACCATTTTGCTGAGGTGTGTAGGGAGCGGAGAACTCATGCTTGATCCCCTCCTCCTCAAGGAACTCCTCCACTTGAAGATTCTTGAATTCGGACCCGTTGTCGCTCCTTATCTTCTTCACCTTGAGCTCAAACTCATTTTGAGCCCTCCTTAGGAAGCGCTTGAGGGTCCCTTGGGTTTCAGACTTATCCTGCAAAAAGAACACCCAAGTGAAGCGGGAAAAGTCATCAACAATAACTAGACCATACTTACTTCCTCCTATGCTCAGATAGGCGACGGGTCCGAAGAGGTCCATATGCAGCAGCTCCAGAGGTCTTGACGTGGTCATAACGTTCTTGCTGTGATGTGCTCCTCCCACTTGTTTACCTGCTTGACAAGCTGCACAAGGTCTATCTTTTTCGAAATGAACATTGGTTAGACCTATCACGTGTTCTCCCTTTAGAAGCTTGTGGAGGTTCTTCATCCCCACATGTGCTAAGCGGCGATGCCACAACCAGCCCATGCAAGTCTTAGCCATTAAGCATGCATCTAGACCGGCCTCTTCTTTTGCAAAATCAACTAAGTAAAGTTTGTCGTCTAGTACACCCTTAAAAGCTAGTGAACCAGCACATCTTCTAAAGACAGACACATCTACATTTGTAAATAAACAGTTATATCCTATATTGCATAATTGACTAACAGATAGCAAATTATATCCAAGAGACTCTACTAAAAACACATTAGATATAGAGTGCTCATTTGAGATTGCAATTTTACCTAACCCTTTTACCTTGCCTTGATTCCCATCACCGAATATTATTGAATCTTGGGAATCTTTGTTTTTGACGTAGGAGGTGAACATCTTCTTCTCCCCCGTCATATGGTTTGTGCATCCGCTGTCGATAATCCAGCTTGAACCCCCGGATGCATAAACCTGTAAGGCAAATTTAGGCTTGGGTCTTAGGTACCCAACTCATGTTGGGTCCTACAAGGTTAGCACAAATATCCTTAGGGACCCAGATGCAAGTTTTGTCTCCCTTGCATCTTGCCCCTAATTTTCTAGCAACTATCTTCCTATCCTTTCTACAAATAGCAAAAGAAGCATTTAAAGCATGATATATTATAGAAGGTTCATTTACTTTCCTAGGAACATTAACAACATTTCTCCTAGGCATATTATGAACAATATTTCTCCTACCAACATTTCTATCATGCACATAAGAAGAACTAGAAGCAAACATGGCATGAGAATCAAAGGCATTATATGCATTACAACTCCTATAAGCATTTCTAGTTTGTCTCCTACCATGGTACATAAAAGCATGGTTCTTTTTAGCACTAGTTGCCATAGGGGCCTTCCCTTTCTCCTTGGTAGAGATGGGAGCCTTATGGCTTGTCAAGTCCTTGGCTTCCCTCTTGTAGCCAAGTCCATCCTTAATTGAGGGGTGTCTACCAATCGCGTAGGCATCCCTTGCAAATTTTAACTTGTCAAATTCATTCTTGCTAGTCTTAAGTTGGGCATTAAGACTAGCCAATTCCTCATTTAATTTTGAAATTGAAACTAAGTGATCACTACAAGCATCAATGTCAAAATCTTTACACCTATTACAAGTTTCAACAATTTCTACACAAGAATTAGATTTACTAGCTACTTCTAGTTTAGCACTTATATCATCATTAACACTTCTTAAAGTAGCAATGGTTTCATGACAAGAAGATAATTCACTAGAGAGCATTTCATTCCTTTTAATTTCAAGAGCAAGAGATTTTTGTGCACTAACAAATTTATCATGCTCCTCATATAAAAGATCCTCTTGTTTTTCTAGTAATCTATTCTTGTCATTCAAAGCATCAATCAACTCATTAATCTTATCAATTTTAGATCTATCTAATCCCTTGAATAAGCATGAGTAATCTATCTCATCATCATCACTAGACTCATCCTCACTTGAAGAAGCATAAGTACTAGTATCATGAGTGCTTACTTTCTTCTCTCTTGCCATGAGGCAAGTGTGATGCTCGTTTGGGAAGAGGGATGACTTGTTGAAGGCGGTGGCGGTGAGTCCCTCATTGTCGGAGTCGGAGGAGGAGCAATCTGAATCCCACTCCTTGCCTAGATGTGCCTTGCCCTTTGCCTTCTTGTATGCCTTCTTCTTCTCCCTCTTGCTCCCTTGGTCCTGTTCACTATCATTGTCGGGACAGTTAGCAATAAAATGACCAAGCTTACCGCATTTGAAGCATGAGCGCTTCCCCTTGGCTTTTGTCTTGCTTGGCTGTCCCTTGCGACCCTTAAGCGCCGTCTTGAATCTTTTGATGATGAGGGCCATCTCTTCATCATTAAGTCTGGCCGCCTCAATTTGTGCCACCTTGCTAGGTAGCGCCTCCTTGCTTCTTGTTGCTTTGAGAGCAAGAGGTTGTGGCTCGTTGATCGGTCCATTCAAGGCGTCGTCCACGTACCTCGCCTCCTTGATCATCATTCGCCCGCTGACGAATTTTCCTAGGACTTCCTCGGGCGACATTTTGGTGTACCTAGGATTTTCACGAATATTATTCACCAAATGAGGATCAAGAACGGTAAAGGACCTTAGCATCAGTCGGACGACGTCGTGGTTCGTCCATCGCGTGCTTCTGTAGCTCCTTATCTTGTTGATAAGGGTCTTGAGCCGGTTGTATGTTTGTGTCGGCTCCTCGCCCCTTATCATCGTGAACCGTCCAAGCTCGCCCTCCACCAACTCCATCTTGGTGAGCAAGGTGACGTCGTTCCCCTCATGAGAAATCTTGAGGGTGTCCCAGATCTGCTTGGCGTTATCCAAGCCGCTCACTTTATGGTATTCATCCCTGCACAAAGAAGCTAGAAGAACAGTAGTAGCTTGTGCATTCTTATGAATTTGTTCATTAATGAACATGGGACTATCCGAACTATCAAAGTGCATTCCACTCTCTACAATCTCCCATATACTAGGATGGAGAGAGAATAGGTGACTACGCATTTTGTGGCTCCAAAATCCGTAGTCCTCCCCATCAAAGTGTGGAGGCTTGCCGAGTGGAATGGAGAGCAAATGTGAATTTGAACTTTGTGGAATACGAGAGTAGTCAAAAGAAAAGTTCGAATTAACCGGTTTCCTTCTCTCGTAGTCGTTGTGGTCGTCGTCCTTTTGGGAAGAAGTAGACTCATCGCTGTTGGGGACTTGTTCTCAAATGCTTCGAGTTAAGAACAAGGCAACATAAAAAATGTTAAGTGTTAAAGTCCTTCGTCCTTCGAAGCATTATGTCCCTTCGGGAAATAATGAGTTTCGGACGAAGGTCACATAAGACATACCTTCGTAAACATAACAAGTAACGACGAAGGATTTATATAGAGCATGAAATATAATATAAGCATCATCATAGAATCATTTCTATTTTATTAACATGGAAAAATAGAAATGATTTCAAATTACAAATGTACCTTCGGTCCTGAGAGAAGGTGAAAAATACAAGCGTGACGCAAAAGCAAAATGCCAAGTCAGCGTGAACAGTACGGGAGTACTGTTCATCTATTTATAGACGTGGGACGCAGCCCACGTAAAATTACATCCATGTCCATTACATTTGTTAATGACTTATGGAAATTTGTCAAGGCCCACATAGTCTTTTCATCTTTAAGTCGGTTCCCCTTTCTGCTATCGCGACGAAGCTTCCCTGCGCACAGCTTCGGCTGTGCATCATCCTTCGTGGAGCTTGGTAATCAGCTCGTCCTTCGTCTGGTCCAGGCTTCGTCCTGACCGTACTTCATGTTCATAATTCTGAGTCCGAAGGTACCTGTTCACATAATCCACTTGGAAAACATTGTCAAATCATGTTTTTGAGGACCTTCGGAGGACGAAGGCCCCCAACAGTAGCCCCTCGCAATATTAATTTGTTAATGATAAATTCAGATTGCGATATGGACGAAGGCCTTGAGCCGAAGGTCCGAAAAAACACCTTCCCTTTGCTAGAATAGCAACATTCACTGACAAGTGGGGTCTTTCAATTTTCAACGCCCTGGGCGTATAAATAAGATCATACCGCAAACTCATTTGGTACGCACGCTTGCCATCTGCTTCGGCCCACTACATTTTTAGCTCTTGTGTACTAAGATTTGTTGATCTTTTTGTTTTTAAAGCTTCGGCCTTGAAAACAGTTTTTTAGCGCTTCCGAAGATGTCTGAAGGTAAGAAGATCCCTGCTGAGACGAAGCTGAGTCTTGACGAAGAGAAGAACTTGGGGTTTCTTATAGCGATGGCGGAGACCAATACAGAGAAAATCACCAAGGAAATTCTTGAAGGTTTGTCCGAAGATACTGATGACAGCGACAGTTTTGATGTAGAAAGTGGTGGGGAAGAGGCCGAAGATCGACCATGGCGGCCAAGTCACACGGTTTTCGGGAAAACCACTATTAAGCAGAATCATATTGATAATATGAGGGGGCGGTATTTCCGAAATATATCTATTGTGAGGGCTGATGCTGGAGAAAAGACTTCTCCCACCCCCGAAGAAGATGAAGTCGTAATTTTCCGAAGCTTTCTCAAGGCTGGGCTTCGATTCCCCTTAAGCAACTTCGTTGTTGAAGTCCTGAAAACATTTCAAGTCTACCTTCATCAAATTACTCCCGAAGCCATCATAAGAATGGGGGTGTTTGTCTGGGCTGCGAGAAGCCAAGGTTTGGAACCAAACGCTAAAAGCTTCTGCAACATTGATGAGTTATTATACGAGACGAAGCCCTGGGGATAAGAACAATATCACAACAACTTTGGGTGTTATAGCTTCGGTGCCCGCTCCGGGTCAAGCTGCCCTGTGCCGACCTTTCGGAAGAGGTGGCCCGGAGCCTGGATGACAGAGTGGTTCTATGTGAAGAATGACTTAACAGCGCAAGAAAATGTCAAGAGTATCATTATGCGCCCCATCTGGCAACGCTTTGGACTTCGAAGGCCGAAGATTGAAATGGATGAAGCAGCCGAAGAATGCCAAAGAGCCTTCGGCGTAATCTGCTCTTTCATTGGGACAAGGGACTTAGTCCAAGAGCACATTGCCTTCAGGGTATGGCCACTTGCGGAAAAGTGGGAAATGCCGAAGGAGACCATTAAAGAGTCCGACGAGGGCGGACTAGTCAGACTAAAATACACATTCAAATACGGGGATAAATTTGTTGAACCTGATGACGATTGGTTGAAAAGCATTGACACATTAAGTGACGAACTTCTTGGGGCATATTCGAAGGCCGAGAACACTGCGTTATCAGCAGCCTTCGGAGGCCGAAAGAAGAAAAGGCTCAACCGTGTATTTGACGCAGTCGGGTTTATCTACCCTGATTATCACTATCCGGTATTGGGTCGCAAAAGGAAAAATACTTCTCCTGCGACAGAAGCTACCACGAGTGCCACTAGTGAGCCAGCGCCTCAAAGGAAAAAGATGAAGGTGCTCACCCATCGAACGTGTTTTATTGAGCCGGCCACAGTGCCAGAATTTATTGGTGAAGTTTCTTTGGCCTCTGAAGCTACAGAACCAGCTCCAGTGCCGAAGATAGAAGAGAAAACTGAAGCGCCTTCAGCAGTAGAAAAACCGAAGATTGAAGGGCCAAAAACATCAGAAATTTTAAGTCCTTCAGCAAATGTCGAAACAACAAAAAATCAAAAGGGGCCATTGGTGACCCCAAGAAGAAAAAGAATGGTGAACGTACTAGATGTCTTGGAGACAATTAAGTCTTCAAGCACAACCGCAAAGGAGTCTGTTGAACTCGCTGAAGCATCTACTGAAGCTTCGAAACAACAAGCTGAAGCTGAAGCTGGGCCTTCAGAGCCAACCAAGGAACAATCCGAGAAAATATCAGAACCAGCTTTGGTTGAAGAAATTGACACTGCCGCCCCCGAAGCTCCCTCCAGCATATGCGATTACATCGTGCGACATGCTTCGGGGAAGAAACTGTCTGAAGAAGAGACTTATGAAGCGAATCACTATGCTAGAGAGTTAAAGTATCCGAAGGGGGCAGTAGTATTCAATGGGACAAATGAAGATGACTTCCTATACTGCCTCCCTGATAACAAAGAATTATCTGTCTGCCGGGAGATGGCTAGAAGTATGGGTTTCCCGAAGCTCGAAGCTGGATTATGCGCCATGACGAAAGAGGATCTCGCAGACAGTCTTGCGTACAATAGCCTAAAGGTATGGGAATTAAGCGCTTGAAAAAACTTTTTTAATACGTAATTCATTCCTTTATTCTTATATGGATTCTTTTTCGTATAGGGCTTGATCCTAAGCAACGCATTAAGAGCCCAAAAAAGCGCCGAAGATGAAAGCTATGACATTGCGTTCAACAATTTACGCTCCGAAGTTATTAAACTGAGAAACGAAGCTCTGGAAAAGGATAAAATTCTGCTTACACTGGTAGATAAGGTAAAGAAGGACGAAGCTGCTTCAAAAACCCAGGCCGAAGCCCAAAAACGTGAAATTAAAGATCTTCAGAAACAGCTAGCTAGAGCTAAAGAGGAACGTGTGCTTGAGGAAACAAAACGAGAACTTAGTGATCATTTGGTCAATAATTTGGAGTTAAGTGTTAAGGAGCTTCGTGCATCTCAGAGGAAATGCTATGTTAAATCTGTAGAATGCGTCAAAAAGATAAAATCCAGCTTCGCCAGCGTTGGCGCCTTTTCTAGTGAAGAGGACTTTTCAAGAGGCAATCCCGAAGGTCCACTGGACTGGATCAGTCACGAAGCAGAAGCCTTCGAGGAAATCCTGAGCAGCCGCGGTGACATCTGCGCTTTTTCAGGCGCCAGAGGAGTTGCTGCTGTTTTGGAGAAGAAAGGTTGTGAACATATAAAATCCTTAGCTCAGTCCGAAGCTGCCCTGTCCTCTGAAGACATCAAAGATCCCTCAACCGAAGCAAGCATGGTTGGCGGTAAGTTCTTCACTGATATCTGGGACAACGGCGGCCGAGAAATGGCACAAGAAATTATTCAAAGAAGTGAAAAAGGCATCCATGATGCTAGGAAAGTGGCAGGAGCTGCCGAAAGAAGTACAGAGCCCGAAGGGCAATTAGGTATTATTTAGTCGTTCTTATTGTGTTGCAATTTTTATTTCAAACTTTGCTCGCGATTTGTAATAGTAATGAAGAAATGTTTTCCTCCCTCAGAACCTGCTGGATCGTCTGCTGACCCTCACACAAAAGGGGATGACAAAATTAAACAAATGGCCGAAGCTATCATGGATAAAGTTGTTGATCAACTTCTAAACGAGGCCGCCGAAGCAGTATTAAGAGAAGACTAGATGCTATTTAGAAAAAACATTTAAAGTGTGATCTATGTAACATTTTGTACATTTGAATGTAATATACAAGTCTCTTTTCATTATTCAATTCTTTACGATGCATGAAACTCTACATACATACCATTTTTGAGCCTTCGGCGAAAAAACACCTTCCCTTCTTTTCATGCTTCGTGAAGAAGACATTCTCCGTTAAAATTATTCAGATGAAACACGTCCATGCTTCGTGAAGACATTCTCCGAAGCTATACAATTTCGATATTGCTCTGATGAAGCTCGTCCATGCTTCGTAAAAATATTCTCCGAAGCTGTATTCCGAAGATTATCATTGTATTCCCTCGTGACTTTACACAATTTTCACTTTCTCAAAGCGTCCTTTCGAAGGTTGATACTGTGTCCCCTTCTTTTGCCAAATGCAACATGATGTATGATGCTTATGCTATGCAAAATGATGTGATGATGTTATGTTATGCAAATGACATTTGTTCCGAAGATACACACAATATATTTGTAAGCTCTGCATTCCCTTAGGAACGTCTTTGGAGCTTCTTCGCCTTTTACTTAGACGGTATAAGCTCTGCATTCCCTTAGGAACGTCTTTGGAGCTTCTTCGCCTTTTACTTAGGCGGTATAAGCTCTGCATTCCCTTAGGAACGTCTTTGGAGCTTCTTCGCCTTTTACTTAGGCGGTATAAGCTCTGCATTCCCTTAGGAACGTCTTTGGAGCAAAAACTTACACTGCGCTCCCTTTGGAACGGCTTTTTGTAACTTCGACAACTTACTCTGCGTTCCTTAGAACGACTTTTTGTTGCTTCGAAGGAATTTTGATAATTCGAAAGTCCTTCTTGTTACCGCAAACTTTTAAGCTTCAGCACCTTAAGCCTGTGGAGAAGATAGATTTTCCTCATAACCAACCACGAAACTATTATATGAAAACTGAAATGTTCTTTATTACACAGAAAATAGAACTTAAACGGAAAAGACTGCTATCAAAGTAGGATATTTGTCAATAAATGTGCTTCGACTCTGGCACAGTACTATTGACTGTGCGAGCTTCAGATTGCTCTCTGAGATCCCTTTGGTGAGGAACATATTGGCTCCCTTCTGGCTGTTGGCCTTGTTGCAGCGGAGGTGGAGGCGGGGGCTGTTGCCATGAAGCTTGAGGCTGACTCGCCGAAGCTACAGAAACTGCAGGGTGGTTGCCCACGTATTCCGGGATGTAAGGCTGATGGTACGAAGCAGTATGCATGACCTGCTTCGGCTGGCCCTGTTGCGCTGCAGCTTCTGCTAGCTCCTTTTGTTTCTGGATGGTGACATGACACATCCTGGTGGTATGGCCCTTGTTTTCACCACAGAATAAGCAGAATATCCTCCTTGGTTGATCTCCAAATCTTCCGCCGAAGCCCCTGGCGCCTCTGCCTCTTGGAGCTGGTGGCCGGAAGAAAGTTTGTTGTTGCCCCGAAGCCTGTGAAGAGCACTGCGGCCTGTTCTGCTGACTCCCCTTATCATCATTTTGAGTGGAGTTGTGGATGGACCTGACATGCCTCGGATAGAATCTTCCTCCGAAGCCCCTGGTCATCTCAGAAAATCTGAAGGCCTCCTCCCTTCTTTGGCGAAAGTCATTATCGGCACGAATGTACTCGTCCATCTTTTGGAGCAGCTTCTCCAGAGTCTGAGGAGGCTTCCTAGCAAAGTATTGAGCTGCAGGTCCAGGACGAAGCCCCTTGATCATGGCTTCGATGACAATTTCATTGGGCACCGTTGGTGCCTGTGCCCTTAAACGCAAGAACCTTCTGACATACGCCTGAAGGTATTCTTCATGATCCTGAGTGCACTGGAACAAGGCTTGAGCAGTGACCGGCTTCGTCTGAAATCCTTGAAAGCTGGTTAACAACATATCCTTCAGCTTCTGCCATGAAGTGATCGTTCCTGGTCGAAGGGAGGAATACCAGGTCTGAGCAACACTCCTGACGGCCATGACGAAAGACTTCGCCATAACTGCAGCATTGCCACCATACGAAGACACTGTTGCTTCGTAGCTCATCAAGAACTGCTTCGGGTCTGAGTGGCCGTCGAACATGGGAAGCTGGGGTGGCTTATAGGACGGAGGCCAGGGTGTAGCCTGCAGCTCAGCGGACAGAGGAGAGGCATCATCGAAAACAAAATTTCCATGATGGAAATTGTCATACCAGTCATCTTCGTTGAAGAAGCCCTCCTGACGAAGTTCTTTTTGTTGAGGCCTTCGGTTCTGCTCATCGTGGGTAAGATGACGAACTTCTTCAGAAGCTTCGTCTATCTGCCTTTGCAGCTCAGCTAGCCTGGCCATCTTTTCCTTTTTCCTCTGCACCTGTTGATGAAGCATCTCCATATCCCTGATCTCTTGATCTAGTTCATCCTCCTGAAGCGTCGGGCTGACGGCCTTCCTTTTCTGGCTTCGGGCCTCCCGAAGAGAGACGGTCTCCTGGTTGGGATCCAGCGGTTGCAGTGCTGCAGCTCCAGTCGCTGAAGCTTTCTTCGGCGCCATAGCGAAGGTCTATAGCTTCCGAAGGTGTTCAAAAAACTTGAAGTGGAAGTGAGTTCACCGGAGGTGGGCGCCAATGTTGGGGACTTGTTCTCAAATGCTTCGAGTTAAGAACAAGGCAACATAAAAAATGTTAAGTGTTAAAGTCCTTCGTCCTTCGAAGCATTATGTCCCTTCGGGAAATAATGAGTTTCGGACGAAGGTCACATAAGACATACCTTCGTAAACATAACAAGTAACGACGAAGGATTTATATAGAGCATGAAATATAATATAAGCATCATCATAGAATCATTTCTATTTTATTAACATGGAAAAATAGAAATGATTTCAAATTACAAATGTACCTTCGGTCCTGAGAGAAGGTGAAAAATACAAGCGTGACGCAAAAGCAAAATGCCAAGTCAGCGTGAGTACTGTTCATCTATTTATAGACGTGGGACGCAGCCCACGTAAAATTACATCCATGTCCATTACATTTGTTAATGACTTATGGAAATCTGTCAAGGCCCACATAGTCTTTTCATCTTTAAGTCGGTTCCCCTTTCTGCTATCGCGACGAAGCTTCCCTGCGCACAGCTTCGGCTGTGCATCATCCTTCGTGGAGCTTGGTAATCAGCTCGTCCTTCGTCTGGTCCAGGCTTCGTCCTGACCGTACTTCATGTTCATAATTCTGAGTCCGAAGGTACCTGTTCACATAATCCACTTGGAAAACATTGTCAAATCATGTTTTTGAGGACCTTCGGAGGACGAAGGCCCCCAACAATCGCTGTCGTCGTAGTAGACGATCTCCTTGATGCGCCTTGTCTTCTTCTTCTTCCCTTCCTTTCGTCTATGACCCGAACCGGAGTCGGTAGGCTTGTCGTCCTTCGGCTCGTTGACGAAGGATTCCTTCTCTTTGTCGTTGATCACGATACCCTTCCCCTTAGGATCCATCTCTTCGGGCTGTTAGTCCCTTAGTGAAGAGAACGACTCCGATACCAATTGAGAGCACCTAGAGGGGGGGGTGAATAGGTGATCCGGTAACACTTCAAAACTTAAGCCACAAAACTTGGTTAATTGTTAGCACAATAATTGCCAAGTGGCTATAGAGGAATCCTCAACAAAACACAATAACCAACAAAGATCAATCACAGAGATGGCACGATGGTTATCCCGTGGTTCGGCCAAGACCAATGCTTGCCTACTCCACGTTGTGGCGTCCCAACGGACGAGGGTTGCAATCAACCCCTCTCAAGCGGTCCAAAGACCCACTTGAATACCACGGTGTTTTGCTTGCTTTATCTCAATCCCGTTTGCGAGGAATCTCCACAACTTGGAGCCTCTCGCCCTTACACT
The DNA here is from genome assembly GCA_029449295.1 of Zea luxurians. NCBI lineage: Eukaryota > Viridiplantae > Streptophyta > Magnoliopsida > Poales > Poaceae > Zea > Zea luxurians. The sequence goes on from JAOPSE010000152.1 coordinate 3,834,010, forward strand.
TGAAATTCACAAAGAACACGGAGCAAGGGAGGGATTAGCAACGCACACAAGACACAAGAATCAGAGTGTCAACACGCACACAAGTCGCAACAAGAGCTCGCAACACAACTCAATGAGTTCACAACTCCACTAGAGCTCTATATGCTATCACAATGAAAACAACGCGCGAAATCGATGTCTTGGTGCTTAGAAATGATTAGGAGATGCTTGGTATACTCCTCCATGCGCCTAGGGGTCCCTTTTATAGCCCCAAGGCAGCTAGGAGCCGTTGGGAGCAATCTGGGAAGGCAATTCTTGCCTTCTGTCGTCTGGCGCACCGGACAGTCCGGTGCACACCGGACATGTCCGGTGCCCGATTTCTTTCCATAAACAGCGCAGTCGACCATTGGCAGCCTGGGAGCCGTTGGTGCACTTGACATGTCCGGTGCACACCGGACAGTCCGGTGCCATCTTCTAGCCGTTGGCTCGGCCACGTGTCCCGCGCAGATTGCGCGGCCGACCGTTGGCCCGGCCGACCGTTGGCTCACCGGACAGTCCGGTGCACACCGGACAGTCCGGTGAATTTTAGCCGTACGTCGCCGGTGAATTCCCGAGAGCGGCCAGTTCGCCTGTGAGCGGCCCACCGGACAGTCCGGTGCACACCGGACAGTCCGGTGAATTTTAGCCGTACACCGCCGTCGAAGTCCCGAGAGCAGCCACTTTGCCCAAGCCAGCCTGGCGCACTGGACACTGTCCGGTGCACCCAGACTGGGCAGACTTTGGCTGCTCGAGCCATCTCTTCTCCAACTCGATTTTTTCTGTTTCCAGCACTTAGACACAATACATTAGTCCATAAAACAATGTACTAAGTCTGAGAAACATACCTTTATCCTTGATTTGTACTTTGTCCACCATTTTACAATTAGGCACCTGTGTTGGGCACTAAATCACCAAAATACTTAGAAATGGCCCAAGGGCACATTTCCCTTTCACTATTGACAGCCGAAGGTAAAAGTGGTACCAGTCATTTACAAAGCCACATAAATACATGTGAGTCGCGACAAGCTAGAAAAGGCCTAAAACAATCCTCCTTGAAATTTTCACAAAATCCAGATGGAAGTGTTTGTCTAGAGAAGTATGTATTTGATCAAGATGTTGCTAGGAAAGAACTTTCATTAATGATATGTGTGCATGAGTACCCGTTGTCTATGGTTGACCATGTAGGCTCTAGAAAGTTTTGTGCTTCCCTGCAACCGTTGTTTAAATTAGTGTCAAGAAACACCATTAGAAAGGATATTCTGGATATGTATGACGTTCAAAAGCTCTCTATGGTGACAATGTTCCAACAATAACAATCTTGTATTGCAGTCACCACAGATATGTGGACAGCAAATCATCAAAAGAAGGGTTACATGGCAGCGACTGTACACTATATTAATGAAAATTGGAGTCTAAAAGCTATCTTTTAAGGTAATATTTCTGCTGCTCTAGATTTCTGTTGCCATCCTCGGTTTAAAATGAAGTTCTTGTATGCTATGTTTACTAAAATTTATGGACATGAGAATGTGGGTAGAGAAACTATGAAAGTTAAGGATCTGTTGGTTGACTTAGTGAAGGAATATCAAGGTTCCATGGAGGGGTTTGGCACAACAGATGGTGCTGCTGAGCCTTGTAGCAGTACTACTATCCAAAATGAAGGGGATGCAGCTGTTTTTGACATTTTTTATCAATATTTATCTGCTGAACCTGCTGCCCCAACCGCTTTTGTTAGCACAGAATTGGATCTGTATTTGGAAGAGGAAATGTTGGCTAGAACTACAAACTTAGACATCATTGGTTGGTGGAATGTGGCAGGGGTGAAGTATCCCACTTTGAGAAAGATTGCCCGAGATATCATGTCTATTCCTATGACAATCGTGGCTTCCGAGTCTATCTTTAGTACTGGTGGGAGGGTCATTAGCCCAAGTCGTAGTAGACTAGCCCTAAAAATGGTGGAAGCCTTGATGTGTATGCAAGCTTGGGCTCGCGCTGACATGCTTGGTATGAATACTAGTGGATCAATAATGTTGTTTTATTTTCATTCATTTCACTGCGATAGCACTAATCTTTCAAACTTCTCTTTGATTAGGGCATGGATCTCATGTACTCAATGCACTCATGACTTGCCTTGATGATGAAGATGAAGCAACAGTATATTAAATTTAGCCATTCTATATTTTACTAAATTTCTATTTGAATAACTATATGATCTGTCACTTTGTTAGGATGGCATGCAATCTGAAATCATTGATCCATGAACTTGTTGGCTGCTACTACGAAGTTGCTGGCTGCGTGCTACTACATGAACATCATGGACTTCTTGTCATTGTGTTGTTGCTTATATTTGTGTTGTGTGAACTATGATTTGTGAACTGGACGTGTACTATGATTTGTGAACTGAACATGTACTATGATTTGTGAACTGTACTATGATATGTGAACTGGATATGTACTAGTCATGAACTGTACTATGATTTGTAAATTGGTGATGTTGCTTATCAATTTCACATGTTGTGATGTTGTTCATTAATTCCCATCTGTCATAAATTGTGTTGTTCATCAATTTACATGTAGATTTATATTTTACAGTAGTATATCTACCGGATACCCTATACCCGACGGATACCCGGTGGGCACGGGTACGGACCCATTTTTTACCCGATTGGCTTGGTGGGTATCGGAGAGGAAATCTCCCCGGCCGGGTGGCGGATTGCACCCGCCCTAGATCCTAAAAAGAGGAGGGGCCTAAGCGTTTTGCTTGTTACGAGACTGGTGGATCAGCACACGGGAGTACGCAAGGGTTTAGAGTGGTTCGGGCCGCCGGAGCGTAATACCCTACTCCACTGTGTGATGTATTGCTTTAGGAGCTTGTATGAACTTGTGAGTGTCTGCCTAAGATTGTGTGTCTTATAACGTCGCATGCCTCCCCTTTTATAGCCGAAGGGGGCATGCACAAAGGTACTGAGCCCTGACATGTGAGCCCAGGGGCTTAACGAATATTGTACTTGGAGCCACGAACGTGTGCTGCTGAGGCGATCTTCTAGCGCTCTGACACCCGAGATCTTCATATCCTCGGCGTGCAGGGGAGGCTTCTTGTAGAAGGTATGGTGAGTACGGTGCAACGCTTAGCATGGGCACACTGTTTCCCAGCTGACTGGTCAGACACGCCACCTGCTGGATGACACTGACGCCGCCTGCCATTGGATTGGACAGGACACATTAAATGCTGGGAGGGCACGTCGCCCGCTAGCGTGGTGGCAGGCGGCGCGTCCTTTCAGCAATAAATGTAGAGGCCGCTCAGCTAGGTGGGCTTTATGCCAGGCTCGGCCCACTGGTTTATGTGTTGGGCCACAAGCCACGCGACAGCAGTGGGCAGTGCAGGACAAGGTCTAGGCACGTGCCAGCACCGGACCCCTACCTTCGTCGGGGTCCTCCCCGTCCCAGGACCCTACCAATGCTGAGGTCTTCCAGGGGATCCAGCATACCTTCTTGGGGTCCCGGAGTAGTATGTATAGGGGTCCGGTGTCTTCCTGTAGGGGTTCGGTCCTAGCGACGAACACCGGGATGTACTCCCTTTCCTTGCCACGCGGTGCTCCTGGACCTGCCCATTGGGCGCCATTCTCCACGTGGTCCTGAGGAGTTGCACGGGTGCGGCGCCTTTATGCAGTAGCAGAAGGTACCCCTGATTGAGGGTACTGACAGTGGCTCCCGGGGCCGCCTCAGGGGAGGAGGCGAGCCTGCAGGTGGGGCCAGAGCCTGACTAGCGATCTGCCTGCTGCTCTTGCGGGCCTGCTGGTGCAATTACTGCCGGCCCGCCTATGGCTATGCCGACTGTCACGCCCGTTCCCACGGCTGACCTGCCCGTGACCTTCGTCACCGATGGGCCATGCGCGGGGTGCCTCGAGTCGTTGCATCGGCCCTGAAAGCTTATCTTTTTCAGTCTTCTACGACGGCCCCGAGGGGGCGCGTCATTGGCGCAAGCGGTGGTGCGGTTCTTCCGCACCTAGTAGCCGATCGCGCCGGCTGCATGATGCGTGGGCCTGGATCCGCATGTTGGACCATTGATTGTGGCGAAGCCGAGGGGGCGCACAACCGTGGGGCGGCTGCTCGCCTCCCGCATGACGGTTCGCCTTCTTGATCGCCGGTTTTGGCGAAAAATGAGGGGCGCCTAACCGCGGGATGGTTGCATGCCTCTTGTGCGGCGGTTCGCCTTCCCGACTGCTGGTTGCTTCGAAAGTGAAGGGGCGCATAACCCCGGGGCGGTTGCAGGCCCCCTGTGTGGTGGTTTGCCTTCTTCTCTCTTCGGGGCGGCCTCCACGACACGTGGGGCCTGGCCCCCGTGTCATAGGGTGGACCTTTTGGTGCACACCGGGAGACTTTGCCCATGGCGCTCCGGGGGTGCAAGAAGAGGATATCTCCCTTTAAAAGGGGTCGACCCCCCGGGTAGAAGTCATGCCTTGCTCCTCTTGCATCCTTCGCGCCCTCCCGCCTTCTGGGCCTCTAGATGGGGTGCGTCGATGTTCACTGGAGGGGAACGCGTTAGAGCCATCCCCTCTGGTGGTCCTATCGTCGGAGAGCTTGCGATCGCAGTTGGGCTGCTGATCTTGTCTTCCTTTTGCTGTTGTTAGAGGAGCGCAACCCTGTGAGGGTCGGTGCTCTTCCGTCATCACTCGGCTTCAAGGATTTTGAAAGGGAAATAGGCTTACACCTTTTCCTAATTAATTTTGGTGGTTGAATTGCCCAACACAAATAATTAGACTAACTAGTTTGCTGTAGATTATAAGTTTTACAGGTGCTAAAGGTTCACAACAAACCAACAAAAAGACCAAGAATGGGTTCAAACAAAAAGAGCAAAAGACAACCGAAGTGTGCCCTGGTCTGGCGTACCGGACTGTCTGGTGTGCCACCGGACAGTGTCCGGTGCACCACCGAACAGTGTCCGGTGCACCAGGGACCCCGACGCTGAACTTGCCACCTTCGAGAAAATGGGAGGTCGTTCCGCTATAATTCACCGGACTGTCTGGTGTGCCAGCGGAGCAACGGCTACTTCGCGCCAACGGTCGACTGCAAACGCATTCAATGCGCTACAGTGCGCGTCAGAGTCAGAGCAGCGCCAGAAGGCGCACCGGACAGCCTACAAAACATGTCCGGTGCACCACCGGACAGCCAGAAGGCCCCACCTGTCAGAGCTCCAACGGTCGAACCCTAACGGACGGGTGACGTGGCTGGCGCACCGGACTGTCTGGTGCGCCATGCGACAGCAGCCTCCACCAAACGGCTAGTTTGGTGGTTGGGGCTATAAATACCCCAACCACCCCACATTCAAGGGGATCCAAGTTTTCAGACTTCCTACACCTTACAAGAGCTATAGCATTCAATTCTAGACACAACCAAAGAGATCAAATCCTCTCCCAAGTCCGGAATCACTCCAAATCAAATAATGACTAGAGAGAGTGACATTTGTGTTCATTTAAGCTCTTGCGCTTGGATTGCTTCTTTTCTTTCTCATTCTTTCTTGTGATCAACTCAATTGTAACCGAGGCAAGAGACACCAATTGTGTGGTGGTCCTTGCGGGGGGACTTAGTGTCTCGTTTGATTGAGAAGAGAAGCTCACTCGGTCTAAGTGACTGTTTGAGAGAGGGAAAGGGTTGAAAGCGACCCGGTCTTTGTGACCACCTCAACGGGGAGTAGGTTTGCAAGAACCGAACCTCGGTAAAACAAATCACTGTGTCACACTCTTTATTTGCTTGTGATTTGTTTTCACCCTCTCTCTCGGACTCAATTTTAATTCTAACGCTAACCTCGGCTTGTAGTTGTCCTTAAACTTTGTAAATTTCAGATTCGCCCTATTCACCCCCCCCCCCTCTAGGCGACTTTCAATTAGTATCGGAGCCTGGTGCTTCATTAGAGCCTAACCGCTCGAAGTAATGTCGGGAGATCACGCCAAGAAGGAGATGGTGACCGGCGACAAGCCCATTACAAGCCACGGGAAGGCTCCATCGGGAGAGTCCCACAACAAGGGGAAGGATAAGGAATCCTCCTCACAAAAGTCGCATCGGAGTGGCGACAAGAAAAAGAAGATGAGGAAAGTGGTCTACTACGAGACCGACTCTTCATCGCCATGCACCTCCGGCTCCGACGCGCCGTCCGTAACTTCTAAGCGCCATGAGCGCAAGAAGTTTAGTAAGATTCCCCTACACTACCCTCGCATTTCCAAACGTACTCCATTACTTTCCGTTCCATTAGGCAAACCACTGGTTTTTGACGGTGAAGATTATAACATGTGAAGTGACAAAATGAGGCATCACCTAACCTCACTCCACACTAGTATTTGGAACGTTGTTGAGTTTGGTGTACAGATACCATTCGTAGGGGATGAGGACTATGATTCGAACGAAGTGGCCCAAATCCAACACTTCAACTCCCAAGCCACTACTATACTCCTCACCTCTCTAAGTCGAGAGGAGTATAATAAGGTGCAAGGGTTGAAGAGCGCAAAGGAAATTTGGGACGTGCTCAAGACCGCGCACGAAGGAGATGAGGTGACCAAGATCACCAAGCGGGAGACGATCGAGGGGGAGCTCGGTCGCTTCATGGTTCACCAAGGGGAGGATCCACAAGCCATGTACAACCGGCTAAAGACCTTGGTGAACCAAGTGCGCAACCTCGGGAGCACCAAGTGGGATGACCACGAGATGGTCAAGGTTATTCTAAGATCCCTCATTTTTCTTAACCCCACACAAGTTCAATTAATTCGAGGTGATCCTAGATACACGCTAATGTCTCCCGAGGAAGTGATATGCAAATTTGTGAGCTTTGAACTAATGATCAAAGGCTCCAAAAAGATCATCGAGCAAGGCGCATCCTCCTCCGTGCCCGAAGCACAACCCGTTGCATTCAAAGCAACGGAGGAGAAGAAAGAAGATCCTACTCCAAGTAGAATCCCCATCGACGCCTCCAAGCTCGACAACAAGGAAATGACACTCATCATCAAGAGCTTTCGCCAAATCCTCAAGCAAAGGAGGGGGAAGGACAAGCCCCGCTCCAAGAAGGTTTGCTACAAATGTGGTAAGCCCGGTCACTTTATTGCAAAATGTCCTATTTCTAGTGACAGTGACAGGGGCGACGACAAGAAGGGGAGAAGAAAGGAAAAGAATAGGTACCACAAGAAGAAGGGCGGCGATGCCCATGTGTGCCGCGAGTGGGACTCCGACGAGAGCTCCACCGACTCCTCCTCCGACGAGGACGCCGCCAACATCGCCGTCAACAAGGGACTCCTCTTCCCCAACGTTGGCCACAAGTGCCTCATGGCAAAGGATGGCAAAAAGAAGAAGGTTAAATCCAAATCCTCCACTAAATATGCAACCTCTAGTGATGAGAATAATTCTAGTGATGATGAGGACAATTTGCTTACTCTTTTTGCCAATCTTAACATGCAACAAAAAGAGAAATTGAATGAATTAATTAGTGCTATTCATGAGAAGGATGAACTCTTGGATAGCCAAGAGGACTTCCTAATTAAGGAAAACAAGAAGCATGTTAAGGTTAAAAATGCTTATGCTCTAGAGGTAGAAAAATGTGAAAAATTATCTAGTGAGCTAAGCACTTCCCATGATGTTATTGCCAACCTTAGAAATGAGAATGCCAATTTAATTGCTAAGGTTGGGAAGCTTGATGCTTGTGATGATTCAATTGTTAGTCTTAGAAATAATAATGCTAATTTAATTGCTAAGATTGACAAATTGAATGCTTCTCTTTCTAGCCTTAAAATTGAAAATGAAAAATTGATTGCTAAGGCTAAGGATTTAGATGCTTCCATTTCCAATCTTAGAGACGAGAATGATATTTTGCATGCTAAGATTGTTGAATTGAATACTTGCAAACCCTCTACATCTTCCGTTGAGCATGTTACTATTTGTACTAGATGTAGAGATGTTAATGTAGATGCTATTCACGATCACCTTGCTTTAATTAAACAACAAAATGATCACATAGCTACAATAACTGCTAAAATTAATGAGCATGACTTAGAAAATGAAAAATTTAAATTTGCTAGAAGCATGCTCTATAGTGGGAGACGCCCTGGCATTAAGGATGGCATTGGCTTCCAACAGGGAGACAATGTCAAGCTTAATGCCCCGCCCAAAAGATTGTCTAATTTTGTTAAGGGCAAGGCTCCCATGGTTCAGGATAACGAGGGTTACATTTTATACCCTGCCGGTTATCCCGAACACAAAATTCGGAGAATTCATTCTAGGAAGTCTAACTCTGGCCTTAATCATGCTTTTATGTATAAGAGTGAGGCATCTAGTTCTAGGCAATCAACCCATGCTAAATTGCCTAAGAAGAAAACTCCTAAAGCATCAAGTGATCATAATGTTTCATTTAGAACTTTTGATGCTTCTTATGTGCTAACCAACAAATCAGGCAAGGTAGTTGCCAAGTATGTTGGGGGCAAACACAAGGGATCAAAGACTTGTGTTTGGGTACCCAAAGTTCTTGTATCTAATGTCAAAGGACCCAAAACTGTTTGGGTACCTAAAATCAAGAACTAAATTTGTTTTGTAGGTTTATGCATCCGGGGGCTCAAGTTGGATCATCGATAGCGGGTGCACAAACCACATGACAAGGGAGAAAAAGATGTTCTCCTCCTATGAGAAAAACCAAGATCCCCAACGAGCTATCACATTCGGGGATGGAAATCAAGGTTTGGTCAAAGGATTGGGTAAAATTGCTATATCACCTGACCATTCCATTTCCAATGTTTTTCTTGTAGATTCTTTAGACTACAACTTGCTTTCTGATTCCCAATTATGTAAAATGGGTTACAACTGTCTTTTCATGGATACAGGTGTCACTGTCTTTAGAAGAAGTGATGATTCAGTAGCTTTTAAGGGAGTATTAGAGGGTCAGCTATACTTAGTTGATTTCAATAGAGCTGAACTCGATACTTGCTTAATTGCTAAGACTAACATGGGTTGGCTCTAGCATCGCTGACTAGCCTATGTTGGGATGAAGAATCTTCACAAGCTTCTAAAGGGAGAGCACATTTTGGGACTAACAAATGTGCATTTTGAGAAAGACAGGATTTGTAGCGCATGCCAAGCAGGGAAGCAAGTTGGTGTTCATCATCCACATAAGAACATCTTAACGACTGACAGGCCACTCGAGCTTCTCCACATGGACCTATTCGGCCTGATCGCTTACATAAGCATCGGCGAGAGTAAGTACTGTCTAGTTATTGTGGATAACTATTCTCGCTTCACTTGGGTATTCTTTTTACAGGAAAAATCTCAAACCCAAGAGATCTTAAAGGGATTCTTGAGACGGGCTCAAAATGAGTTTGGCTTAAGGATCAAGAAAAATAGAAGCGATAATGGGACGGAGTTCAAGAACTCTCAAATAGAAGGTTTTCTTGAGGAGGAAGGGATCAAGCATGAGTTCTCTTCTCCCTACACGCCACAACAAAATGGTGTAGTAGAGAGGAAGAATAGAACTCTATTGGACATGGCAAGAACCATGCTTGATGAGTACAAGACTTCGGATCGGATTTGGGCCGAGGCGGTCAACACGGCTTGCTACGCCATCAACCGGTTGTATCTACACCGAATCCTCAAGAAGACATCATATGAACTCCTCACCGGTAAAAAGCCAAATGTTTCATATTTTAGAGTCTTTGGTAGCAAATGCTTTATTCTTGTCAAAAGAGGTAGAAAATCTAAATTTGCTCCTAAGGCTGTAGAAGGCTTTTTACTAGGGTATGATTCAAACACAAGGGCATATAGAGTCTTTAACAAGTCCACTGGACTAGTTGAAGTTTCTTGTGACATTGTGTTTGATGAGACTAACGGCTCTCAAGTAGAGCAAGTTGATCTTGATGAATTAGATGATGAAGAGGCTCCGTACGTCACGCCAAGGAACATGTCCATTGGGGATGTGTGTCCTAAGGAATCCGAAGAGCCCATTCAAGCACAAGATCAACCATCTTCCTCCATGCAAGCATCTCCACCAACTCAAGATGAGGATGAGGCTCAAGATAATGAAGAAGAAGATCAAGAAGATGAGCCACCTCAAGAGGAGGGCAATGATCAATGGGGAGATGCCCAAGATCAAGACAAGGAAGATGAGCACCTTCGTTAGCCAAACGAAGTACATTCAAGACATTCTAACCAAGTTTGGGATGAAGGATGCCAAGCCCATCAAGACACCCATGGGAACTAATGGGCATCTCAACCTCGACACGGGAGGTAAATCCATCGATCAAAAGGTATACCGGTCGATGATAGGTTCCTTACTCTATTTATGTGCTTCACGACCGGATATTATGCTTTCTGTATGCATGTGTGCAAGATTTCAAGCCGATCCTAAGGAAGTTCACCTTAGGGCCGTAAAACGAATCTTGAGATATTTGGTTTATACTCCTAAGTTTGGCCTTTGGTACCCCAAAGGATACACATTTGATTTAATTGGTTATTCCAATGCTGATTGGGCAGGGTGTAAAATTAATAGAAAGAGCACATCAGGGACTTGCTAGTTCTTGGGAAGATCTCTGGTGTCTTAGGCTTCAAAGAAGCAAAATTCTGTCGCTCTTTCTACCGCCGAAGCCGAGTATATTGTCGCAGGCCATTGTTGCGTGCAATTGCTTTGGATGAGGCAAACCCTTAGGGACTATGGTTACAAATTAACCAAAGTTCCTCTTCTATGTGATAATGAGAGTGCAATCCGCATGGCGGATAATCCCGTTGAGCATAGCCGCACTAAACACATAGCCATTCGGTATCATTTTCTAAGGGATCACCAACAAAAGAGGGATATCGAGATTGCATATGTTAGCACCAAAGAACAATTAGCCGATATCTTTACCAAGCCATTGGATGAACAAACCTTTACCAAACTTAGGCATGAGCTAAATATTCTTGATTCTAGGAATTTTGAATGATATTTTGCACACATAGCTCATATATATACCTTTGATCATATCGTTCATGTGCTATGACTAATGTGTTCCTTCAAGTCCATTTCATGCTAAGTCATAGATTGAAAGGGAAAAGGAGTCTTCGGCGAAGACAAGGCTTCCACTCCACTCCATCGAATCATTCATCCTTCGCCGTCGCTCCGCTCCACTCTCCAACTTTGGTATAATCTTCACTCATATATTATTTACCATAGGGGGAGAAGGTAGTTACACGGGCTTATATTTTACTCAAGCATCCGTTTTTAGCGATACATGCCAAAGGGGGAGAGAGTATTAGCTCAAAGCAAAAGGACCGCACCACCACCAATTTCAAAACTTTCAAAAATGTAGTCTTTCACTTTGAGTTAAGAAAAGAATTTTTCAATTGGTACCTTATTTTTTATATAATTTCAAATTGGTATACCCTCTTCAAAATTAATACCTAAAACCCTCTTGAACACTAAGAGGAAGATTTCATTAAGGGGGAGTTTTGTTTAGTCAAATGAAAAGCATTTGAACCAGGGGGAGAAAATTTTAAAACTTGAAAATGCTTCTCAAAATCTTATTCATTTACCTTTGACTATTTGCAAAAGAACTTTGAAAAGAATTTCCAAAACATTTTGCAAAACAAAACATGTGGTGCAAGAGTGGTCCAAAATGTTAATAAGAAGAAAAGCCATCCATGCGTATCTAGTAGTAATATTTATTGGTTTCATTCAAAGCAACATTTGCACTTACATTATGCAAATTAGTTCAATTCTGCACTTCTATATTTGCTTTGGTTTGTGTTGGCATCAATCACCAAAAAGGGGGAGATTGAAAGGGAAATAGGCTTACACCTTTTCCTAATTAATTTTGGTGGTTGAATTGCCCAACACAAATAATTGGACTAACTAGTTTGCTCTAGATTATTAGTTTTACAGGTGCCAAAGGTTCACAACAAACCAATAAAAAGACCAAGAATGGGTTCAAACAAAAAGAGCAAAAGACAACTGAAGTGTGCCCTGGTCTGACGCACCGGACTGTCCGGTGTGCCACCGGACAGTGTCCGATGCATCACCGGACAGTGTCCGGTGCACCAGGGACCCCGACGCTGAACTTGCCACCTTCGGGAAAATGGGAGGCCGCTCCGCTATAATTCACCGGACTGTCCGGTGTAGCACCGGATAGTGTCCGGTGGCGCACCGGACTGTCCAGTGTGCCAGCGGAGCAACGGCTACTTCGCGCCAACGGTCGACTGCAAACGCATTCAATGCGCTACAGTGTGCGTCAGAGCCAGAGCAGCGCCAGAAGGCGCACCGGACAGCCTACAGGACATGTCCGGTGCACCACCGGTCAGCCAGAAGGCCCCACCTGTCAGAGCTCCAACGGTCGAACCCTAATGGCCGGGTGACGTGGCTGGCGCACCGGACAGTGTCCGGTGCGCCATGCGACAGCAGCCTCCACCAAACGGCTAGTTTGGTGGTTGGGGCTATAAATACCCCAACCACCCCACATTCAAGGGGATCCAAGTTTTCATACTTCCTACACCTTACAAGAGCTATAGCATTCAATTCTAGACACAACCAAAGAGATCAAATCCTCTCCCAAGTCCGAAATCACTCCAAATCAAATAGTGACTAGAGAGAGTGACATTTGTGTTCATTTGAGCTCTTGCGCTTGGATTGCTTCTTTTCTTTCTCATTCTTCCTTGTGATCAACTCAATTGTAACCGAGGCAAGAGACACCAATTGTGTGGTGGTCCTTGCGGGGACTTAGTGTCCCGTTTGATTGAGAAGAGAAGCTCACTCGGTCTAAGTGACCGTTTGAGAGAGGGAAAGGGTTGAAAGAGACCTGGTCTTTGTGACCACCTCAACGAGGAGTAGGTTTGCAAGAACCGAACCTCGGTAAAACAAATCACCGTGTCACACTCTTTATTTGCTTGTGATTTGTTTTCACCCTCTCTCTCGGACTCAATTTTAATTATAACGCTAACCTCGGCTTGTAGTTGTGCTTAAACTTTGTAAATTTTAGATTCGCCCTATCCACCCCCCCTCTAGGTGACTTTCAGATTTTTATCATGCAGCCCGGCTGCAGTCCCCCGCCAGTGGCCATCTAGAAGGATGACCACCAGCCTCACGGTGGGGAGAAGCAAGCCAGGCTACGGCTTCCCCCCCAGCCTCAGCTTCAAGGATGTTCATCATCCTTGCTAGGGCGGGGGGCGAGCCAAGTTGGGGCACTGCCCTCCACGTGGGCTGGCAACCCGCTTCTTCCTCCAGCATTCGGAGAAGAAGGGTGTTCACCAGCCTTGCGGAGGAGGCGAACCTTGGCTACACGGGGCCGGCTGGCTGCAGGCCATTAGCTACAGTGTGTCCGGCTCTTTGGGCTGGACGGCTTCAGTGCCGCCTCCGACGCTGCCTCCTGTCGCTCTGGCCGGGGCATGGCTGTCTATCCACCGCACGGGCGACAGTTGCGCCGTGCGCGGGTCCGGCACATCCACCCCTTCTCCTGCCCGCCGGCCACACTGGGGGATCGTACAAGACGTCGTACGCCGCAGTGGTAGCGGCGGCGTTCTTAGATGGTCTTGTCCTCACTTCCGTTGGTCAGACGGGAGTGAGGACCCCTTCGTGCATGCTGAGCCAGCCGTCGCCGACTGGTACAGAGGTGGTCGCTGTCGCTGGTGAGGCTACCCCTTGCAGAGGTGGTTGCCTCCGCTGGTGAGGGCATCAGAGCCATCTACCGCTGAGTCCCCGACTTTTTGGCTTTAATGGCCTCGTTGTCGCCCCCCGTAGGAGGACGAAGGCGAGGACCTTCTCGCAGTGGCACTCACCCTGAGGTGGTCACTGTTGCTGGCAAGCCGCATAGAGCGGAGGTCGTTATCGCTGCTGGTGCAGAGGTGGTCACTGTCGCCGGCGATCCGTTGATGCAGAGGTGGCCACTGCCGCTGGTGGGGTTGCCCGGAGCCAATTCCCAACGCGACTCCTGCTGGTGCAGCGTAGTTCATTCCTACAGAAATGGAGCTAGGGCCCCGCTTGTAAAGGAATGTAATAACATATGCTTGCTTGGAAGCAAAATGTAATAACATATGTATACAGGATCTTAGTTTGGGAAGCCAAGTTGTGCGTCCGGACCCCCTAGATGGTGGTTCTAGGTACTAGGACACCTGCCGCAGGGTAGTGAAGCGTGCAGGCCCACGGTACGGGACCAGGCTGAGCGGCTACACGGCTCCAGACTACCCCAAGGGACAAGCATCACTTTTCTAGTTCCGGACCCCAAGTTGTTGGACGCACAGGACTTATAGCTCCAAATACTAGGGCACCCGTCACGGAGTGATGGAGTGTGCAGGATTTTGGGTACGGAACCAAGCTTACCGGCCACACAGGCTTCCAGATCACCCCATGGAACGGGCATCTGTTCTTTAGAACCGGCCCCTAGGCTTTTTTCCTGTTTTTGTAAGGTACTTCTGATTATTATTTATAAAGCAGTGTTTAACACTTATCTGTGCATTGCTCGTTCCTGTTGTTGACTTCCCTTGGTACTTGGCCCCCCGCCTGGGGTGCAGGCTCGATGTGTCGAGGTTGGGCACCAGCGTATATGAAAGGATTGTCAACGGCCTTCGGGAGGCAGCCTCGCCGAGACCTGGATCTGTACACAGCTTTAGCTTTAAAGAGCGTTAGTGATACACCCGTAGGGCCGCCATCTGACACTAGTCATCCTTTGATACATGCTCGGGACTTGCAGGGTCTAGCCTGAGGGAGCAAAGTTGTGCTCAGCTTCGTAGGCCAGGGCACATGGGGTCCCGCCGGCGGTCCGTCTAGTCACCGCCATCGGAGTGGGAGTCCTTAGTGAAGATGTCCTTTAGGTCCCCCTCGGGCGACTGATACCCGAGGTCTCGCTCAGCCGCGGCTACCTCGTCGTCGTCGACCTTTTCCTTGCCAGGACGGCGACGAGGTGGGGAGCCGTCCTTGGAGGACTGCTCACGTCGCTCGCTGACGCGCTTTGCACTGTGGCGACACTTCGCGGCACTGTGGCGACCATTGGGGTGTACAGGGCATGAGCCGCTGCTACCCCTTTGTGGCCGTGGGTGCTTGTTGCGGTCGCCCCGGCTGTGGCCTTTCGTAACCGCGGCCCTTCTTTTTCTTTTTGCCGTCCCAGGGGGCAGCACCCGAGCCACCTGTCTGGGCGACTCCGATTTGTGGGGCCGAGTACCATGCACGGTCCTCGGCGGCTCTGGCGCATTTGTCAGCCAGAGCGAAGAGCGTGGGGACAGTCTCCACGTCGTGTGTGGCCAGCTTCTCCAACATTTTCTTATCACGCACCCCCTGACCGAAGGCTGTGATGATGGAGGCATCGGAAATACGAGGAATAGTACCTCATACTTTGGTGAAGCGGGAGATAAACGTCTGGAGGGTCTCTCCGGGCTCTTGCCTTACTGCGTGTAGGTGGGCCTCCACACCATGCTGCTGGTAAGCGCTGGCGAAGTTCGCAACGAACCATGCACAGAGCTCTTCCCAGGTGTAGATTGACCCTGAGGCAAGGTTCATGAGCCAAGTCCGGGCAGGCCTAGACAGGGCGACATGAAAATACGTTGCCATCACCGTGGTGTTTCCACCTACTGTCGTGATGGCGATGACGTACACCTGCAGGAACTCCGATGGGTTTGATGTTCCATCGTATTTTTTCGGTAGGTGCGGCCGGAAATTGGTCGGCCATGACGTCGTGCGTAGATGGTCTGCGAGGGCAGCGTAGCCCACGCCGGCCAAGGGGACACCCGTTTGGGACCGGGCGCCCATTGGTGTTTGTGGTGCTTCCGCAGCGAAATCTCGGTCGAGGTTTCGACCCTCGATGTTTTGTCGGCGCTCTCGCGCCCTTTCCAAAGAGATTTGAGCATCCTCCCTCGTACACCTATGGTTGAGCTCTGCCCTGAGGTCGTCGGTCTGTGCTCCCCTTACAGAGGGCGAGCGCACAGATGTCGTCGCCTCGCGTTGGCGTCGGGATGACCGAGGCCTAGACCTGGTCGAAGTGGAATGCGCCATGCCAAGTAGGCGGTCGATGTCGTCATGCCACTGTTTCATGGCCCCTGGCGAGGCCATGGAGCTAGGGGGTGGCGTAGCAACTCTCTGGCTGCAGACAACGCCGTAGGCGCTGCCCTCGACGGAGTCCGGGACGCCTGCGTTGGCGTGTGTTGTTGTACGGCGTGTACAGCAGTCCCAGAGTCAGGGCGATCGGGTACTTGTGGTGCGGAGGATGCAACCTCTTGCTCCATCGCGAGATCCTCCGATGCCCTGGCGTGGTGCTCGATGATCCACGCCATCATACTAAGCAAGAAAACAAGCAAAAACTTGAAGCCTAGCCCCTACATGGCGCGCCAAATGTCAGAGAGGAAATCTCCCCAGCCGGGTGGCGGATTGCACCCGCCCTAGATCCTAAAAAGAGGAGGGGCCTAAGTGTTTTGCTTGTTACGAGACTAGTGGATCAGCACACGGGAGTACGCAAGGGTTTAGAGTGGTTCGGGCCGCCGGAGCGTAATACCCTACTCCACTGTGTGGTGTATTGCTTTAGGAGCTTGTATGAACTTGTGAGTGTCTGCCTAAGATTGTGTGTCTTATAACGCCGCATGCCTCCCCTTTTATAGCCGAAGGGGGCATGCACAAAGGTACTGAGCTCCGACATGTGGGCCTAGGGGCTTAACGAATATTGTACTTGGAGCCACGAACGTGTGCTGCTGAGGCGATCTTCTAGCGCTCTGACACCTGAGATCTTCATATCCTCGGCGTGCAGGGGAGGCTTCTTGCAGAAGGGATGGTGAGTACGGTGCACCGCTCGGCACGGGCGCACTGTTTCCCAGCTGACCGGTCAGACGCGCCGCCTGCTAGATGACCCTGACGCCGCCTGCCATTGGATTGGACAGGACGCATTAAATGCTGGGAGGGCGCATCGCCCGCTGGCGTGGTGACAGGCGGCGTGTCCTTTCAGCAATAAATGTAGAGGCCGCTCGGCTGGGTGGGCTTTATGCCAGGCTTGGCTCGCTGGTTTATGTGTCGGGCCACAAGCCACGCGACAGCAGTGGGCAGTGCAGGACAAGGTCTAGGCATGTGCCAGCACCGGACCCCTACCTTTGTCGGGTCCTCCCCGTCCTGGGACCCTGCCAATGCTGAGGCCTTCCAGGGGATCCAGCATACCTTCTTGGGGTCCCGGACTAGTGTGTATAGGGGTTCGATGTCTTCCTACGGGGGTTCGGTCCTAGCGACAAACACCGGGATGTACTCCCTTTCCTTGCCACGCGGCGCTTCTGGACCTGCCCATTGGGCGCCATTCTCCACGTGGTCTTGAGGCGTTGCACGGGTGTGACGCCTTTATGCAGTAGCAGAAGGTACCCCTGATTGAGGGTACTGACAGTGAGTATGGATATTTGTATAAGGGTTGGGTATAATATCGGGTCGGGTATTATTATATCCGAACACAACCCGACCCGCTGCCATCCCTAATTCTAATGTTGTTGGGAATCTCATGTATGCTATGATCTATACAAAACCCGATTTGGCTCATGCTGTTAGTGTGGTTAGCAGATTTATGCACAATCCTGGTAAAGAACATTGGAATGCAGTAAAGTGGATTCTTCGCTGCTTGAAAGGTACTTCTCATTTTGGATTATTGTTTGACAAGAATTCAGTGAATAAAATTGGTGTTATGGGACTTGTTGATACTGACTTTGCTGGTGATATTGATAAGAGATGCTCCATATCTGGCCATGTATTTTCATTATGAGGTTCTGCAGTGAGTTGGAGGGCTTCACTTCAATCTGTTACTGCTTTTTCCACTACTGAAGCAGAATATGTCTCAGCTACTGAAAGGGTTAAAGAAGCTATTTGGATGCAATGTCTTATTTCTGAACATGGTGTTACTCAGGATGTCATTAAGGTTTATTGTGATAGTCATAGTGCTATTTGTCTGACCAAGAATGACATGTATCAATTCAAGACCAAGCATATTGATATCAAGTAGCACTTCATTTGTGATATTGTTGTTGAAGGCAAGATTAAAGTGGACAAGATACATACAAATGAAAATCCTGCAGACATGCTTACAAAGTCATTATCTAATACCAAGTTTAAGCATTGTCTTGACTTGGTAGGTGTTCATGGAGCTTAGCACTCTACTGGTGTTGGAAAAACAATTTTAGATTTAGCGTCAAGGGAAGATTTGTTAGATAAGAGGATATGACCCTATCTCTATCCCCTTTGTGAAAGTCGCCTAGAGGGGGTGAATAGGCGAAACTTGAAAATTATAACTTAATCCCGGACTTGATCCTTTGATTAGTGGTTAGAACAAGATGCACAATTATCGGAGCATAAAACTAAGTCCTTTGCTTGCAAAGAGTGTTGCTTTTAAAGGATGCGCAATTAACAAATCAACACAACTAAAATGTTTATGGAGAATAAAGCAAGAGGGCTTAGATAAGAAGAGGAATAACACAAGTTCTTTCTTGCAAGGCGTTGCTTCCTTAAATGAGAATTTAACTTGAAGCGACACAAAATAATATTGGCAAGGAATAGTGCAAGAGAACTTAAAGAGGGAGAAAACAAACAAATCAAAGGCAATAAGCACAAGAGACACAGGTGATTTGTTTTACCGAGGTTTGGTTCTCGAGAACCTAATCCCCATTGAGGAGTCCACTAAGGACGGGTCTTTTTCAACCCTTTCCCTCTCTCCACCGATTACCAAGACCGGCGAGCTCTTCTTCTTCTTTGTCAACAAGAGACCGAAGTCTCCGCAAGGCCAACCACAAAGATAAGGGGCTCTTGCTAGCTTTACAATGAATGGGAGTCAAAACTCCACGCTCAAATGATCACAAGAGGTAGCACACACTTTCTCTCAATAATTCTCACAAGGCACTATCACTAAACACACACGAGTAGCTCTTTCTTGCTTGATCTTTCTTTTGTGGCACTGTGAGGCTTTGATGTGTATAGAAGTGTTGCTCTAGTAGATAGGAGTGAATACCCAACTCTTGTGTATGAAATGGATCAATGAATGCTTGTGAATGGGCTAGTTGGGGTGGCTTTTATAGCCCTCAACCACCCATATAGCCGTTGGGGCGCATCTGCCAGAAATTGCACTGGTGGACGGTCCGCGGCTACGGCCCGGACGGTCCGCGACCCTCCAACGGTCGATTCTGACATCTTCAATGGATACTTCTGACAGATCAATGGCTAGATCAACAGCTATCTGCCTCGGTGACACCATGCGGACGGTCCGCCCTTGGTCCCGGACGGTCCGCGCCAGCTCTATAATTCCTTTTGCTCAACTTGTCACCTTTGGGCTGAACCAGGTCTTCACATGCGGATGGTCCGTGAATTATAGCCGGACGGTCCGCACTGTATAGTCGGACAGTCCGCCGCAAGGGCCCGGACGGTCCGTGCTTAGGTGTTTTTCCAAAAAAAAACTTCTCCTGTCCGGAATAATCTACGGTATTCCGGACAGTCGATTTAGAATAGTTGTAGATGAACTTATGCACCTTTGAAATGATCAACTGGGCAAACTGGTTAGTCCACAAGGTTTGTGATGGTCGTCAAACACCAAAATCAATTATAGGAAATGTTGAGACTATTTCCCTTTCAATCTCCCCCTTTTTGGTGATTGATGCCAACACAAACCAAAGCAAATACAAAGTGTACAAATGTAACTAGTTTGCATTTTGATAGATGTGCATAAGTTGTTTTGAAATGAAAGCATTTCTAAGCATATGAGTTTGATTTGATATATTTTTGGACCACATTCGCACCACTTGTTTTGTTTTTGCAAATTATTTTTGGAAATTCTTTTCAAGGACTTTTGCAAATAGTCAAAGGTATACGAATAAGATTGTAAGAAGCATTTTCAAGTTTTGAAATTTCTCCCCTGTTTCAAATGCTTTTCCTTTAACTAAACAAAACTCCCACTGAATAAAATTCTCCTCTTAGTCTTCAAGAGGGTTTCAATTGAAACTTATACTTAGATACTAGTTTTGAAATTCCATCTTTTAAGTATACCAATTGAAAATATCATACCAATTGAAAAGACAAACATAAATCATCATTTTGAATGTTTTTGAAGTTGGTGGTGCGGTCCTTTTGCTTTGGGATTAATATTTCTCCCCCTTTGGCATTAATCGCCAAAAACGGGGATGTTTGAGAGCCCTTTTTATCTTTTCTCCCCCATTGATAAAAGAAATATAAGTGAAAGATTATACCAATTGGAGAGATGGTGGAATACCGACAAAGGGTAAATAATACCGATGGAGTTGAGTGGAAGCTTTGTCTTTGCCGAATACTCCATTTCCCTTTCAATCTAAGACTAATACAAGAAATACTCATGGAAGCACATAAGTCTTAGCCTTGGCACAAGAAGAATAAGAAATATGTATGTGTATCAAATGAAAGAGATATGATCAAGGGATATGTCAATTGAGCTCTATCATTGTTCTATATAATATAGATTGCTCCCCCTAAATATGTGCCTTGAGAGGAATACATATTTTGGCCTTAAATGCCAAATGCACATAATGAGGTTAATGAGAACATATCTATATCATAGACAATGTGAAGTGCATTGTGTCATAATATAAGTGTGATGCTCATGACAGACTATGCACTTATGAAAGCATGTTATAGATATTTGATG